>JAKKIB010000177.1:10590000-11141725 GCA_023089585.1 Melophagus ovinus
ACCTTTAAACTCCTTCAAATTGAATGCTGTTTCTCTTCTCCCTTTTTTTTTTAGTTTTTTCTTAAATACAACCATAACACTTTACCTTGTACAGCATAATATTAAATTTATATATGCATGCATGAGTGTGCGTTAGTTACATGAATTGTATATTGGAAACGTTATCAACATAATTTATGGCTAATTTGTTATGGCTGCCGTTCCTATTATACATTTTATTCATTATTATTATTATTATTATTATTATTATTGCTATTGTTTTTATTCATATTATTATTTTTATTGTCGTTGTTGCTTTACATTTTGATATACATTCAAACATACATCTAAATATAATTGGTGATCAATTTTTACTTAATACATTTATACTTTAGAAAAAATCTCTAGACTATTTGATGCAGAAATTTATAAAACAACTCAGTTTATAAGTTACCTCTCAGTCTATTCATAGATCTGAATTTTTTTTAAAACTATAACGTTCAATTAAAAAAAAAAAAATTTTCATAAATTGATATTGAGAATCTTTTAAATCGGACTTCTCATGTAACGCTTTCTTTAAAAAAAGAAAGACTTACTTTTTAAAAGAAGAAATTTATAATTTTTGCTGAATTTTTTTCTTCAACAAAAATTTACATAATTTGTTATAAATTGTTATAAAAAAGTTCCTGAATGAAATTTGAAGTAAGCCATAGATTTATCTCGTGGCTTTTCTGGAAATCTATACTTTTAAATCATATAAAATGTAACTTTACAATCTGCAATCAATTCCTGGTTAAACTTCATATTTACACATTTTTTTTCATACTCATTTATTTTTATTATATTTTCAATTTAATTTTTACAATTTTTTTATTCCTTTTCTTCTTTTGCTTCTCGCTTGCCTTCCTTTATTTTTGTGTGTGTCTATGTGTTTGTGTATCGGCAAAATTCAATAATCGTAATAAAAAGTTGGATAAAAATTTGCAGTTGCAAAATGATTGACTGGGACTGGAGCAGAGAGGAAGGCAGACAAAAAGTGAAAGAGAATAGTGTTAGTTAGAGTGAAAAGGCCTTACACATATATGTTCATAAATATTTAATACAGGTCCATAAATTGAAAACCAATTAGTTACAATCGCTTAATAGAAAATATTGCATTTACTTCTTTCTTTTTTTATCGATTTTTGATTTTTGCTATTATTACTTTTTTTGGCTCTTTTTTTGTGTTTGCTTCGTTATTTTAAGTTTTAAGTTAACATTTAAGGTTAAGGCATACAATAACAAAAAGAAAAATCGTAACAGTTAAAGTTGAATCTTAACTGCAGGAAATTGTTTCTTGTTACATATTCCTTCTTACAGCCTAATTTGCCATGATGAAATGCAAGAGAGAGAAAAATAGAAAATGCATTGTCTTTGTATTTTATCTTTTGGCTATCTTACACAAAATAAATAAATAAATAACTTGCATCTCGTAATAATTTGCATTCTTTGATGTGTAGATCTAGATGTTTTCATATCGTTAGCATGACAAAACATTTAGCATTAAATAAATCAACAACTAAGAACTTTAAAGTCGTTCGTAGCCGATCAATTAAAACGTCATGTTTACGCATGCATGTTCACAAGTCAAGAAAGTAAAAACATCATAATTTTTAAATGAATTGAAAAGTTTCTTTAATGAAATGACCATACAAAATATGAAACGTTTTGAGCCAAATATAAATATCAAAATACAAACCCACGCCAATTTTCATAAAAATGTACTCAAAAATTGAGATATTTTTCAATATAATGACGATTTGTTTAAACAAAAAAAAAGCACGTTATACGTAAAATGGTTTTAAAAATAATTTAATTTTAATAGGATAAATAGAATCAATTGAGTGAGCCTGCAATTTTATAATATGCCTTACAATTTCTGTATAAATAAAAAAAAATAATAAAATGATGTGCCATTTTAAAATAATCGTTCGGGGCCTGCTATTAAATACCCTAGATCATATTTTTATAAAGTACTACTCAGAATTATTAATTTTTTCACATAAAAAGATTTTTGCACAATATATCGTTGTAAGGGGCATTGTAATAGTACTAATAGTTTAATCTTAAACAAAATGATCCTCGTGAAACTTTGGGCAAAACCACGCCTACGTACCAAATTTCCTTTAACTAGCTTCAAAATTGCTCTCTGTACTTCGATAGCAGACGTTCAAACATTTTTAAATGGAATCAAGCCTTACACATGTAGTGTAGGGCATAAATAAGTAAAATAATAGAAAAATTAAAATTTTGACATACTAAATAAATGTGCGGTATATAAATCAAATCGATGCTTCATTTTTGACAACTCCATTCATTCCACGAGCGCTCTTCATATCATTCAAAATCGATATTTTTTTATACTATTTCGTATTTTTTTCAATGACTTTTAACGTTGAAACGTATGGTGTTTAATTGTCGACCCTAATTGACCAATTATTAATTTATTTATTATTTGTCTTCTTCTTCTTCTCTTTCTTATAATTCTTACATTAATAAAATTGTTACCAATTTTATCACCAATTTAATATGATACCCTAATAAAATGCTGAGGCAACTACATGGAAAATGAAATGTTCAGCGTGAATAAGTCATAGTCAGACTAAAGCTAAGTAGCTATTTGACTACAACGTAACATTCCGTACAGATTATTGTTAAGTATTATTGCTATTATTATTAGTTATTGTTGTTAATATAATTGTTGTTACTGCTCCATTGCATTTCTCTTGATTCATTTTTGAACAAATTATTATTTATTGCACTAATTATTTGCCATTGTTTTTCAGAACTAAATGTAACGCAAACTAAACTTTTACATACATGAAAAATTTAATACAAAAACAACAACAACAATATACTGCAAGGATGAACTTTGTCAAACCAATTTTTTTTTTTTTTGGCAAATTTTTTCACTTCTTTTTTCTACCTCTTTGTCTGTCTATTGCTTGCCTCTTTATAATTTGGCTATTTATATGGTCGTTTAGTTGCTTTATTTTCTCAATTTTATATTGTTGCATTTGTTGTTGTTGCTGTTGTTTTTATGCACTTTCTCAGATTTGAATTTCATTTGCAAAAAAAATTCAAAAAAAAAACACAACTAATACAACAAGCAAAAAAGTGAGAAATAATTAACAGTAGCCAAGTCGACTGACATTCTAAATGGCCCCCATTTGCATCATACAAAAGTGATGGACTAAGCAAAGTTATATGAATTTATCATAAAATCATAACCTATAAAACTTCTAAAATATCTATGGCCAACGTCAAATAAACTTTCAAATAAGGAAAAGAAAGTTGTAATTTTTTTTTTTAATTCTAACAAAAGTGGAATACAATCAAGACTCTTGTGAAATATGAGCAATAAAAACTTGACTAAAAATAACTCAACATGATAATTTTTACTTCATTTCAATGAATTTCATAAAAAATACTGATAATAGCTAATCAAAGTATTGGAGAATTTATATAGAAATTCAGATTTTAGAATCGATTTTTTTTAAATGATTTGTTTTCTTAATTCCATATGTATATCTACATATTATTGCTTTTCAATTTATATTAGTGTAATAATATAATTAATTAACTTATAATATGGAAACAAACATCAAAAAATATATTGCCTTAATGATAATCTTTGGAATGAGTGTAAAGTGGAAATACCGAAAAGTATGTGATATGAATAATTTCTGTGGCGATGTGTATGAGTAATCAAAATGAATATTCTGTATTCTAAATTAACTTAAGTTTTTGAGGCTTTATTCATAAAAAACCACATAACACCCAAAAGACAACTGGGCGGACTGTTATGTTTAGCACCAGTTTTCAAAAATTGTGTTTTAGCTTCTTCTAATGAATATTCAACAACATCGATAAGTTCATCTTCCACACCGCCACCAAGAGAACATTTATCATTATCAGTTACCTCACAATAATACATTGTCTGTTGAGAACCTTGTGAGCCAACACCAGATCTATACGTCATTACTTCTTCAATTTTGTCTAAAGGCACTTTATAACCACACTCTTCTAGAATTTCTTCTTGAGCTATTTCTTGCCAAGTCTTATTTTTGTCAACAATACCAGCACATAATTCCAATGTAATGCCTAATTGTGGTGGAAATTTTTCTAAATCAATTTGATCGATATTGCCACCATTTGTTGTAACGATGCCATGATAAACAGCTGGACGAAATTGTTTAACAAATATTAATACTTTCCGGGTGGTATTATACAAAACAATCGATACACTATCATGTACTTTAAGTAAATCCCAATTTTTCTCTTTACCATTTTGTACATAATATAAGCGAAATGGTTTTACATATGGTGAATCTTTAGGCAATGGCCCCAACCACATTTTACTAATCTTTTCCATTTTTATTAATTGTTGATTTAAACTTCGCAATGCTTTATAAAAGTGCTTACCAATTTTCGCTTTGTTTTTCGTTTTGCTTTTTAAACTTTCTCGTTATTTAATTGAATGGACAAGTCGATTTATTGAATATTTTTCATTTTAATTTAAACTTTAACACAAGACCTGCAGCTGTTTATTATAGAAGCTTCCGGAAAACACATGATTTTACTTGTCTCATTTTATCAGATGATTTTTGGTGGTGAATATAAATTACACATAAAATACATAGATCAACAAATTTGCAGTATATGACACAATAAAATTATTTTAGAATATAGAACTAATTTGTAAATGTTAAATATCACTGATTAATTTCACATTGAAACGCGCACATTTTCTTACTAAATAAAATGGCGTATTTTATAGCTATGTAAAATGACGTTTTATATGCATAATTCAACTACAATTTTGTAACATACTCAACAATAATTTTGTACAATATTGTTACTTCTTTCTTACTCTCATATTATACAGTTGTTCATTCGTGACAAACGTTAACGTAACAGAAAGAAATAACTATAGTTCTGTTATTATTACTTTAGTAGGTTACGTTATGCGGTATGCATAGAAATGTTTTATTGTTATTATCTGCCTATCGAGTTTAGTTTTAATTTATTCCTTATTTCACTTTGTAATAATTTAGAAAGATGAAATAGCAGGTCGCAGTTAATAAAGTATTATATAAATTAAAAAAAAGATAAACAATTCATGCTTGAAAAGTTATTACAGTGATTACTATTTGTAGCGTAAATACAACTGCGTTCCTACTAATTTAATTACGAAACATATATTGAACACACAAAGAGAAAATAAAAAACCAACAGCAGTTAAACCCAGTAACAATAGTCATCATTCTTTTTCTATTAATTAATGTACTTGTACAAATAATTTCTATTGTATATAGAGGACCAGATTAAAATTAAAAAGCATAATTATAAAATGGCTGATGCATTAAACACGAGTTCGATCACAACCACCACGTCTGAATACAATAATGATGTTAAATTGGAATTCGATATGAGCGATATTAAACATTGCTTTGAAAATCTTATTGTTATTGATACTGGCGCTAATCTTACCAATAAAAAGTATAGTCGCGACTTGGATTCTGTAGTACAAAGAGCCAAAGATGCTGGTGTTCAAAAAATTATGGTGCCTGGAACATCAGTGCGGTCTAGTAAAGAAGCTTTAAGACTGTCACGTATTTATCCTGATATAATTTACTCGACAGCAGGCATACATCCACATGATTCTAAAACGATATATGAAGAACCAAATATTTGGTTGGAATTTGAGAAAATTGCTGCATCTCAAGAATGTGTTGCTATAGGACCATGCGGTCTTGATTATCAACGTGATTATTCACATCCACAAATTCAAAGAGAAATATTTGAAAAACAATTACAATTGGCAGCTAATTTGAGAAAACCTATACTAATACATGAACGTTCCGCCAATAAAGATATACTTGATATACTTGACAAGTATGTATGTTGATTCGTCCGTCTAATACGCGATTTTATCTATTTGGCGTTTTTCTTTGTTTCTTGTTTTCTCTTTCCGCAGGTTCGAGAATTTACCTTCGGTGGTTATACGTAGTTTTATGGGTACAATGGATGACGCTGTTAAATATCTAGATAGAAGATTTTATATCAGTTTAAATGGTTACTTATGTAAGGATAAATCGGATATTGGTGTACGACGCCTTTTAGATAATGGTACATTGCCCTTAGATCGCTTGCTAGTAGAAACCGACTCGCCATTTATGTATCCCAATACAAGGGCTTCCAAATTACCGCAACACGTCAAAACTGGCATTACTGAACGTTCGTTACAATATTTGCACAGGTACATACATTTATTTTTTGTTCAATTAAGTATATTGAGTTGCAATACTGCATCACTTGTGGCATGGAGCCTAATAAGTTTGTACGGATGTATATATATGATAAATCAGAAAGAACATAGATTTTTAATCCACCCGGAAGTTTTCGCTTAGTTCAATTAGTTATGTTTAAAATCGTCACAGCTTTGAGATATTTTAACGAAATTTTGCCATATAGATCCATTTTAAGCCAAAGTCAAATCCTCTTCCTTTTTTTTAATGTAGATATTGCACATTTCAACGGAATGAACCATGCAGTTTGCCAGCTATTGTTGAAATGATTGCTGCCTTTATGAAGAAAACACCCGATGAAGTGGCTTTGGCAACAGCATTCAATGCCTTAAAACTTTTTGGTCTCTCCTAAGTGGTTACAACATACATTTCTAATAACACTTTTGTTTCTTTTTTTTAATAATATAATGGCATGCCAAATTTATTTATATATATAAATTTACACGATTATTTGTTGCATGTGAAAGAGAGAAGGAAATCAATGCGTACAATTTCAACGAAATAGTAACTAAAAACGAAATCTATTAAACGAAAACATTAAGCGATTTTATTAAAACGTGGCAGCAAATTTTTGCTGGGCTGAATAGGCTGGAATACTAGCCTCAAAAGGTAGAATATTCACATTTTGCCTTTTAACAATTTTGTTTTGATATCAAATATTAATCATTAAGATAGAAAATGTTAATATTTTTATATCTTTATTTATTTATACATAGATTTATATTGTGTATTGTATTAACAACATAAATCTAAAATGAAAATTGTGTGCCTTAAATGCTGTATTACTTTTATTCATAACAATGCAACAATTAAACTGAAAGTAAAACATTTTTTTTTTTTTTATTATTTTATTACTTATCCTTGCAACGTTACGTAGATGGATGTACGTACATATGCATGTGCGTGTGAATGCGAAACGTTAACATTTATTGTGATTTTTAAGATATATATTTAGCACTTTATTTATTGATAAGTACAAAAACAGGGAAACAAAATGTTGGAAGGAGTTGCACTGATACATTTAATATTAATAGGTAACGTTAAGTTATTTATACAAAGTATGTATTATGTAAATACTTTTATATTATATTATATTAATATATATATATATATGCATATATATGTACATTTACTTAAGGGAACTGAATAAATAAATGCAAGTGTGCATGCATATCTATATAAACAAATTACTCATGGCATTAAGCGGTAACGGCTTTTTATTCTACTTATCCTATTTATTTGTTTGTTCATTTATTTGTTTATCAAAGAATATACTAAATAAAGAGAATTTAATAACCACAACCAAAGGAGAAACCATTATTTTTAATAACTAATGTGTAAGTTCTAATAAATGGGTTGCTCAGCAAGTTTACGGAGTACTTTTCTCTGTTTGCAGACACTTTTACTTCGCATATGTATTTTTAAATACTTATAACGAAGAAACAAGGAAAATATGTTACAACCAGTCATAGGTGACCTATTAAGTACCCTATTAAATACATCATTTAAATACAAGTGAAATGTAATTAATCTGATTTTGTGAGCGAAAGCAAAAAAGCCTGGATGTATATTAAAAAAATAACTCGACAGTTTGGAAATCACTTATCAACATTTAAATTGCTTAATTGCCTTAAATTTTATACAGAAGCCCGTAAACTTTTTTTCTTTATAACTTTTTTTAAACTCAATTAAAAGTTTAGAACTGACATATGATGAAATCGCAGCCAACTTGATTATATTATATTAATATTGAAAGGTAAGATTACCGGCATAAGACAAATTAATTAAAATAACCCAGAAAAAAAATATAAAAACAATAAGCAAAAGATTTCCTCATCTGAAACGAAGAGGCACGGACATTTACTAGATACGTACAAATATATATTTTAAAAATATTACCATACTTATATAGTCACATATATATATGTATATATGTAATTCAATAAAGTGCCATTTTTAAATTTTGCATGCGCTAAAAAAATTTAAAAGGACGAACAATTAAAACAAAGTGAAACATGTTTTTACGTACGAAACGACATTTGATCTCAAGATACTTCAGAAATTTCGGTAATGCACTTTTATTGAAGCAACAGAATAACCTTTCTGTTGTACCCTCTTATAATTTTGAGGAGCCTTGTATAAAAAATGAGCCTTTACTGGAATATAAAGCCGGTTCAAAAGAGCTTAAAGAATTGGAAAAAGCTTTGGATCACTATCAATGTCAGTGTGAAGAAATACCGATTGTTGTGGGTGGTAAATATTTAACCAGTAAGAATGAACGTAAACAAGTAATGCCACATAATCATGGACAAGCTGTAGCAAAATTCTATTATGCTGATGAAGGCATTATTAAAGAAGCTATTAATGTGGCTGTGAAGGCTCAACGTGATTGGGATGCTACACCTTATGATGAGCGTATTAAAATTTGGGAAAAAGCTGCAGATTTAATGAAAACAAAATATCGTGGACAATTATTAGCTAGCGCTATGCTTGGCCAATCGAAGACAGTTTTTCAAGCTGAGGTAGATGCTGGCGCCGAATTAATCGATTTTATACGTATGAATGCACAATTTTGCAAATTGTTACTAAGCTATAAACCAATTAGCGAGAATCCATCGATCATTTTAAATCATATGTTATTGCGCGGCTTAGGTGGTTTTGTTGCAGCAATTAGTCCATTTAATTTTACAGCAATCGGTGGTAATTTAGCGTATACGCCAGCTCTTATGGGTAATAGTGTTTTATGGAAGCCATCAGATACTGCCATCTTGTCCAATTGGTTAACATTTAAAATTATGAAAGAAGCTGGCGTACCCGATGGTATTGTCAATTTTATACCATGCGATGGTCCAACATTTGGTAATGCCATTACCAGTTCAAGTGATTTAGTTGGCATCAATTTTACCGGTTCTGTGCCAACATTTAAAACATTATGGAAATATATCAGTGATAAATTAGATTGTTATAAGAGTTTTCCACGTGTAAGTGGTGAATGTGGCGGTAAAAATTATCATTTCATCCATCCATCGGCTGATGTTGAAGTTGCGATTGCTTGTACAATACGTGGCGCATTTGAATATGGTGGCCAAAAATGTTCAGCAACATCACGCCTCTACATACCAGAATCATTATGGAAAATTGCCGAAGAGCCATTATGTCGTAAAACTTGCGATTTAATTCTTGGTGATGTCCGTGACTATAAAACTTTTTATTCAGCTGTTATAGATAAAGCAGCGTTTAAACGTATCACAGCTTATATAGAATATGCTCAAAAAAATTCTAATTGTACTATATTAACGGGTGGTGATTATGATGATAAATATGGTTATTTTATTGATCCTACTATTATCTTGGTAAAAGATCCGCAAGACAAATTATTTAAAGAAGAAATCTTTGGACCAGTTTTAGCTGTATATGTCTATAAGGATAATGAAATCGATAAAACTATAGAACTATTACGTACAGTTAATCCGTTCGCTTTAACTGGTGCTGTATTTGCCACCGATGAAAATTTCCTCAAGAAATATTTAAATGATTTTCGTACAACTGCTGGTAATTTTTATATAAATGATAAATCAACCGGTGCTGTTGTTGGCCAACAGCCATTTGGTGGTGGTAAATTATCGGGTACAAATGATAAACCAGGTTGTCCATATTATTTGATGCGTTGGACCTCACCGATCGCCATCAAAGAAACATTTGTACCACAAACAGATATATATTATCCTTATATGAATATTAAATAATCAATGTAATATAAATTTGGACCAAAAAGAAAATGTATAAAATAAATAAAAAAATGTACAAGTTTAGGACAATAAAACTCTACGGGGTTTTAAAATGTTGATACGAATTTCAATTTGGCCAGCTTTTGATTTATTCACTTATTCTTTAGAGAGAATTTTAATGCATATGAAAAGAGCAATGTAAAAAAATATCCATCCAATTATTGGAAGCAATCTTTTTTCCCTTTTTCTTTTTTGAAATAGAAGTTTTGCAAAGGTCGTCGTCCTTAGGAAAAATGAAGAAGTGGCAAATAAGCAAAATAAAGCTATTTTGCTTTCCAAGAACATAAAATTCAAAATATATTACCGAAATTCTTATTAAAATAAGTAAATAATCATTGTGCAAAGCAAAAGGTGAAACATTTTCAAATATATCCAAAATATAATAAATTCAAATTGTGAACTAAATATTTTGTAGAATAATGTTAACAATTGTTTAAGTAGATGAATGGTAAAGATTTTACCATGATATATCTCCTTAATATTAGATGGCATATTGTTGGCCAATTTCATTGTTTTTCATGAAATGAAGTAACTTTTTCAACAATCTAATTATTTGTGGTATACTTGAAGTCATCTATTTTGAATGATTATTGCCGGTGAGATTTTCAAAAATTTTCTAATCGATTATTGATAAATAGCAGAAATACAGACATAAAATATTTCAAATTTTTTCTTTCTTCATTATACTTATTTATACATGCACACAATTATTTTTAATGAACAAAAAGAAAAGATTATTTTGAGAGAATGAAAATTGTATACAAAATGTTCAGTTTTCTAGCAATAATAAGAATTTTCTCTATAATTACATTGGGATTAGCATTACCATCAGGACAATCAACAAATGCAGCATCGGTTTCGCCATCATCATCATCAGCAGCGGCATCACTTCCAGTATTGGCATCAGTTCCCGCATCGGGTTCGGCCGCTGAGTCAGGCCCGGAACCTGCTTCGGTTGCGGCATCAGTTCCGGCCATACAGCCATCCAAAACATGTCCAAGTGTCGATACATTATATGACATTTATAAAGGACGTTTAAGTCAATATCAAAAGGAATATGAAGCAACTGATAAAGATTGTTTGACAAAGGATGATAATAAAAGGAGCCCTAAAAAAAAATTGAATGCTAGAAGTGGAAATTTATATGATGCATTTAAAAAGAAATTAGATCGTTTCAATGATGCCCTTAATGTTGATATTACAATTGATAATAATTCTGGCAAACGTGAAACATCATCCGTAGCTAATGACGATACATTTTCTGGTATAATACCCCAATTCCCTACATCATCTTCTGAATTAAGCGATGAGTATCATTATCCTATAAATCGTGACAGTCGCGGCTTTTTCAGTTATTTTAGTAAAAAATCCAACGAAGACAAAAAGGATAACTTGGATAAAAAGTATAATGTACCAGATTATGCTAATAAGGCAATGAAACCATTGATTGATTCACTAAGTAGTACTATGAGTGGAAACCCTGGCAGTATATATGATCGCTATCATAAACAATTAAATCAATGGACTGGTGACACCAAATTTAGTAATCCATTAAAACGAAATGAACGTGACAGTGTGGCCATTAAGGATGAACCATTTTTCATTTGGCAAAATGAAGATACCAATAAAAAAAGTGACTTATTTGATAGCTATGACATTGAAAGTTTTATCAATCAATGTCGCGCTGAAGGTTATAGGAATTATAAACCGAAAATTTCAAAACGAGAAGCCAGATACAACCGTAATAATAGAAAAATGGATACGTATCAGGAGAAAAGTCCAAATTCTTTATCAATTTATCCAATTGTCTATGAATTGGATGGCAATATAATTAAACTAAGCCCAGGTGAGAAAGAGATATTGCGATTATATGCAAAAAAATTAAACACTACTGCCCTGGAATTGGCAAGAAAATTGGTAAAATTAGATCCAAGAATTCTTGAAAGTAAATTATTAGCCGCTCAATCTAAGATACCAAAATATCAAACGAATGCCCCAAATTTAGAAGATTTTTCCTTACATGGTAAACAAATCTCTACTATAACCGTCATCATCAACGCTACCATTATCATCACCACAATTACTAATCAATTAATTAATATATTTTTGATATTTTTAATTTAAATTTATATTGTTTTTGTTATTTTCTTTTCTTTTTTTCTCTCTAATTTAGTACTTAAAAGTATTTCACAGAAACAACATGGAAGTGGTCGTCGCATGATTAATATACCCTTACTTAGAAATCGTACAATTTTAATTAGTAATGCTGTACAACGTTACAAATCTGATGAACCTCTCAAAAATATACATTAAAATAGATCAATTTTTTTTTATATGTATATATATAAAAATTCCATTCTTATGGTTATATTTTGTATATTTAGTTATAATGATTTAAATCAATTGGAATAGTAACTAAAAAAAAAAAAAATTGAAAAAACCAAAAACGTAAAACGAATAAATATTTGTAATTCTTTGCTTGAACAAGTAAATTAACGCGATAGCATTACAAATAATTGCATATAAATTATTTGTGAAAATTTCAATGGAAAACTACTCTGTAGTTTGTACATTTAATGTAAACGTATCAAGATGAAGAATTTTTCCAACAAAGCTGTACTTATTGGGAATCTACAAACATAAATTATGTCATTCGCTAGAAATTTCTTTGTAATTTTTAATAAAACTTTTCATTTTCGTTTAAGATTTTAACTACAAAGACGAAGAAAAAGCAGATAATTCGAATTTTAGGAATGGCGGCGACATTTAATGGCTACAACTGGACAACCATAAATAAGCCACCATTAAATAAAAACTGTTTAGAATAGTACGCAAATTAAAAATTTGCTTCTCTTATTAAAACGCTCACCAAGTGTTAAAGGAAGTTCATTTTGTTCTTCTTCTTCTTCTTCTTCTCATTCTTAACTTAACTTCTTCAATCACAGATGAGATGTCGCTTCAAGTTTAGAGAAATTCCTACATAAAATATATCTTTGATTCACACATATAAAATGAAAGGAAAACAAATGTGAAAAAAAGTCAGAGATTAGGAAATGTCATACAATTATTTCTATATATAAATGAAAAATGTCAAATAAAGGGAAAGGAATAATTTTGTTATGTACAATTAAAGAAAAAGGGTTTGTTTTTTTAATTTTTTGAACTTACACAAATAAAATGATAATAACATAATATATATTTGGATCATCATGAAATGTATTGTAATGGACGATTTATAAGAATTTTTCTTATATTTATATTAATAAATATGGGCACAAATGTCATATGTGATATCAAAATTAAGAATAGTATAACGCAGCAACAAATATGGCAGGCGCCTAATACTAATGATCCAAAAAAGTTGAGTAAACCGGAATTATTACAAGAGCGAAAGAAATTATTGAAAAAACAATTAATTATAATTAATAGTCATTTATATGATACTTTAAAAGAACGTTTAAATTTAATACAAAAAGATTTGAAAAAAGTGTCGAAAGATTTAAATGTTGACCATCCATCAAACAATGTAAACGAATATTTGGCATCGAATGCATTACGAAAACGTTCCTCCGTTAAAGATAATTTAAGTGAAGAATATAAAAAGAGTATGGACAAAATCGATAATCAAATAACAATGGAAGGTGATAATCAAAATTTTATGGCAGATCGTGGCGAACGCAGTTTTTTCTAAGCGGGTACAATGAAATTGCTTCTGTACCAAAATTATTATCTGATTTTAATAATAATTTAAACGAAAATAAATTATTTCAAACGAAATGTCTGGCAAAGAAGAATGTTAATTCAATTCAACCAATAACAATCAATGGCAATCATATCGAATCAAATCGGACATTAATACCGTTTCCAACAAATCAAAAATTATATGATTTTAGTAAACGTAATACGATAAAAGAGGGCCTCCTTGAGGAATACTGTAAACAAATGGATATTATGGCACATACACTAATGACATTAAATAAACGTAATAATCATGCTCATGATACTAATCGTAGAGAAATATATTCAGAAAGTAATCCATTAGAACGTAATAAATGGATAACATCGAAAGGTGAATATCATAAAAATGATTTTGATGAAGGTATTTGGAAAATGACACCATCACCATTCCCTGTACCAGTACCGTTACATGAGACAGCGAGAATAGCTAAGCATAATAAGCATAATATTCAACGTCGTCATCCTTTATATTTAAAAAAATGGTTAACGAAAAAAAATCTTAATCAATATTATAGCAGTGATTTAGATGAGAATACAAGGAAAACCACACCAAGAATATTTGATTTGCGAAAAAGGAAGAATTGTCGCAATGTGGATACATTTTTACATTATCATCCATTAAAAGTACATGAATGGTTGAGCACAAAAGGTGGTGAATATTATAAAAGTAATTTTGATCAAGATATTTGGAAAATTCAACCTATAACGCCAACACCAGTTCTACTACCAACTAGTTGTGCCATTAATTCTAATTTAAATGCTAATTCTAATCCTTATACAAATTCTAATTTGCATTCGAATTTTAACTTTGGTTCTGATTCGGTACGTCGTCGTTATACACCATACAATAAAAATCCAGCTGAAATGAATAAATTGTTAACGAAAGGTGGTGAATATTATAAAACTGATATTGATAATAATTTATGGAATTTACCATTTCCACCACCAACACCAATACCATCACCCAATAAATATATATCTTATCGTAATTCAGATATATTTAGTGATATTGAGTCAACGAAAGCAAAAAATGCAATTTGTAGAAGTCCCACTACAAATGTGACGCCATTGTATCCAAATGTTTTAACAAAGGCTGTCGAAATAAGTTTGAATCCAACAAATCAAGCCCATAAAAGTGGCAGTCTATTGGAAAATGTCGCTAAACGAATGAATACTAGCACATTAGATTTAGCTGAAAAAATTGCTGATTCCAGTGATGTTAGTAATTTATCTGTAATGTCAAATGCTGCCCTTAACAGAATAACCGATACTTATAGCAAAACAGGTGCTTTTAATGCTTCAAATTTTCTACATACATTCAATTATTTGTTTCAAATTTTCAATTCTTTTTTTTATTATTAACAATGTTATTTAGTTATAACACCTAAACCAATTAACGTAAATAATAATCAGCCAAATATGCTTCATATTGTACCATCAGTGCAAACGGTAACGCTAGCACCGAAATCTTTTAATGGATCTGTTGAAAATTATAATAATAATAATAATAGTAATGATAGTTATGCAAATTCTAATCCTGACTATATTGTAATGCCCAATGATTCAAATGTTAATATAGCAACAATTTTGGATCAAGTCTTGGCAAAATTAGAATCGATGCAACGCGATAAAATTTGCGAAGATGATGATGAGAATTCACGTCCCGAAGGTAAATGTACTTTTTTTTTCATTTCTTACATAAATTTTCTATTGAATATTGTACTTTCTTGTTAAGGTGTTCCATGCGATATTGTAGGTGTATGGAGTTCGCAAACATTAGGTTTTTGCTTAAATATTGAAACTAATGCACAAAAATATCGTGATAATACATATGAATATAGATATCATACTTTGAAAGTTGAACCTCAAGAATGTACGCCACCAAAAGTCCATAATATGTTAGGTGTAGATTGGTCATTTGGTGGTGCCACACAAAAACAAATTGGTGGCCCATTTTATATGTATGCCTATAAACAAAATGAACGTTCTTTGGCTACATTTACTGGTATGCTAATCAATTTCAATCAAAATTCTATGGAATTCTACTAAAATAATTGATCAATTACCCTTTCTTTTTATTTTTAAAATGTAGGCTTTTGTCGTACTTGTTTTCGTACAGACACTGTATTTGGTTCATGGACGTTGGTAACACCCAATAAAGATTGTTCAGATATATGTTTAGCATTTAATAATAAACAAGATGTACTAAAACGAATACAAATGGAATCTAAGCGAAAGGAACGTTTTAAAAATTTAGTATTACAACAACAGCTGCAGCAGCAGCAAAAGCAGCACTAGCAGTAAATCAAAAATATACTTAATAGATATTTTTGTAATATTTTCTATTTATAATTAATTTATTTTTGTGGTCCATAATCCCATTGGAAAATATAAGGGGGCAGTACCTAATAGACACAATTTTTTTTCTACAAAAGATTATATTCGAATTAAATGATTTTATTTTCTAATTATATATTTTAGTTAGTAAGAATTTTGTGATCATTCATATACTAAATATATTTTTACAATGAAAACAATAATTATAATTTTCCTATAACATATATATCAAATGAAAAAATGAGTGTATTTTCAATTTTTAATTGAACGATTAGTAGATTAGAGTAGTACGATAGTAGATTATGTAAAAATTAGATGATCAAATCTTAAACCATAATATAATTTAATGAAATTTAATGAATAAGTCCTAAAAGAGAATTATTTATTAAGGTCGCAATCGTCTCACCTTTGCAACCAATCTCCCCATAATGCGTTATATTGGAAACAAATTCAAATATTTTTAATGTGCGATGCTCTTTCAATAACCTCTATATAAAGCCAATTCTATAGATTTCAAGTTGTTTTCAATATCGTGATTTTTTAAGCTTTTTAGACAAAGTACTAAAAAGTAAAAAACAACAATTTTCATGAATTGCAACGAATTGTACTTCTTTGGTTACAAAATTGTTACAAGCATGATTAAACACTTAACAAATAAATAAAACAATAAATTAAATAAATAAATAAACATATAAAATTAAAGCAAAAAGAAGTAATTTAATGCCTTATATGGAGACTTATTATATTTACTATATTTATTGTAATAATTTTTAAATTCATGTAAAAAAATGAACTTACCGCTTTAAATAAAATAATTCTCCTACTTCGTAGCCAATCAATGAAATCATGAAAATGGCAGCTCATTTGGTTAATCGAATATTTCTATTTCCTATAACATTATTCTCTTTAACATTTCTCACTTTATCACTTTAAAAAAAAGCAAACACTGAATATGTTTTATCACAATGTACTTAATTCGCTTCATTAAATCATCATCAAACATTGCAAACCTATTATCGTTGTTGTTGCAGTCATTTTATTGTAATACTTTCATACATTTCTTATGCATTTACAACGCTGAAAATTTTCTGCATTTACCGTTATTCTTTATTTGCTGTTATCTTTAACGCGTACGTAAAAAATGTAATTTAGAGAAATGTACTTGTAAAAATCTTTTTACACATAACTTTGTTTAATTTATTAATTTACTCACTACATTTAATACAATCATTCTATATACTTTTTTACACATTTCTAACGCTACATTATTTTTCCCGTAGTTTTTTTATTTCTTATAAATTTTTAACCTGTGCACAGCAAATGATTTTAACCGGAAACTAAACTGAACTAAAGGAGGCGCCATCTGCAATAAAATGGCTTATTATGTGTTAAAGCAACTCAGATCTTCTATGCATTTCATTTCAACATGCAACTTTGCTAGAATGCACATAATTTAACGTTTAGTTAAGTAAAAAACAAGACTTTATCAATTATTGTCCACAAACAAAATAATAATATGCAAAAAAATTGTAAACAGAATTATTAATTCGCTTCATTAAATCATCATTAATTTACAAATCTATTATCTTTTATTGTTACAGCCACTTCGTTGCAATACTTTCATATATTTCCCATGCATTTACCATGTAGATCATTAATTGCATATACCGTTACTCTTTATTTGCTATTATCTTTAATGTGTACGCACAAAATGAAATTTAGGTAAATATACTTGTAAAAATCCTATTGAACATAAGTTTCTTTACTTAATTTACTCAATACATTTAGCACAATCATTTTATATAATTTTTTTATACATTTCTAAATTATTTTCGCCGTTGTCTTTTTATTTCTCATAATTTTTTAATGTGTGCGTAGCAAATAACTTTAACCGGAAACTAAACAGAACTAAAGTAAACGCTATCTGCAGTAAAATCTCTTACTATTATTATGTAATGAGAAAACTCAGAACTTCTATGCATTGCATTTCAATATGCAACTCTGTAAGTAATTTAATGTTTAATTAAGTATAAAACAATACACTGTGGTAGCATTATCAATTGCTGTCCATAAACAAATAATAATAATATACAAAATGTATTCCAAAGAAATAACAATTGTATAAAGAAATTATCAATTTATTAAAAAATACACATATTAAAAATAAAAAAAATGGGTAATCAATTGGTGGGTATAGCTCCCTCTCAAATATATCCAGTGGAACATTATTTTTCAGGCCATTTTGGCAATGAGATCGTATTTGATTCAAAGTGAGTAAACAAAAATAAAACGAAGCAAAAACAATGCCATTGACATGGAATATTCAAATAATTATTTTCACTTTTATGTTGATTATTGCAGTATGGGCAGTACAAGATTTTTTAAAGTGGCCAAAGCTAAATGCGAAGAAGGTTTAATTGTTGTTAAAGTATTTGTTAAACATGATCCAACTTTGCCATTGGAAGATCATAAAGAACGTGTCGAATATATTAAAAAAACATTGGCAAATTCCGTTAATTGTTTGCCGTTTCAAAGAGTAGAGTTGACGGATAAAGCTGCTTATATAATACGTGAATATGTTAAGCATAGTTTATATGATCGTGTCTCTACCCGGCCATTTCTAACAATATTAGAGAAGAAATGGGTAACATTTCAATTATTGTGCGCATTAAATCAATGTCATAAACAAAGGATATGCCATGGTGATATCAAATTAGAAAATATATTGATAACATCATGGAATTGGGTATTATTATCAGATTTTGCATCATTCAAACCAACATATTTACCAGATGATAATCCAGCTGATTATACATATTTCTTTGATACAAGTCGTAGAAGAACATGTTATATAGCGCCAGAACGTTTTGGTAAAACATTGTCATTAGAAGAGGCCGATGGTAATGTCTCAATATTACCAACAGATTCTATAATAAAATTGGGACCATATTATTCTGGTAATACACTACTACCTGCCATGGATATATTCTCTGCTGGTTGTGCTTTATTAGAATTATGGACTGAAGGTGCAACACCATTTGAGTTATCACAATTATTAGCATATCGTCGAGGTGAACGTGAATTGGTTGAGAAACATTTACGTAGCATTGAAAATGATTATTTACGTAAATTGCTAGCTTCAATGATTGATGTGAATCCCACTCAACGTAAAAGTGCTGAAGATTATTTAGATCAAGAGCGCGGTCGTTTATTTCCCGAATATTTTTATTCATTTTTACAATCATATTTACAAATGTTCTCATCTACACCAATTATGTCACCAGATGAGAAAATTTTACGTTTACATTATGATATCGATCATTGTATTAAAACTTTAACAAACTGTGATAATTCAAATACCGATTTAGAACAAATAAAAAAAGAGAATGATAAAACTGATGGTGAAGAAAAATTGGATAATGTTAAAAGTGGAAATGCTATTTATCCGTCAGAGCAAGATGGCTTAATATTAATTATTACGGTAGTAACATCATGCATACGTGGTCTACAACAGTCCAATACAATGATATGTTCATTGGAAATTTTACAAAAACTTTCAAAATGGGCCACATCAGAAACAATACTGGATCGTATTTTACCTTATATTGTAAATACAAATATATGTATATATATATAAATATATGAGAACAGCAATAGGTCAATTGTTGCGCAATTTATTAAAAGTTTCTTTTGAATAATTTCAGCTGTATTTAGCACAAAATTCTTCAACGAAAGTTCAAGTGCAAGCAATTGAAACTTTAACAGTTTGTTTGGATATGGTACGTGATATACCACGCAGTGATGCTAATGTCTTTCCCGAATATATATTGCCTGCCATTTCAAAATTATCCAATTACGAACAGAGTGCAACAATTGTTCGCGTAGCATTTGCCCGAAACATATGTAAGTTACCGGAAAGTATATTCCTGAGAAATTTTTTTTTTTCTTAAAACTTTTTTATATTTTTCGTTATATCTTTGTGTTGCATTTCATGCATTAGCTAAATTAGCTAAAACTGCTATTTATTTTTTGGAGGAGACTCAACGAAATTGTCCGAATGATATGCCCACTAGACGCTATGAAGCCGAATTGAATGCATTACATGAAATTATACGTCATACCGTGTTAAGTTTATTAACCGATCCAGAAGCAGTGGTTAAACAAACTCTCATGGAATCACAAATATGTGATTTATGTGCCTTCTTTGGCAAAGAGAAAGGTTCGTATTTCTAGGTTCTTGTATTAGCATCATATATATTTATATATATACTTATATGTATTTCATTCAATTTAGCTAACGATATCGTTTTATCACACATTATGACTTTTCTAAATGATGATGATAAAAATTTGAGAGGTTCATTTTTCGATAATATTGCTGGCGTAGCCGGATATGTGGGCTGGCAAGTATCAGATATATTAGTGCCGTTATTGCAACAAGGTTTTACTGATCGTGAAGAATTTGTTATCGCTAAAGCTATACGAGCTGTAACTGTCTTAATTGAATTGGGCCATATAAAAAAGCCGACTGTAACCGAAATTATTAAAGAAGCTGCTTGTTATATGTGTCATCCAAATTTATGGATACGCCATGAAATATGTGGCATGATTGCAACAACAGCCCGCACATTGAATGGTATCGATGTTCAATGTAAAATTATACCGGTTATAGCGAAGTTATTAAAATGTTCTGTAATACAAATAGAAAAGGTCGATATTTTACTTGATTGTCTTCAGCCACCAATCCCAAGGCTGGTGTACGATAGCATTTTACGTTTTGCGGATATTGAAAAGTTCATCCAAGCTTTAGAGGATAGGGTTAAAGTAGGTCAGAAGACACCAGTAGATATGCTACCCCAATATGGTGAAATGGATCAATCATTACGTAATTTATTTTGTCGTCTTTATTCTAAAGGTCTAACGGATCAAGTTGAATTGCAATTATTGAGCATGAAACATTATTTGATAAAATTAAAGCATAAAACGCAACAAAACGATAACAATGGCTCCATAACATCGCATAATGGTCGTTTACTATTACAACGTAAAAATGTTTCATGTCATGAATTTCCGTTAACTGATAAAAAACGTGCATGTATTACGGAAAATATTCGAATTAATAATAACAATATCATGTTAACATCTCCCCCATCAGATGGCTGCACGAAATCGGGCATTGGCCTTTCTAGCAGTCCAACACCTGGTGCGATCGTTGTTGGCGCCGGTGCTAGTGGTGGCACTATTGCTACTACTGCTGATGCAGTTGTTGCTGGTAATGTTGGTGGTAGTGGTAGCCAACCTGTAACAACAGTAAGTGCTGCCACTTCACTGGGAGATTATACTATGCCCGAAAGGAATCATTGGCAAGAATTACCGTCTGAATGCCTTAAAGATGTTGAAAAATTATGCGATAAATTTAAGAGCCGTTACAATATTTTATCATTGTGGCAACAGTGTCATAAAGACAAGCAAATATCACCATATCCATCGAAATGGCGTTTAAGTGGCACCATGGTAGCTCATTTACATGAACATTCAGAATCTGTGGTGAAGTTGGCACCATTAAAACCGTGCGGTTCTCTTTTTGCTAGTGGCAGTACGGACGGTACTGTACGTTTATGGGATGTTAATAAATTGAGTGGACAACAAGTAATTAATAAATCACGACAAATTTATAAAATGGGTGAGCCTATCTATTCATTAACAGCATGCGACAATGGTCAATCTTTGGCTGTGGGTGGCAAACGTGGTACTTTACTAATATTACGAATTGATCGCAATTCACCAAAAATGACTTTGCAAAGTGCTTTAACATTAGAGAAATTGTAAGAAATTAGGAAAAATAAAATGACTTTATTAAAATATGGCCTGATTAAAAAATTTTTTTTTCGTATGCTTTTCCTAATAGAGAACAAGATGGTCCTATTGTTGATATGCAATCATATGATCAAAATATGTCTAGTGTAATAATCTATGCCACTCTATATGGCAGCATTGTGGCCTATGATACCAGAGCACAAAAGAGTATTTGGCGTTTAGAGAATGATTTACGTCATGGCGTTATAACATCAATATGTGTAGATCCTACTGGATCATGGTTAGCAACTGGTACAAGCGGTGGCAAACATATTTGTTGGGATCTACGTTTCCGTTTACCCATAGCAGAAATTAAACATCCATCTGATATACGGATACGTAAAGTGGCCTGTCATCCAACTGAATCATCCTTTTTAATATCAACATCACAATGGAATAATGAAGTATCAATATGGAATATTGAGACTGGTCAACGTCAGATAGTCTTATGGGCAAGTTCATCAGCACCTTTATCATATACAAGTTTGGTAAGAATTATTAGTTAAATTGAAATTTAAATATCAATTAAAATTAGTTAAATGAACAATTCAATATCAATTGACATTAGTTACATGAACAATTATAATTATATTTTAGAATGAACCAGTTACAACGTGTGGTGTACTAACTGGCATTGTTGATAAGTCACCATTTATTTTAACGGGTAGTTCAGATCAACGTATCAGATTTTGGGATTTAGGTGGATCAAATAATTCAGCTTTAATTGTACCTTCTGCCGTAGACGATTTAACCGAGTTCTCCTTCACATATGATACACATTTAATGGAAGGTAGCCGTGTCATTGAAGAGCAAATTATCGCTTTACGTAAAATAAATGATAGTGGCGGTGGAAGTGGTGGTAGTGGAGGCAGTGGTGGTGGCATTTCTGGTGTTGGTATTGGTGGCAGTAATAGTGGCAGTGGTGATTCTCCAAGAAATGTAACCGAAGAGAAGCCAAGATCAGGGCCTGATATGCCATCGGCAAGTCACCATGATGCCATCACCGATTTAATAATGTGCAAAAGTGATAAAAGTCAAATTTATGTCATTTCATCAGCTCGCGATGGCGTTATAAAAATGTGGAAATGAAATGATTAAATGGTATGCAATTCTAATTTTTCTTTATACCATTTCATTTGATTTTTGTTGCTTTTTTTTATAATTTTCTTATGAAATCTAAAGTATTAAAATGTAAAATGTTTTAGCCAATATTAGATTTGTGATTAACTTTAAAAAAAAAGAAAATTTAATATAAGCTCAATTTAATGAATCCCAAAAATAAAGATAAAGTTTAAAATGACACTTTTACTAATACAATCGTAGTTTAAGTTTTCTACCACAAAGCGCTTTTAGATCCAATAGAAAAGCTCTGCCAATTGCCAACATTTTCATTAATATTGTTTTTGCAGTATTTGCATTATTCCTCAATTCGGTAAAGCGATCTAGAAAATTTTATACACCAAAGCCATATTTTTTTTCAGAATTCAGAGGATTTTGCAAAAATATCTAATGAGTCCCTAACAAAAATCTCTTAGTAAAAGTAAGATGCTCTTTTTAAAGATGCAACAATCTTTACTACTAACAATATTTTCACTTAAAATATTATAGGCAAAGGCCAATCAAATCTAAGAAGGAAAAATTTACTTATTGAGGGCCATTTGTGTGAATACTCTGATAAAAGTAAAAGCTTAATGATATCTCATTTATACATAACTTCCGAACTCACTCTGCCATGTCATTCTCTCTCTTTCTTTTTCTCTCTTTCGCTCTCATGGTCTATAACAATCAACGAAATATAACAAGACAAATTATCTCAATAAACAATCACTCAAGCTTAACTTGTGTGTGTGTGTGTATTTGATTTATAAGAAGCAAGGACATGAACACACAATGCTTTGCAAGCTACGTCCAAATACAAATATGCATATGCATATACGTATATATATAATAAAGCAACAAATACATATGTGTATTTGTATATTTGTGGATCACAGACATTACAGCAAGAAAGGACCTACATTTTTCACAATGAAAGCAACAACAACACACATAAAAAAAGCAGCAAAAGAAAAAAGAAAATATCAAAAGGTAATTTATGGTATTCTTCTATCTTGTGAGCATGCATGTATATGCACGCTCACACACACGCACTTATACATATATATATATATATATATAATATATATATATATATATATATATATGCATGCAATATAATGTAATTTAAAGTAAGATAATTATCAATCCTTTCAGTCAGTATGGCTTGATACGCGTTACCGTTAACACACTTATACAAATATATCTATAATATGTGTATATATATCCCTATATATATATATATTCATATATATATATATATAAATAAATAATTATTTTTTTTCGTTCTTATAATTTTTATTAAAAAAAGTAATTGTTAAATTTTTTTTATTTGGAAAAAAAATCTTTTTAAATTCTTTAAAATAGCAGGATAATTCAATTATGTGTGTGTGTGTGTGTGTGTGTGTACGTGTTAAAATATAATTTTTTTTATGTGGCTTTATGATCTTTTACAAAATTTTTAATGAAAAATGCAAAATCGACAAAAAAACCAAAATTTTTTAATGGTTTGCTTAATAAGATTTCATATAAAGAATAAAGTAAAGAATAATATAAAAAAAAGTGTATTTAAGTTTTTCGTTGAAATCTTAAGTTAATCTTAAGTTCCATGCATTTATTCAAGAACATAATTCTTTGAAATTATTTTGTGAAAATTTGAAACTTTAAACTTTTAAAAATGGTTACACTAAATTTTAATTAACATAAAGAATATTTAAAAAATATAACTTTTTCTTAAAGTAATTGGTAATTGGTAATTAAATCCAAACTAATTTAAAACCAAAACAAAACTATAATTGTGTTAAAGTTTAAAGTTAAATAAATGAATTTACAAAGCGGCCAAAAATTAGATTTTCCAACAATTTTTTTTTCGCCAAATTTCCAGGAGATTCTCTGTTGCCGTTTCCTTTTTCATGAATCATTCATTTTAACTCTCAAAATACATTAATTTTTGAAAAGCTACTTAAATTTCTTAAATGAGAGAAAATTACTATTAAAAAAATTTGTAAATTTTTTTTTGTTTTCTTGAAGCGCCAACAGCAGCAAAATAAATTTAGACGATATATTTCAAATTAAAGTGGAAAATTTTTCATTCGATTGTAACATTTTGTTTGGAATTTTTCAAACATATAATTTGTTCTTTGATCAATTTCTAAATTAACAAAATGTTTTTAAAATATTGAAAAGCCCAATTTAATCGATTTTAATTTGTACTTTTTTCTTAACAAAAAAAAAAAAATCTGATTAACATTGAAAAAGTTCAAGCGTTACTTATATAGCGAAAGAGTATGACAGATGTAGAGAGGGAAAGAGAGAGTAATAGTCAAAGGTTATACACTTGAAATATGAAAGAAAGGAAAAAAAACTTCCATTTGATGCATATTTGTATAATAATAATAATAACGGTAGATTTAAAATGCCTCCAAATTCAGGGACATTTCATTAACCTATTAATTTTAACCATATACATATATATAATATTTATACATGCACACACACACACACACATACACACGTATATATATAACATTTATATAATAATCATTTGATTTTGCCTTGCAATTGTTTTGGTTCTTATTGTTGTAATTGATGTTCTTGCTAATGTTGTTGTTATTATTATTATTATTTGTTATTTAACTATAGACTCGGCTCCAAATAAATGAGCCGATCCAATACAGCTGTATGCCTTACACAAAAGAATTGAAATGCAATGAATGTAAGGTAATAACTATTTGGGCGGCGTTTGTGAGAGATGACCTTATATTTTTATATATGCATTTTTTTGTTGTTGTACTACTAACTGTCAAGGCTTTTTTCTACTTTTTTTTTTGTTTTCTATTGCCTTGACTAATCGGCGATTCGGTTTTACTACATCAACATTTGCCTATCAACTGATATTCTTGAAAATGGATGCCGACTATCTCTTTATCTTCTTTTCTACACCTTAACTAAATTTCTTATATTTTTCCTTTCATTATCATCATTCAATTTATATGTATTTCTTCTTCTTCTTCTTCTTCTTCTTCTTTTTTTGTTTGTTGTTGTTGTTGCTGTTGTTGTTGTTGTTGTTGTTTGTAATTTGTCATTGCTTTTAGAGAGATAACAAATAAAATTTTTGTATTAAAGACCCGGATGCTGGTAAATAAACAACAAATTTAAAATCACAATGAAATCCTTGACAAAGTTCATAGATATTAAAATATTGTACTTGAATCTAAATGCAACAATGATAATAATAATAACAGTAACAACAACAAAAAAACAAAAACAATAATCTTAAGAAGATGAGGAAGAAGAATATAGATAATAAATTTATGTTACATTTTATAAATTCATCTCATTTGCAGTCAATGTAATTTTGAATGAATGCTAAGATTTTTATAAAATAGAAAATTCAAAAAAAAAGAAAAAATTCAGATAAATTTAGCAAAATTAACAAAATTGAAAAAAATTAAGAAAAATTAAAAATGAAGATACAATTTTAAAGGTGCTCTCTATTAAATTTTAATCTAAAACTTATCAAATATTTCAAAGTATCAAAATATCAAAATCCACGAATTATTTTATAAAATTTGTTTGCATAACATTCCAAAAAAAACAAAAAAAAAACCGGCCTTGTGTGTTCAAGAAGTAGCAAAATTCCTATGTTTCCAAAATTTTCTATCAATCTAACATGGACTTTTTTTTTTAAAGATTTTTCATTGAAAACATAATAAAGTGTACAATAAAACATTATAAATAGAAATTAAATTTAAAAATAACAACAAAATGTTGAAAGAAAATCAAACTCATTTAATTTGGAATTGAGGAATAAAAACAATTCACATTACAATTCTATGAAATATGAAAAACTCTTTTAAAAGTGAAGGCAAATCATGCAATATCTGCCCAAAATATATTTACTGCCTTTTATATGAAATATATTTAATGAAAATGAATTTTAAAGGAAATCTTATAATGGAAACGTTAGTAATCACTGCCACAATTGCAACCATTTCATCAACAGCTAACAAATTAAATATAAATTCAACAATAATTGCAACTGCAATTACGGCAAATGCAACTGTAACTTCAACTGCAACCTCAATTTCAAATTTAATATCATCAACATCATCTTCAATGAATCATCACTTAGCCACTTATTCATATGGTGCTTATGGTATAACAAATTATGCCAGAGATATGAAACAAATTCAACAAACATCAATTTTTAACAATAATTATAACAATAACAATAACAATAACAATAACACAAATAATAATAGTTATTTGAAACAATTTGAGCAATTGAATTCAAATCTAAATCAAAGTAACAATCAAACACAAAATCCATATAATAATGAAACAATTTATTGGGATGATTATGATATTGATTATGATTATTTATATCGTCATTCGCTTAGTATGACGGTCGTTTATTGTATTGCTTATATTCTTGTTTTCATTGTTGGCCTAATTGGTAATAGCTTTGTTATTGCTGTTGTAATGCGTACACGTAATATGCGTACGGTTACAAATTATTTCATTGTTAATTTGGCAATTGCTGATATTTTGGTCATTGTATTCTGCCTGCCAGCCACATTAATGAGCAATATATTTGTTCGTAAGTATTCAATTTTTTATGGTATTAAAATTCTAAAAAAATTTTAGAACAACAACAATTATATATTTGATATATTAGAAAACTCCTTTTTCTACCCACCACCCAAAAATTGACAGTCTATTCATTTTGTCATTATGGTTGTAACACCCCTAAAAGGTAACATCGGATTCCCTAAAACGTGTGTATAAATTTTTTGATCAGCATTAAATTTTGAAGCGATTTAAATATATCTGTCTGTCCATATGTCCGATCACAAAAAGCGAAATTTCGAGCTTAAATTTTAGGAGAAATGTTAGAAGTTCTTGAAGGTAGGTTGGTATTAAAAATGGACAATGGTTTGGGTCAAAAGGTACGCTTACGGCAACGTAAACTGAAACCACCTCAATTTTTTTAAGCAGAACTTAAAGATTTCTTACACATTATTTGCAAACTGCAAAATATAGGAAGTTTATTTGCTTTTACTTTACATTTTTCTTGTAAATTTGTTTTATCCTTTCAATGAAATTAAAAAACGAGCCTTGATAGAAATTGTACTATTCTTATAAAATAGCAGCAACAATTACACTAATAAATAAATCAAATAACATAATAACATTTGACTTTTAGAAATAAATTTCTAAATATACAATCAAAGCAAAATTGGCAGTAGTTTTTATTGTTTTTTGGTATTTTAATCAACTAAGAAATAACGCAAAAAAAAACAAGAGAAAAGAGAAATGAACAATAAATAAAATCCAGTAATATTTATTTTCATTGGTTAATATAAACTGATACGTACTCTAAATAATAGCGTCTAATGTGATTGATTTGTTCAGATAAGAATAAATTACAAATTTTCCGAATTCACCACCCCAAAGCCATTTGATATTGTAAAAATGGATTTAGGAATTTAAAATTCCATGTTAGGTCTTTTTGAAGGGATTTTCCAGAAAAACTATTACTTATCCAAAATTTTGTCTATTTATTTAAAAAAATGCGTTCATTATTTAAAAAAGCGATCAAGATCCAAGAAACTTAATTTTCATTAAAACTGAACATTTGAGGCCAAGCATAACGAAAATTGCGGCCTTTCTAAATTTTAAGACGAAAAAAAACTAAAATAGATCGTTTGCTTTCATTACTTTTTAAAGGTGCAACATGAAATAAGGAAATAAATGAAATTCTTCAAGAATCAAGCACAACATAGTTTGATAAGTATTTACTTCATTAACAAATATAATTTGAAAATCTAACAACAGCAACAACAAAAAGAAAAACAAAACTTACCTGCACATGCAAGCACACATACACACACATATATATGTGTGTGTATTATAAGTAGGTTGCAGTTGAAAAAGGATCATCGACACAACTCTGACCTAGTTCTTTTTATTTTTCAGTCGCAACGTTAAAGCAAAAAACAAAATAAAACAAAAACAAAAGAGAACAACTTTTCTATTTTTACTCTCTTTTCTTTCTTTCCATAATACTCTCACATATGTACATGTCTTGCATTTGTATGTGTACGTGCATGCGCTTATATTAATTTATTATGGTAAATAGGAAAACAAAATAGAAAGAGAGGTAAAACTGTTCGTTTTTTATAGGTCAAAGTATAAACTTGTACGAACACAAATGCTACGATAAAAATCATTTAATTTGTAATTGTTGTTATCGCTCTTCTTCCTTCGTTCTTTTTCTTCTGCATTCATAAATTTATAGGTTGTCTGTAGACATGTACATACATACATACACACACACACACACATATATATATATATATATATATATAATTATATATTATTATATATATTATATATATATATATATTTTGTGTGGTGTGTGTGTGTATCAACCCATTTTTAAGGACTGCAATAA
Organism: Melophagus ovinus; assembly: GCA_023089585.1. NCBI lineage: Eukaryota > Metazoa > Arthropoda > Insecta > Diptera > Hippoboscidae > Melophagus > Melophagus ovinus. The sequence continues at coordinate 10,619,604 of JAKKIB010000177.1, forward strand.
ATAAGGTGACTTCACTTTATTTTAATGAGTGTGCGGGTCAGTTACATTTTACATATACATTTGGCATATTAAATATTTACAAAACTTAAGTTAATGTGTGCTCATGTTATATATTGGGTCATACAAAAAAGGTTTTTGCTATTTATTATTTTTTAAATATCTTAATCAACAAATTTCAATCAATTACAATCAACAAATTATGCTGGGTGCTGGCTACAAATATTCCGTATGAAAAATTTTCTAATCAAATTCCATAAATTTCTTTCAAATTGTAAATAATTTTTCGATATTTTGTTTTCAAAAGCAACCAATAAATCAAATGACTAAAATGGCTTAATAAAATAAGAATGTTTGTTGGTTCCGAAACTTACGCTAAATATGGGACATTGCCATCTAAAGTACTATTGTCGTTTTCCTCCTTTAAGCGCTATATGCTCTTCACAATAAAATGGTTTCTTTAGATAAAGAAAAAGTAAAAAGTAACATCAAATAACACAAGGCCTAAGTCAATGCCATGCATAATAAATTAGATCTAATAGAGTTCTTGGGAATACAATTTGCTGAAAATCTAAAACCTCGCTAAATGAAATTCACTTGGAAAATTTTAAAAAATAGTCAAAGCGGCTCAACTTGGAAATATTCTTGATTTTGTGAATCCAATACTCTGAAAAATTGTGGCCTTTAAAGAAAAGTACACATTTCTAAACCTGCCTGAAAATTCTGTAACCTAAACACTAAGATAAATTTCTATCGAAAATCACAACTTTCATTCATAACATGATCGGCCAATACAATGGCTTTACTGAGTTCCATGAATTAAATGGCAACCACATAGAATTTGACTTAAGTTAAATTGATTAATTTAACTAAAGTAATCTTTTAAATATCTGAAATATATGTGAAACTATAATAATGATTTATAATTTTGTATTTAATTGAGAATTTGTCTTATTCTATTCCTTTGGGTGGTGCTTTCTTTTGTTATAATTCAAATCATCAATAAACCTTAAGTAATGAGTAATCAAATGTATAGAATAAATATAAGAGCAATGTTTTCCTTAATTGAATTTTTTCACCTTCCTTTTCTTCTTCTTCCATTATTATTGTTATTGTTATTTTACCTTATCGTTAGCTTCATCCATTAAAACATTAAAACAAAAAGGCAAAAAAAAAAAAAATAAGAGCCTTGTTACTAAACAATCAATAATCAATAATAGACTTTCAGGCAAACATAGATACATAATATTTTTGATTAGATAAAATATGCAGCAAGGTAAGCGCACACCTTTACAAAAAGACAAAGAATTAAAAACAAGAAAATAAAAGTAAAATTAAAATCTAAAACCAAGACCAAGAGAAAAAATATAAAATGAAAATAAAATGTAGGAATAATATTAATAAAAAAGGAAAAAGAAGAAAAGAAAAAAAGAAACAAGGCTTAAAGAATGCATGGGAAGGTTGTATATTACATTCAAGGCTATTTGCGGCTGGATGAATACAAGTTGACCTAAATATTTCGCTCAATGACCTAAACATCAGGGTTATTTTCTTACAAAAAAAATTTTAAAAAACAAAAACAAAACAAAAAAGAGAAAAGGAAGACAAAGAAATAACAAAACCCACCTTTATAAACAGACAGACAGAATAATTGAATGATATTACTAAATGTAATTGTGACATGAGTCTTTTACTCATATTTTTATAACTTTATCTTTAAAATTAAATCTGAAACGTTTTCCTATGAAAAATCTATTAATTCTTGTAAATAAATTCATCCAAAGTAAAAATCAGTTTAAAGTTATTGTTTGTTAAAAAAATTGTATAAAAATTGTTCTTAAAACCTCCTTCTACACAAAGTGGATTTGAAATTTTTTATATGAATCGCAAACACATTTGATGGAGTCATAATTTGCTAAGAACCAATGGATTATTTTTACTTTATTTTACTGAAAAAACTTTCTTTTAGTTTGGCACAATTTTTATTCTAAGTGGGCTCCAAATGCATAATACTTTATGAAAAATCCTCAATGAAGGATCCTTTTAAAACACATCTATTTTTTTTTATTATATGGATCGCTTTTAATTTCCTAATCGGAAAATTTATTTGATATAATTTATGTACATAAAATTTTGATATATTTTCAGCTTGGATGCTCGGTTGGTTAATGTGTAAAACTGTACCCTATATACAAGGTGTATCAGTAGCAGCGTCTGTTTATAGTTTAATAGCTGTGTCATTGGATCGGTAAGTTAGACATGAACACTTTCAATCAAATCATTTATAATTTCTATTATAGATAAATAATGAAATAAAATGAAATACACACATTTTTATTGTTTCAAATTATCTTGTTTTACGGGATTCAATTAAATTTATTTGCTTAATTTCTCATTTTTGGGAAGAAAGGGTAAACGTTACCAAAGTTTTCAAATACAAATTAAAGGAAATGAAATTAAAAAGTTTCAAATTTTAAATGAATAATTAATGATGAGCGACGACATCTGTTACAGCATGATGTACGGGTACAACAGGAACTAATGGTTTAACAACAACTGGCGAAACTACTGTTTTTGTAAAAACTGGCGATGGATGATGGACAACATGGGTTTGTACTGAATGGGCTTGTACCACACCATGACTACCGACAACGGGCACTACAGGAACAGATTCATGTAATACGCCGGCATAAGCACAAGCCAATAGGCAAACGGATAATATCAATGGCTATAATATATAAATTTAACAAGCAAGAAATATTTAGCATAATCAGAGTTAATCCATAAATATTCTAAACGACCTGGCCTAATATTAAGTAATTTTGCATTAGAAAATATATAAAGTTGTGTATTTTTATTCCAAATTGGAACTTAACATAAAGACCTAAACAAAATCAGATCTAAAATATTCTCAAGTACATTTATTCCAAAGCTTAAATACTTCTATAATGCGTAGTCATTAAAAAAGCCCAAGGACATTTGAACAGATTCACTCGAACAAGAATTCTTTCAGTTGATTTGTATTTTAATAAAATTAATCATTCTCAAGTCTTATTAGAATTATATTATATGCCACAGATTATTATATCCTGTGCTTTATCCTATTTTATATCCTTTATTTTATCCTTTGATAATTAGAAAAATTCTCTTACCAATTTGAACATTTCTTTTTTTACAAAGAGATTTATTACAATTTTACAAGTTTAAATTTAATGTTTAATAGTTAACTAATAAAAATCATGAGGTAACATGAAGCTTTTATACTCTTGAAAAAAAAAATGAATGCATCACATTACAACATACAATAATTTCTAGATAACTAGATAACCGTCGCTTGTTAATTTTTTTATTGTTGCTATTATTTTTGTTGTTTATTGTTTAAAGTTAGGAAGTGATTGTAGCCTGCCTTAGCCTGCCTGTACTAATCTCATAAATAAAGGTGATCAATCATTCAAGGATATAATTTAATAAACGATTTTGTAAATTTTTCAATATAAATTACATACAAATATAATAAGACTGTTCAATAAGTGTAAGGGCACATGATTTGTAACAATTTAATTAACCATGTTTTAGTTTTATGTCTTATACGTTTTTTAGAAGGATTTCAAAAATATAACTTTATTAATAAGTTTTACATTTTGATTCTATGAGATCGCATTGTTCATATCAAACAAGGGCCAACTTTAGACGAGATAAATAACAAAGCCCTTTTCACAAAATTTATACATTGTAGATCCAATTGGCAGTTACAGTTGTCAAACCTATTTCCATAATTGATTTCTTAATCAAGGCTTTGCAGATTAAAGATTCACAAGGATTTATTGTACGAATCCTTAGATCCAAAATCAAAGTTGCATCAATATTGTTATTGATAATAAAAAATTGAATGGATTATGGAAGCTTAATAAAATAGAGAAACCTTTTTTTTTGTTGTAATTTTTATTTATGGGATGGGCTACGTTTCTTAATGTTCTATGAACTTATTGAACAATCCTGCTTTGTAATAAAATTAATTAATTGTAAAAATTGTCAAATCGTCATAATATTTTTTTTTTAAATTGTTATTGTTACTGTTGCTGCTGCTTTAATTTTTGTTCTAATTGAACATTTATTAAACATTTTTTAATTAATCAAACAAATAATATTGATATATTTATTTTATAGTAACATTTGCAACATGTTTAAATTGATATAGCCAAATCCGATCATCCGACTACAAGAAACTTAATTTACTAAAATGGACAAAAAAATATTGAAAGTATTTCTAACGAAAATTAGAGCAATTCTTTTAGAAAGCATGCCAATTATAAAACATCTAGACTTTAAGGACATTAAATAATATCTTCGAAAAGAATTCTTCGAGAAGAATTAAAATTCGATCCTATTCCTATTTTAAAAAATTGTATTTTTCATCAAAATCTATAAAATTTAGAACTTTAAAGCTCAGGTCAAGTTTTCGAAAAGATTCTACTTTAGTTTTAAGAGATTTAAACAAGGTTTTATCCAAAGTTCTCTTCAAAAAAAAAATTCCTATATTATATTTTCTGTTAAAATCTTTAAAATCTAAATATTTGACTTGATAAATCTATATACAAAGTCAATAATATCAGAATCATCTTCTTTTTAGAACTAACCCGTGTGGATTTTTGACTCATCTTAATAATATTTAAGATAATATTTTAAGGCGGTACTTAACAGTCACCTGTAACTGTTATTTACATTTGTTTTGTTACCAATTTTTCCTTATTACTTATTTTGATTAATTAAATCATTTCGAACAGGTTAGCCAGGCATATTAACTTCTATTTATGTTTAACTTGCTTACAATAAACAATTGATGTTAATGTTATTCAAAAAACTAACAACAATAATAATAATAATAGTAATAACAACAACACCAATAATAAGAATCATAAATATCAAATAAATGAATAAATAAATCTGAATACAAAAATCGAGTTCAAGTACAACAAATAGCAAATATTTTAAACATTCAATAGAACAGAGATTCTTAGATTGTTATAACAAAACTATACGTTTTGAAATTATTCCGTGAAGTTGAACAACTTAATCAAGTTGTTGTTATGAGTTAAGCATTTATAACGAAAAATATAAGAAAATTTGTTTACAAAATTTTTCTAATTATCGCTTTATGCCACTATCATCAATAAAATCAAATCAGCCTACGGAAAATTCTCCTAATATTTAACAAACAAATACATTACAACCAACCGAAGCCGACTATTTTAATACCCTACATCATATTTTTATGAAGGAATCGCAAGAATTGTAGATCCGTTCGCATAAAAACTCTTTACAAAATAACTTACGGTATAGGGCGTCTGATCTTAGGCATAAGTACCCGTTGGTGTCTTTGGGCCAAATTATGTCTACATACCAAATTTCATTCAAAATTGTGTCTTGCACTTTGATAACAATTTTACGTGGACAAACGGATGGATAGACAGGCGGACAATGGTTTACGGTATAAATACAGTTAAATCGAATCAGAAAATGATTGCATGGTTTTCGGTGTAATGAAAGGTGAGTTTATCTCAACTCCATATAACCGCCCTAAACACGTAGCACTGTGTACTACAAGTAGTGTGAGTTATAAGCAGTTTATAGCAAAATTGTCTAACTAATAAATTGAAGAAGCTATTTTTAGATAGAAATTTGTATTGTTGGTATATTTGATTTTTATATAGATTCATTGCAATTTGGTGGCCCTTGAGGCAATTATCGAAAAGTCGCGCCCGCTTTATGATTTTATGTATATGGATAATAGCATTAGGTAGCACAATACCATGGGCATTATATTTCGATTTAGTACCAATCACTGAAGCCTATACAAATGCGCCGGATATGTATTTGTGTCAAGAAGTTTGGCCACCGGGAACCAATGGCAATTTATATTTTTTATTGGCCCATTTATTAGCCTGCTATGTATTACCAATGTTTTTGATAACATTATGTTATGTATTAATATGGATTAAAGTATCAACACGTTCAATACCTGGCGATACCAAGGATGCCCAATTGGATCGTATGCAACAAAAATCTAAAGTGAAAGTTGTGAAAATGTTAGTGGCCGTTGTTATATTATTTGTATTATCATGGCTGCCTCTCTATGTAATATTTGCACGCATTAAATTTGGTAAGTGTAAAAATTATTTATATTAAAAATAAAAATTATTTAATTAATAAATGAATACAGACGTTCGTTAACGATAAAAATAAAAAAGAAATATTTCAGAATTAACATCAAAAAGTTTTGAATGTTATTTGGACAAAAAAATACCAACATGAAGAAACTTTAGTTAGACATATAAAAAATTGAGATAGTCAGAGAGATTTGAAGGGATTTTCAAAAAGAAATAACTCTACGTGAACGAACTTTACTCATAAATTTATTTTATTTTTTATTACATATGTATGTGTGTATGTATGTACCTTTATATTTACATATATATATATCTGCATATATTAAAGGTGAGACCTTTAAAATGCCATCGAGTTTGCATAATAAAGAAAATACAACAAAAAAAAATTGAAAAAATTTTAGAAAACCTTCAAAACCTTCAAATCTAATCTACACACAATACACAAAATACTAAAACTTTCAATAATGTCTATTTTACATGCACACAAACACAAACACTTATACACTCATGCACGCAACATTTATGTAGGTGGAGAAATAACTATAGATGAAAGTGAAATTTTGAATAAGGTAACACCGTTCGCTCAATGGTTGGGCTCATCAAATTCATGTATCAATCCAATTTTGTATGCATTCTTTAATAAAAAGTATCGGCGCGGTTTTGCCGCCATCATTAAATCGCGCACCTGTTGTGGCAGATTAAGGTAAGATAACATTTTCAAAAAATATATAAATTTAAATGTTAATAACAAAAAAAAAAAAACAAAACCAATAACAACAAATCTAGATATTATGATAATGTGGCCATTGTATCATCTACAACTAGTACAAGTCGCCGCAAATCATCTCATTATCATCAAAATAATAATAACAACAACAACAATAATAATAATAATAGTCATAATAATAACGATTCACGTAAAAGTACCAACAGTCCAGGCAATACGAGTAACAATCACAACAACAATAATAATTATAATAATAACAATAATTATAGTGCTTTGCGTAAAACGAATGCTGTGTCCTATATTTATGAGCATAACTCCTTGAAACGTCTAAATACAATATATAAACAGGATAGTAATTTATCACAGCATATGCTATTGAAACAGGATTCACATTGTTCAAGGCAATATCTGATTAAGCAAGAGAGTGTTTCCAGTGATGGCTCCAGACGTTTTTGTGTCAACAAGATAGTAATGGCTCAAAAGTGTCCTTGTCAAAACAAGATTCAATTGTATCATATTATTTGGAAAATAAACGTAATGGTTATAATGGTACAGATACATTTTCTACACCAACCGATACCATGTCGATTGATTCCCGTAAAGAGTTTTTAATAAAATGTCATGGCGATGGAAATATTAATTCACCGATAGCCAATTCAATGCTCGAATATAAGCGACAAAAATTTGTTAAACAAGATTCAGTTATATCATTTGTAGATCAAAGGCCCGGTATGTATGATCCATTATTAATGAATTGTTTTATTTAGTTTTCTAACATTTCTTATATCAAAATAATGGAATAGGATAATTTTCATTAAGAACTAATTGAAATTGTAAATTTTTTATTCCTACATCCATCCTCCTTCATAATTTTATGCTATCACGTTTCATATGATTTATTATTATAGTTTCAAAAAGATGCGAAACTAGAAAACTTTATACGAAAAACTTTCGTTCACTTATTTGCTGAAATATTGATATTAAAATTCTATTTCAGAGCCACGTCGCCATCAATTAGTTAAACAGGATTCGGTTATATCATTTGCTGATCAACGTCGAGGTATTTTAAATAAACAAGAATCAATAATTGGTTACACGAATCGTAATAATGAGAATATTGGACATCATGTATCCATTTTGAAAAAAACCGATTCACAAAATAGTAATAATAGCTTTTTATTGGCATCACGTAATGTTGAAATCTATGAATAAATACATATTTGTATTAAGCAAAAAGAAGGCGAGTCAAGAAATATCAAAAAAAAAAAAAAACAAAAAAAAAATTTAAAAGGAAAGCAAAGATTATATATTACATATACATATCCTTAGATGATATCACACCTATTTATAAAGCACTTGATTGAAAGTAAGATGCGAAGAGAAAAGTATAAATCCTTAGAAAATATTTTTTAGTTAAGTCTAAGCAATTATATAATGAAAAGCAGTTTTTTATGTTAATGTTTTTTATATGACATAAATATTATATATATATATATATATATATATATATATATATATATAAATAGCTAGATAAATAATCAATGGATAAATTGAAATGTAAACATTTATAACGAAAATATGTTTATTTTAAAATGGCAAGGCTGTCAAATTAAAAGGGAAGTTTCATTGCAACAGAATAACAAATAGTAATAACAGTAAATGTAATTATAACAGTATAATATTAGCAATAACAATAACAGTTTTAGTAACGGTAGTAATTGTAACAGTAATAGTAATTGTAGTGCAATAATACTATATTATATAATACATATAATATTGATACAATAACACCATTGATATATATATATATTACACATATATAAATCTATCAGATATTAATCAGTAATAACTATGAGTAAATATCAATTGAAATATTGTGGTTTTCTATTTTTCTTTTTTCTTTTTTTTTACTACATTTTATACTACAAAAGAAAAAATATATAGCGACACAAAATATATTATAATTATATATATATATATATATATATATATATATATAAAGCATAATTTATACATATACATTATTTTTGATAACTTGTACTTCATGGATAAATAATTTAAAAAATAACTAAAACAGAAGCAGATAAGACAACAATAAAAAATTAATTAACAAAAAAGGGCAGATGTAACAATTTTGTTTGGCTTCAAAATATTCTACATTCTAAGCATAAAACAATATAATATTTATACTTATATATATATTTATATATATGAACAATAATTAAAAATATCAAAATAGTAAATTATACCAAAGAAAAGTTATCTCCACATGGGTAACATAATAAAAAATTTTTATATATACAAAAAGAGATGAAAAGTTGGTAAAAGAAAAATAAGTAAGCATAGTAGTATGAATCGGTTGAACCGATAACTTAACACGCTACAATAGATATATACAAATTGCACAGTCCAGAATAAATAAATATTCAAAAAATAAAACCAAAGGATAATCCCAAAAATGAAGATATCGGATTCTATTTCTACACAAACCATTTAATGCTGCTGATGAAAAGTCAGCAGAATGATAAAAGACAAATTATATTTGACTACATGAAAAAGAGTTCAAAAACATGGCCATATCATGTTCCGATATTTTACATATCTATACTTATCTATAAACTGCTAAATTAGTGGAAAATTTCTTTAGAATAAATGGTCTTTACACAAGAAATGACTCCATGAAAGTTGACTGAATTCCCTTATTGCTTATTCGGTTTCGTATTTATGCCAAACCATGAAGTGAACATACTTTTAAAGCATAGACAGAATGGCAAACTTAAATCGCTTGACAAAAATTTCAACCGGGATTATTTGACAATATTTTGGACCTATTGCACTTTTCTAAAACACAGATTTATCAAAGATTTCAGATTTAAAGATTTCAATATATTAATACATAAATATTTATTATAAATTTATACATAAAAATATTTATATAAACAAAACAAAATAATAAATAAATAAATATTAAATTATTTATGTTTTATAGAGAACTTTTTTTCCCATATCAATTTTTTTCCAATTGATTTTTGTTTATTTATTTGATATAATAAGCAATAAAACCAATAAATTTATAAAAAATTGTTCAATTGTTCAGTTTTGAAAAATGTATAAGAAGAAATTTTAAGAGAATTTATTATAAAGAAATAATTTTTATATAAAAGAGAGAGAACAAAAAAAACCAATATAAAAATGGGGAAAAATGTAACTACACAATCGATCATTTAGTAGAAATATCAATAACTCTTTTTCACCAAAAAATGCCACTAGAAATTATTAAACAAAGAAAAAAAATTCATTCACTTTATAATTATAATAGAAAAATATCACATAAATTTATACAAATTAGATAAAAATTAGATAAATATATAACATCTAATCATTTTACAATGTTTGCGTCCATGTATTTTTTTGTAGTCTCATTTGTACCTTAAATGAAAGGCGTACCTTACTATGATTTCGTTTTCTAAGTAAAATTTCATGAAACTCGAAACTATTCAAAAATTTCATTCACATTCTGAAATTAGAATTTACCATAATTTTTCAAAACAGGAGGAGTGCTTCAAAAAAACCCAATTACGAATTTTATACTTTGTCATAAATTTCTATACAAATTTTTCATTAAAATCTTCTCTAATTTTCAACTAACTTTAGATTATAATAAATATTTAGACAAATTTAGACATTTATTAATTGATATGTACATTAATTACTTAGAGCGCCAGACGAAAATAGAGAATAGAGAAATAGACATAGTGGCAGAGGCAAGGCAAAATTAGAGGCAATCAAATCCACCAAAAACAAAATGGGTTAGACCAAATCAATAATCTTTTATAATATAAAATTATTAATATTCCTGTTATCACAAGAAGAAACATTAACATTAACAATTACCAATCAAAACAGAAGAAGAAGAGCAAAAAAAGACAAAAACAAAAGCAAGGAAAAACTAGAAACAAGTGATTTTCAATTCACTGCTTTGTACTTTTCACTTTTGTTTTTTTTTTGTTGTTTTTTTTTTATGGTAGGCCTATAAACAAAATTAGAGGAGAAATAGAGAAAGTACAGCATAATCAAAATACAATAAGAAAAAGAAAAGAAAAGGAGTTTCAAAATCAAAAAATGTGCAAAAAACTAATTAAAATTTATAAAGATGTAAAAAATATTTTTGTTTAAGATACATACAAACATATCACACATATATACACATTTATTATTCAATAAAATTTACATACAGTATTTGAAAGAAATAAAATAAAAATATAACCATTTAAAAATTCAAGAGAAACAACAAAACACTCAGAAGAGAAACTATAAACTAGAAATTAAACAATTTAATAAATATTCACAGAGAGAAAATAAATGAAATAAATATATAAAATTAAAATAAAATAAATGTATATACAAATACATTCATATGGCCGTCACATGTCACAAAATTAACTAAAATTTTAAGTAATTATTGATTAATTCAATTTACGCACAATAATGGTAAGTATTTTGTAATGAATTTAATCTAACGGTATTCAATAAGTTTACATAATCTAAATGTATATATCAAAAAATAAAATTATATTTCGTAGACTTATTATACAATAAATAATAAGATTATTAACAATTACGCCATACTGATTAATTAGGACAAAAAGGAAAACTCTGTTCTGCCAACAAAAAAAAAAAAACGAAAACTCTATTCGTTAACAAAATAATTTAAGTAAAAAAGTTTCCTTTAATTTTTCATAAGGGCTTTATGAAATGTTTCTTACACCAACACTTTTTCTTTAAGCGTTTTTTATTTTGTACTCATTACTTCGTAAGATTGTACTGATAGATCTTACGCAGCATACAATAATATTCTGTAAAAAGATTTATTTTGCATATTTATGAAATATGCAAATAAGTTTATGACCTTAAAAATCTAAATAAGCAATACCACATTAATGATAAACTTAAGTTATGCAAAAAAAAAAATTGTTTTGTTTTTCGTTTATTTTATAAACATAACAAAAGATTCTTAAAATTCATATAAAATTCAGTAAAAGCTTTCTTGACACATTCAGCTTGATTTCATATCATTTAATTAAGTTAAAATCATTAATTCTAAAATTTAAATACTGTTGTAACATTTTTGTCCATTTTGTTATAACTTTTTTTTTCTACCAAAAAAACAAAAAACTTAAAAATTACTTTACGTTTAATATACAAATAAAAAAATTAAGTATAATAAGTATTTGGGAAAGTCTCTTTGCTTTAGTTTCTTTGTTCCAGCGATTTTAGTTTAAAAATTATTGTATGCTTAAAGTTAACTGAACCAAAAGATTCATTTAGATTTGGTATGACTTTTTATTGTTGTATCTCATAATACATCATTCTACGGAATTGTTTTTCTATACACATGCAGATTGAAATCATTCTTGCTATGATTTACTTATACTATGATTAAATACAACTGGCACAATTTTTCTTATATAACTTTAACTATGAAATTCGAGAGATGGGAATTAATTTAAAGCCTTTTTTTTTGAAAAAAAAATTACTTATATGAAACAATATACAAATTCGACTTTTTTCAATTAAAATTTATATTCCATATTTTATATAGATTAGTGGTACTTTTGTGGCCCCTTCTCCTTCATATCATATAAAGAATTTTTTCGAAAAGTAAAGTTTTTTCTGAAAAAATTTACTTTCACCATTTGTACAATTTGTAATTAGCATTAGGCAGAATGTTATATGGCATTTAATTAATTATAGGGACCATTTTCATTATTTTTAAGTTAATTGTTGTATTTTATTGTGTTCATTAAATTTTTCTAATTGATTTAAATTATCCCACCATAATGTTAACAAGCCATGATGGCACATCAATTTAAACCATGGTGTTAAAGGTGCTTGAAATTTTTTTATAGCTTCATCAAAATTATCACGTTTAATATAGCATACTTCACTTACTTCATTCTTATTTGCCTTTACATCCACATCTTTCTGTACTACTAAAATATAATCAATTTCATTTTCTCCCCAAATCCCGTCACCCAAATTTGAATAATGTATTCTAGTTAAGTAATGAAAATCTTTCAATTGCAATTGATTAGATGGTATGCCCAATTCATAATTTAATCTTCTTATAGCTGCTTTACGTACACCCAAAGCATTTAACATTGTCCGCTCTTCCTCAATATCGTATAGAGGATGACTACAACAAGTATTTGTATACATATCGGGAAATGTAATCTATAAATTATTCAACATTCGCATCACATACATTATGAGTATACTTTGTAAAATAAATGTACAAAATATAAATGTCATCACCTTATTTTTAGAACGTCTTTGTATGAGAAGTTCACCCTGTCTATTGAATAGAAATACTGAAAATGCTCGATGCATTTTAACTTGATGATCTTTGTTCACCCGATGACAATTTTCTTTGGATGCAAAACCTATCGGCTCATCATTGGCATTCACAAGGATACATTGCTCCTTCATACTTTCGACTTGTAGTGGATCAAATACTTTGGTTTTTGCACTAACCGCATATATTGTTCGGCAATTGTTCTTCTGAAGATATTGTTGTGTAAACAATTTGAAAACATTTTCTAACATCTTGCCAAACCTTGTCTTTCTAAAGTACATTTAACAACTGATTGTAATTTAGTCTTGTATTAAATGCCAAATAAACTTTCTTTTTTAATGTATATTAAAAAAATAACAACAAAGAACAAAAATTTGTAATGCGTAAACTTAGCAACAAAGTAGATTTTCAATTGCAAATGTTGAGAAACTCTTGTGAAATTCTTGTTAATTACTTGTAAGTTGTTTTTATTTTCATTTCATTTTTACTTTTACTTTTGTAACATAAATTTTTAAGAACATTATAATTAATGGGCTTACTAATTATAATTATAATCAAATAAGCTCACCTTAAAAATTCAATTTGTATAGAAAAGCTACATGTATCATAAACAGCTATAAAATGTTAACATGTTGTATCAACATGACTCTAGAAATTAATAAGGACACCTGATAACAGAACATGAGATGTTAGCGAACGTACTCTGCTTTATATTCTGATAGTAACATTAATAATTAACGTAACATTAAATAACATAATACCATGTCATGCCATATAATATATTATGAAGAAATTTTTTTTTAAGTCACGACAAATGAAATAATTCACTTATTTCATTCATATTAGGTTCTAAATCTACATCTTTTTGAAGTATTAATATATAAGCAATATCATTTTCCCTCCAAACTCCATCACCTAAATGAGAATAATGTATTTTTGTTAAGTATTGAAAATCATTCAATTGCAGTTAATTAGATGGTATGCCTTTATTCTTATAGCTGCTTTGCGTACACCCAAACCATTTAACATTGTCCATTCCTCCTCAATATCGTATAGAGGATGACTACAACAGATATTTGTGTACATATCAGGGAATGCGATCTATAAAGCACGATTGTCAATTTACAAAGAATGTTGCAAAATAATTACCGAAGAAATTTTACTTCTTTCTTTACCTTACGTTTAGATCTTTTTTGCATTAGAAATTCTCCCTTTGTATTAAATAGTAATATCGAAAATGGCTCGATGTATTTTAACTTTGTGATTCACTCAATTTAATGGATGACAATCTTCTTTAGATGCAAAACCTATCAGCCCGTCATTAGCATTTACAAGGATACATTTCTCCTTCATACTTTACATTTGCAGCAGATCATACGTACAATTTTTTTTTGCATTTTTCGCAAGTCACTTATTATATAACGGCAGGCACTTGTGGGCCATAGTCCTGGTTTCAATAATTCTGATATTTTTCTTAACATTGTTCTTCAATAATAATGAATACTTTGAATGGATGAAATAATCCAGAAAAAGTATATCGATTATTATTTATAGGTAGTTTGAAATTCAATTCTCTAAATACAATTATTCTTATTAGTTGGTTATCCACTTAAGGTCTTACATTAATAATTAATTTCTATTATCGCATATCAATTTGTATAAATTTATACAAAAAACATAAACATTTGCATAACTTTTTTGCATCCACTACGTTAATTTAAGAATAAGGGTTAAATAAAGCGTAGCACCTTAAAAAGTTCTCCAATCTAACAATTTTTTTAAATGGCTTAAATGGCGCATATCATTTAATACAGGCATACAAGAACAGTGCGACTCCTAATCCAAACAAAATAAATTTCCACGGAAATATACGTAGAAATTTTCAGTAGAGATCTATTACTTTTTTTTTAAGTATTATTAGATAAATCGACTATGGAGGATTTAACATTGTACGGAATTTGAAATCCCTGTCAAAAATTTGGAATAATTGTTCAAGATTTAGAATTACTGCCAAAAATTTCGTACCATTGCGCAGAATGTTTAAAAAGGGCCTGCAAATTTAATCGGCTTAATCTGAACTAATCTAGCCTTAGGCCCCCGATTGGGCGGTCTTTATGCCACCACTAAACAAACATAATTTACTTTGCTTTTTTTCCTTTTTTTTTATTAATATACAATTACAAATTTTACAATTTATAATTTTGTATAAAAGAGAATTTTAAAAGTTTTTTTTTTGTAATTATTTTGTACAATTCATTTTTTAATTTAATATAAAAAAACCAATTGATTTTTATTAAAAACATAAAAACAAAATAAAATCATAAAAGAAAAATAAAATTCAGAAATGAAACAAAAAAACTATAACTGCTTTAAAAAAAAGCAAAAACAAAAATAAAAATAAAAACAAAACAAAAAAAAAAACGAAAAAAATTCTACAAATTTCAATTATTAAGTTTAACATATTTTTATGATCTCTGTACATATGTAAATATACATGCAACTGTATATGTATGTACACACACACACACACACACACACACACACACAAAATTTAATATTAGTAATTTGTTAGTTCATTGCAAAATTTTCTTCATATATATGTTTAAATTTATTTATAAAAAAAATTAGTGAAATATTAAATAATTCGTGTGTGTTCGCTTTCTTTTAAAAAAAATTTTTTTGATCTTTTTCATGAGTTTTTCTATTTTTTTTTTTTTGGATTTTTATATTTGGTTTCCGTGTTTTTTTTTTTTGGTTTTTTCTTTTTTCGTTTTTTTTTTGTTTTTCTTTAGTTTGTTTTTTTTTTTTTGCTCATTTTGTAAACACAAAAATTATTTATATATGAAAAGTAAAGTAAGTAAGAACGGAAAAGAGCAGCGAACACAGATATGCATTCTAACCGCACCATTGACGCTAGCAAGCAGCGTACAGATTTTAGAGGGCGGAAAAAGCATATTGCATTGATCTGCACTTATTACCATTTTAGCAATAATAATCTAACGTTAAAAGGTATTTAAAATAAGTGTGAGTGGTGGTTTATACAACTAACTTATATTCAAAAAAAAATTAAAAAATGTTCGATCGGTTTTGGTTCATTTGAAGATAACTAAAAAGCAAAATAAAAAAAAAGAAAAAAAAAATTCAAAAGAAAAATTAGGACATTTCGGAAAATTATTGTGTGTGAAAGCAGCAGCAAAAGTGTGATATAGTTTATTTTAATGCTAAAGGAGAAAGAAAAGCAAAATATGGCCAACAAAACAACAACAAAACTAAATTAAATTGAATTCATTTAAAAGAGAGCAAGCAAAATACAAAAATTTGGAAAAAAAAATTAATATAAAGAGCAAAAAAAAAAAAAAGAAAAATGAAACTTATTCAAAAAGCATAACAAATACTAAACTAACTAAACACGCATTTTCTAACCAGTATAATTAAAAAAAATTGTTTATAAAAAAAAAAAAAAAAGCGCACAAGAGAAATGATAGTAAACGGAATTTAGCTTTCAATTAGACCCTTGAACAGCAACAACATGTTTCTCCTCCTCTTTCGTTGTGTGCTTCTTTCTTAACTTAACAAACCTACAACAATAGAAACATAAATGAAGCAAAATTCTTGTGCATCTAATTATTGAACAGCTGAAAATGTAATATTATTATTACACGGCGTTTAATGTAAAAAAGAAAAACCGTTGTATGTAGAACATCACTAATACAAAACAACGGAATGAAAACTATACTAATAAGCAGCAGAGAAATTAAAAAGAGAAAACTAATAAAAACAAAACAAAAAAAAATGAATTCAAACCATTTCGATTAAGAGAAAAATGAAAGAAAATCAAAAAAAGAAAAAGCGATGACTGAAATTGAAATGATGATACAAATATTAAAAAAGAAAAAGAATTCGTAATGATAATTAAATAAATGAACGATCTATAAAAATATCTAATATTTACAGTTCATGAATTAATTAAATTAATTTAATTAATTAATTAAATAACTAATCTAAGAAAACAAAAATAAAACCTAAACAGGAAATCTATAAATCTCCAAATCTCAATTTAATAAATTAATTCAAAATTAGAAACAAAAACAAAAGTAAAAACTTCATAAATTGTGTTTCCAAATGTCTCAAACCAAAAAAAAAAAAAAAATCAAGAAAAATGTAAGAAAAATCAAAAACAAAACAAAAACTTAGTAAACCAAAGAAAGAAGTGAGCGAGGGATATATAATCCAAAAAAAAAAAAAAGGAAGAAAAAACCAAAAAATAAAGAATAAACAAAGTGTATCCCTATTTGTATGTGTGTATTATCGTAGAAGTATTGTAGCTGATACATTGTCAACCATTTTAATGGCTTTATATTTACTATGAATAGATGATGATGATGAATGCTGTTGGTCAACAAACTATACGGCGGACGCATTAATAGTTTCGATGCGTGCAGTTGTGGCATGATTTAAATCATTGACGCCAGTATTGGCACCGTTACCACCACCACCACCACCACCACCACCACCACCACCGCCGCCGCCGCCACCACCACCACCATTCATTTCATTCACATTTTTCCTTCTATCGCTACGTTTAATTAATTGAACATTTAAATTAACCACTTTGGGCGGTTTCATCGGTGCCGATTGCATTTGATTATTGACATTATTAGCACTGCCAATGTTACCGCCATCGGTGGTGGCACCAACACCACCGCCACCGCCACCGCCACCTCCATTGGCATTCATTTGATTATTATTATTTGGTGGATTAACAGCTAATGAAAGATTGCTTAATGCATTTAATACTTTCTCCATGTCTTCCTCTGTGGTTAGTTTACCATTACGGCTACCAAAATGTAAAAAACAGCGACCAATGGTTGCTATTATATAATTAATTCACGAACAGAAAAGAAGCCGCATTAAATTTCCCCATTTTAATACACAAAAATCGATATTATTTGTTTTTTTATTATTTTTACCTTTCCAAGTGATACCCATTGGATTACATTCACGTTTACGTAATTCAGCTTTTAAATCTTTAATGCGCATACCACGCCTTAAATTGGTCACTTTAATGGAGAAATCGACAGTGAAACGATTTTTACGTGGTCTTTGACGCCTTTGATTAAGGCCACCGTCGCCACTAGCGCCACCGTTGCCGCCAACTTTACGATCACGGCTCATCGATTGATCTCCTTCAGACTGTAATATTCGCCAAATTATCAAAAAATTTATTAGAACTTATCCAGGAGAAACAGATTTAAAACGATTACAAACGAAACTAATCGATAAAGCCAAAAAATAATTTCATCTAAATTATAAAGGAAAGTTTTATGTCGATTGTGGGTAAATTTTGTACATATATCTTAATTTTCCTTAAAAATTATATATCAAACTATAAAATTTTCTTATACGAGAATATATTCTTCTTCTTCAAAATAAAGTCAGTGGAAGGAAGTTAAAGGCAAAAGTGATTCAAATGTTTCCTCTTCTATCCAAACGATTAGTGTAACCTAAACACACATGGCGCTTACCTTAGTAGGTCGTCTACGACGATTATTAAAGTAGTGATTGCGACGCACGAAACGTCTTTGTCTATTATTGTCCTGCGGATGTTGTGAATTTTGTTCGGTATCAGTATGAGATATGGCACGACGTACAAATCGTCGCCCATTAAAACGACGACGCATCATACCGCGACGACGGCTACGATCATATTTACTTTGCTCAATGTCAGTATCATTTTCTTTAAGGGTAATAATTTTGCCAGCTTTCTCCTGGGCTTCCTTGAGTACTATTAATATAGGTACAATTTTAAGGCGACGCTCTGACAATAATTCCCAATAAATACCAGTTGGACGCGGTAAACGTTTGGCCACACGTATTACCTCACTGGGTGTAACAATCATATCAACAGGTGTATCGTATTTTTGAAATAAATTAATAGGTAATTGATCAACAAGTTGAGAATCATGAACCATGGTGACAATAAGAGTATCAGGGGTTATTGCACCGGTTTCAATTAATATACCAATATGTAAATCATTGAAACCATTGCCACGACCAATACGATAACCATCACGTGAAACAACCACCGAACCAATTATAACCATATCCAACTTAACTTGATTGTCTATGACTACAAAAGCAAACGAAAAAAAAACAAGAACGAGAAAGGCAGGAAAGTGGAGATAACAATGAAAAAGGCGCGTGAAAAAAGGTTCTCTGCATTTGAAACAGCATCTCAATTCCTATTTAAATGTACTTACAAATTTCAGTGCGATGATTACGCACGTCTTGTACATTGAGAATATTACGTGTACGCTCTTCATTGAGATCTTCAGGGACGTCAACTTTTAAAAATAATGCCGTAGAATCACGTGTACCCGGCAAATATAAATTTTTACCGGCCATGAGTATTGGAGCCTTAATTGCATATAAGGCCCGATCGATCATTACTTTAATATTTTGCGCATTTTTGAATTCATCAGTTTCAGTTAAATTGATAGCAGCTTTATTGCTATCAATAAATGTCGGTATACGATTGAAAATAACATTGAAACGTACACCATAATTGTTGTTTTGCATTTTCTTCCATGTTTGAACACGTAATGAACGTTTCGATGGCTCGGTAACGGCAGCGGCAGCTTAAGTGATTATTGAAGGGTAAAAATAATTTTAAATATTAAGCATGACAAAATTTTCTCTTAGAAGTAAGATTTTGTTTTTTACATCTTTGTTAAGAAAAGCAGCTATTAGCAATGTTAGGGTCACAAAGTAATGAAAATTTAACAGGGGAAGTTGCTACATGAGATAACCATTCACATCTCTACCTTTATCATAATTTAACCCAATTTAAGGCTAAACACTCAAAATTAAATACTAAACTATATTAAGATTATTATTAACGAGAAAAAAATACACTCCTTTACTTCTCATTTTCCTTTCCAAAAAAGAAATTTACAAAGTTTATTTAGCACAACATAGTTTCTTATCAACAATTCTCAATACAAGCAACCAAATCACATGTATATAAACATTTAAAAAAAAAACGTAGAAGGCATAGCATGGCGTTACAAAACATACAAAGAACAGTTAACCAAAAAAAATTTTTAATTTATGAAAAAAGTTGCCATTGCTTTGTTTGTCATATTTGACAAGAATTTATGAAAAAAAAAAGAAAAATTTGAAAAAAACAATTATGTATATATATATATATATATATATATATATTGCATAAAATGAAAAGGCTATTCCATGTTAAGCAAATAATTTATATATAAAACTGGACAAAATAAAATGAAAAGTTAATGGAATCTAGTTACATAGATGTGAGTCTATATTCGACTTACGCCACCAATGTATATGTAATGCTATTTAGTAGAGTTCACAAATATAGGAGAGTGAGGCAAACAAAATATCATATAAATTTTACTTTCGCTGCAGCTTCTAACTTTTTCCCTCCCTCATTTTAATATAATCATGAGTCACATTAATTATTTCATTATTAACCTATAAACACAAAAGACAAGGAATCTTCTCACAGACTCACTATATATATATATATATATATGCACATACATATATACATATATATGCATATATACATTATGTATATACACATTACGTATGCATCAGTCCTCATAAATGAATACAAATGAAATTAAAATTACAATTAGAAAATGAATGCAAACAGAAAGCAAACAAACAATCGAACCTGTACACAGACATTTTTCTAACAGGTACTGAATTTATGGAGCCAAATAATAATGAAATAAATAAAAATTAAATAAAGGAAAAAAAATGTAATTAAATACAAATATGGTGGATATTAATTCTAACATTTTATATCAATATTTTTATTAACTTACTTGTAGATGAGACTTCTTGAGATGTATTATTCCCATCAATATTTTGCTTTGGCGGTTCAGCAGTTGTGGTAGTATTGGTGGCTGCAGTTGCAGTTCCCGCTGCTGCCATTTCAATATTTTGAGTTTCCATCTTTCGTAGTTTTTAACTTCTAACTTTGTTTTTTTACGATTTTACACGCTTTCTTTTTGCTGCTTTTTCTCTAAAGAAATGTTTAACGCGTAAATTAGAAAATCCGCTATTTGTTTTTTGTCTTAGTTTTTTTTTTCGTTTTTTTTTTTTTTAGCAATGATTAAAAACTGTTACTGCGGTTAAACCACGTTGTTTTTTTCTGCGTTCGTTAAAGCTCTCCTCTAAACGGCGAGGCTAGCAATACTAGTTTCTTTCGTCCTTGTCTGTAGGCGTCTTACTTACTCTTTCTCGCTTGCGATGTTTTGTTTTTTACCTTCTTCTGCGCTTGTTGAATAAGAATTTTTTGGTTGCACACTCCTTCTCTTTTACGCTCACGATGACAAAATGAAAGCTGTTTCTGCTGTTTTTCGTTGCGTTAATTTTATATTTCTAACCTCGGGCTGGTTTTTTTTTTACCTTTTATTGATTTATACTCGCTAGCCTTTCCAAAACGAAAATGTCGGCAAATCTATTCCAAAAAAAAAATGAAACAAATGAAAAACAAAAAAATGGAAAAAGGAATATAATAAATTTTCAAATGAATAAAATGGGGGAACTACAAATAAAAATCCTATGTTAAGGAGAGACAGAAAAAAAATTTTATGCTTTTTTTTTCTTCTCTCATTTTATTGAAAAAAATTTACACATAAAATTGCGTACTTTTTTTTTCTTTCTTTTATTTAAGAATTTATTTTTTTGTTCTTTTATTTTTTTTTACGCTTTGCCTAATTTTCGTAAGAGGAGATGGAATCCTTTTTATAAGGGAAAAATTTTTGCGCTGTATGCAGAATTAGAGAGAAAAATTTCCTATGTTTAGCTCACGAACACTGCTGGAAAACTAAATTGAAAAATGAAAATTTTTACTTACTTTGACTCCAAAGAAAAAAAACTTTACGAAGAGAAGTGGCACTCCGCCTACTAAATTTTATAAAATTTGTAAAGTAGTTCCCGCTCTTTAAGTAATTAACAATTCACGTACATAACAAATCGAAACGATATATAATGAAACGGCATAAAGTGCATTTGGACAAGTAACAAAATATTTTTTACAGTAAAAAAAAAACCGGTATTTTAAAAATTTGCATTAACATTTACAGTAACATTTCGACTTTAAACTTTACATTATTTTATACAAAGTCTTTTAAATATATATTTATTTCAAAAAATATTTAACAAGGCAGGCCTCTTGAATTTGGGGAAACTGTTGAAACTGTTGAGTATTGTACGTTTTGTGCAGATGTTTGTAACATTCAAAGGCAGTGAAACACATTTTAAGTCTGCCATCTCTTTCTGTCTCTTTATTTTATATTAGTTATATAAAAAGCAAATTTCACCACTTGCTGCTTCTAGCACTATTTTCTTATAAGAAAATGTTATAGCACAAGTATTTTGTTGAAAAATTAAATGAACAGCACTTTGTAACAATAATTTTTCTTTAGATTAAATCTAATATAAAAAGGGACTTTCATTTTATTTATGTTATATGGAATAAACTCTTAATAATATTAAATTACATTCAGCGAAAAATCAACATTTTTGCCATTATAATTTTCACAATTATAATGGCGAATACAACTTGATCAATCATTTCATTCATTCATTCATTCATTCATTTGCCCTTATTTCATATAATTCATTATTATTTTTGTTGTTGTTGTTGTTGTTGTTGTTGTTTTTTATTTATTGTTTGTTGTTGTTATTACAATTATTATTGTTATTTTTGCAATTTATGACACCAATAAAAATGAAATGGACCATTAGGCACAGTCTAATGAAAATGTTAAAGATTTTTAAACATTATCCTCAAATATCACACAATAATAATAATGCACTAATCATTAAGGCGAACTTTAAATTTAATAGTTAAAACTTTGCATTAGAATAAAAAGTTTCATAAAAATGTATTATTCAATTACCCTCTTACGTTTATATAATAACAAAAAAATATTAAAAAAAAAATACATATCGTATTTTCCTCTTTCATAGTAAAAATTTCAAATTAATAGAAAACACTTGCGTATTGATTAACAATAACAATAATACAGACATAATTAAAAAAAAATATATATATATATATATATATATATATATATATATATTCGATGAATGCATGTGTAAGCGAAAAATAAAAGTTAGAAATGTTTGTAGGCGATTATTTTACATCAAGCTCTTTGAAGAAATTTTAAAAATTTGTGCATTTCTTTCTTAAATGGGAAAATATTATACGCTGATTATTATTATGATTTATTATTTAAAATACTTTCAAGACAATCGTCTTGATTCATTTTTAAATTAAGACAAAAAATGAATAAAATAAAATTAATGAAGAAATTTCATAATTTCGGTTTCCTATGGGAAACTGGAACCTAATTAAATTTCAAAAAGGAAACATAAATATAAATCTTTATAATTAAAGAATTTGTTTTCCTATAATTTAAAAATAAAAGAAATTAATCTAAGCCTTGCACAAAACTGATTATACTTATAAAAAATAAGTTGGCTAAAAATAAGAAAACATTAAATGTGCAAGATCTTTACATTTAAGAAATTCATTTAAATTATGTAGAAAAATTGTTTCATTTATGCTTTATAAATTATTTTCATTATCAATACAATAAAAATAATAAATATTAATAATACAAACTTTGAATTTAATAATCATCATTTATCAGTCAATAAGTCTCCTCTAACTTAAACAAAAGCATTTTACATATCTCATTATTGATCAAGTAAACCATATTTTTTTTTTTGTTTTTAAACATAATGGAACCTTTATATATGACCATGTTAAATATTTTATTATCAAGGTGATTTCTATGTCCATGAATACAATCTTTTTTAGAGCGCTCCATTTATATGCCTTTTAAGCAAAGCTTTTTTTTTTAGTTGAATGCTTAAATTTCTTTGGTAAAATATGAAATGAAGATTCGTAGAAAATTTTCAAAGAAAGCCTATCAAAAATTTCAAAATCTTTCATTTATTTTCAGAGTGCCTGCTGCATAAGCCAAACAAAAACCTTTTAAAACAAGGCACGAGCCTTGTGTCTATATGTAATTAAGGATCCAGGATTAAATTATTCAAAACTTTAAAGACTATAAAAACGGCAATAAGAAATGTGCTTAGGGCCATGATTATTTCAAAAACTAAACGTTTACAGTGAACAGAAAAATAGGACACTTTGATTTAAGCAAATTGCTTCCTTTATCTATTTGTTTAGTTTTGAAATTAAAACGATTATCATTGAAATGCTACATTTTAGTTATACCAAATTTGAAAGGGAGTGATTATTGAAACTTACATTTCAACTAAAAATTGGCAAATTATGGCACTTTTGCATTACACTTTAAGCTCTTTTTGGGCTGATTTCATATCACATACAATATTTTTTATTTTATTTATTCACACATGTCTTCTTCTTTTTCTTATTCTACTTCTTCTTCTTCTTCTTCTTCTTCTTCTTTTTATTATTATTATTATTTTTTTTATATTATTTTGTTATTTTTCTGTTTTTTTTTTTTTTGATTCGTTTACATTGCATGTGACAAAGTCTGCCTGCATCAATGCGACCTGAGAGGACAATAGAATTAAAAACAAAAAACACAAAAAAAAAAAACAATCAACAAAATAAAAAAAAAAGAACAGCAAACGAAATACCAATAACTGTATGTAAATAAATGGAAATGTGGATCGAAATAAACTAGTAAAACAAATATTTATATAATTTTTTTTTTTTGTATACCATTAATAATATGAAATATAATAAGTTTGCATTCGTCCAAGGACTCAAAATATAGATTGATTTTGTAAAGCGATTAATTTTATGTATCAACTAAATCATTTTCAGTTAATGAGCTTCATGCTCTAAGGCATATATCTGGGCGTTAATGAGTCCAGCTTTTTAGAAAAGTAGCTTAAAAGAATTTTATTTGACGGCCTATCTCCACAAATGGCTTCTTCTTTTTTTTTTTTTTTTTTTGGTAAATTTTATAGAGTAATTTACATTGTTTACATTTTTTTATATTGTTTACCATTTTTAACATTGTTTACATTTGTAAAAAAGCCGTGTAAAATGAAAAGGTTATGTAAAGTAATAAAAAGTTGCCATTAACCATCATAATTTAACATTTTCATATATTTATTATAATGACTTATATCTTAAATAGGTAAATAGGTGGCATGAATTAGTGGGCAAGAGAAGGCTATAGAATAGAGATTAAACTGTGTGGTAAAAGCCCCAAAGTTCTTTTCCTTTTTTATTTGCGAAGGATAAACAATAAAAAAATTTGTTAGAATTATTGGAGTCTTATGAAAAATTTCTTAATGGTTGACAGATAGAGAGAGAGAGAAAGAGTAAGCATGGTAGACAGAGACTGAGGCAGAGGCAAAGAGATAGACAGAGACAAAGAGAGATAGATATAACAATAAAATTATAGTAAATAATGAATGGTAATGCTCTGAATTCTTGTGTCAATTATTAATTTTTGACATTTTCAATTTAAAAATTATGAAAATATTTATATATGAAAGTAAATGCAATGGAAATGCAGTAGCGTTAAACAATAACAAAAAATATAAGTAAAAAAAAAAAGTACACATTATTAATGATGAGACTACAAAAAAAAAAAATTTTTTTTTATATGTGAGTATGAGACTGAAAGAGAGATCGATAAAGGTGTTATTAGTAATAATCCGTTCATTCGCTTGAATATTAAACGATATTCTTTCTATTAAATAATGAAATGATATATTTCTTTTCTGCTGAACGCTTCATAAACGTAAATTGTTAGCGGAGTTTAACATTTGACAAACAAACATAAAAAAAAAAAAAAAAAAAAAGAAAATGTTCATACGCTTATATCTAAAAAAAAAACAACAAAATTTATATTAAAATTGTAAATAATTTTTAACCAAAAAGTAAAGTTCATCAAACAATAAAAGGAAGCAAAGAAAAAAATGGTTGATCATCATCAGAATGATCATGATCAAATTATAAATGAATCTATTAAGGATGATGACAAATGTTTGCCAGTTGGCGCAGTCATATCCATAATAAATTCTAATATACAAACTAACCAGAATTCATATGAAAATATTAATAATCAAAATAATCAAAATAATCAAAATAATAATGAAATAGAGAAGACCATCATATTGGAATTGGGTACATATAATAATTTAAATGGCAATAATCTTGATGCAACAGAAACATCGAATGTGACCATTATTAAAGAATATGAATTGTTGCAACAACAAATGCAACATCAGGAACAACAGCAGCAACAAGTAAATATTGAAAATGATTTATATGCAACGACAACGGCAAACGGTCACAGAAACGGCAATTGAGGCAATTGAAACAAATATGCCTAATGCAATTTATCCATCAACCACAATGGTTAATTCTAAAAGTCTTATAGAAATTAATTCTGGTGAGACGACTTTAACATCTCTAGAAACGGCTGTAGCGGCAGATACTACGAGTTTACAAGTGGAACATTTTGCTATCTTGTCCTCACCAACTACCAGCATCACTTTAGATAATATAAACAGTGCAGCCAACTCCAGCATATATTCTAATTGGCCCTTAATTACACAATCATCATCGTTATCATCATCATCGTCATCATCATCAGCTTCATCGTTAACAGCATTAATTACTAATGATATGGAAGTTAAGACTGAATCGAGTATTGTGCCATCACCCACATATCTATCGTATAACACTACAACAGAGCATACGATAACGAAAAGAAATAATCCAACATGGAAAGAGAAGATCTTACAAAGTGAAAAAGGTTAGATGAAATAGGCAAAAAAGGAAAAAGGAAAAAGGAAAATAAGTACAAGTACAAGCCTGGCCAAATACGCCAACACCAAATCAACTACTTCTCTAAATTCTATAAATTTCTCTAAATTCTATAAATTTAGCTGAATGTTTTAGAAAACTCTATAAACTAAAAAGATTTTAAATTTTCCAGAGCACTTCAATGAGAAAAGTGTTCAAATTTTGGACATAAGAAACATGTCTAAAAGATTTTTATATAGTTATCCCATAAAATGAATCACTGAGCTTTAAGTTCAAAAGTCTTCTTTCCATAATGAAAAATTTCAATTTTCAAATTTGTAAAGCACACAAATTGTGAAATACAATTTGAATGCAGAATTTTATGGACCTTGGAAAATATAAATGGACAAACAAATAAATAGAAGCGCTATATTTAAATTTATCTAAAACGTAAGGCATAGCGTTTAATCTATGTGATGAAGCTATAACAATTATTTATTGAATAAATTGTACAAATTTCTATAGAATTTGATGCAGACAAATCGAATAAGATGATGAGAATGTTTACCATTTTAGAAATTAAATGAATATCGTTATATTTGAAATATATTTTTTATTTATTTATTGTAGATTATAAAAAATCGGCATGTGATCGTGAACGTAATCGGATGCGTGACATGAATAAAGCATTTGATCTATTACGCTCAAAATTGCCCATTGTAAAACCGAATGGTAAAAAATATTCAAAAATTGAAAGTTTAAGGTTAGAATTAAATTATTTGAATTCTATACAAAATTTAATCGTTATTTAAACGATTTCATATTTGAATTTTTCTTTGTTTTTTGTTGCTTTTTATTTTTTATTTTTTTCTTGGGATCACAGAATTGCCATAAATTATATTCATCATTTACAACAATTACTTAACATAGATCAAACGTCTAACATTAATGCTGTCAATACAATAGCAACAACAATAACACCGACACTATCATCACCAACAACAGCAACAAAACATACGTATAAAAATAGTAAACATGAAGTGTATTTACAAAGGCGCCAACAGGCCTACCGTTATTATCAACAGCAACAACAACAACAAAGACAACAACAACAACAACAATATCTTCATCATCATCAACATCAACAACAGCGGCAACAACAGCAACAAAAAGAGCATAAAAAATTGAATAAGAATGTAAATGTAACACAAACGCAAACGAATTGGACTGAAAGGTTTGATGCAAACAATTTACATAAATGGGACTGAGAGCATAGAAGAATTATGAAATATTCTCTTAAAATTTAATTTCTCTCCTATCAAATTAATTGAGATATTTACCAATACGCTCAATGTAACGGTGCTTTTTGCATTCGAATTCTCTCTATGCAAAACGAAATGCGAAAGAATATTTCGCTCTCCTAATATCTAATTTTCAAATTGCTATCCATAATGTTGCCAACTTCACGAATTCAATAAAAAAATAAAACAGATAAAATAAAATTTATTAATAAAAAAATTTTCAATCGTGTTACTGTTATTAATATTGAATAGAAAAATCAAAGAAAAATGCAAATTACAGTAAAAATTCTTGGAGGTCAAGATATCTCAGTTGATGTAACGCCAAATATGACAATTCTAGAATTAAAGCAAATAATTGAGGCAAAATTAAGTAAACCATTATCACAACAGAAATTAATTTATATGGGGCGGACACTCAATGATGACCAAACTCTATCAGCTTATGATATTAAAGATGGCTATAGAATTATTTTAATTGTAATTCAACCAGAATCATTGAGAGATGTTATGTATCGGGCATTTCGTAAATATTACAATGATCAGCAATCAGTACGTTTGACCAAAGAGTTTGTGTTGGATTTTGAAAAGAAATTGAAACAATTAAGTTTAGATGATATTGAACGTTTAGCTAATAATATTTTGGGCACATAAATTACTTCTAGTATTTTCACTTATATTTAAAATAAAACCAATTTTTTTACATTATTGAGAATTACCTGAGGAATTCATATCACACAAGTAGTCTTAAGAATTCAAGATTGCCAAAGTTAAAATTAAGCTTATAATTGCAAGTGCACGAAACAATGGCGGAAAAAGTAAAAGTGATAAATTGTAATAAGCAACTATAATAAGTTCTGGAACAAAATCATTACCTTTGCTTGATGTTTGATAAATCAGCTCACAAAATACTTAGCAAAAGTCTCAGTATTAATGAAATTTCTAACAGAGCTTTTATGTGGATTTAGTAACAAAGAAAAAGTTCTATTGAATATTTGACCGTCTCTATGCAGTTAATTGAGATTCCAATGACTCAACTAATTTCATTTCATTCAGAAGTCATATGATTTAGGATGCACTTGGGCAACCCTATTTTGTTGTCTTTACGTGGCTTTAAGAGAGTGCCAAAAAACTAGAGAGAGAGTGAGAAAACATACAATTCAGAAATTGTTTCATATATTGGTCAATTTTAATAGCTTTTTCCTGTGTTTTTTCAAAAATAATACTTACTTTTTTGATTCTGAGATCAGAAGAGCAAAACAGAAAGAAAAAAAATAGAAAAATGATTAGTGGATTTTGGATATCATTAATTGGATTATATTTAATGCAATTGGGCCATTTGGGGCAAGCATTCATTGTCAATGTAGATGCACATAATGAAGAATGCTTTTTCGAAAAAATTGAAGCTGGCACAAAATTCAGTAAGTTGAAAATCGGTAGTGGTCGTAGAGACATAACCAATAAACTGCTTTTTCATATTACTTTTTTCCTTTTTTTTTTTTTTTTGATAATTTTGTTTTTAGGTGTAACATTTGAAGTGATAGAAGGTGGCTTCCTTGATATCGATATAAAAATAACCGGCCCCGATAATACTATAATGCATGAAAGTGAGAAAGAATCATCTAGTCGTTTAGCTTTGGTCGCCACAACAACGGGCACTTATACAGCATGCTTTGATAATAAAAAGAGCAGTATGACACCGAAATTGATAATGTTTTCTATTGAAGTGGGTGAGGCACCACATCGGCCAGTTGGTGCACCAGATGAAAGTGAAGTTGGTCATACAAAATTAGAGGATATGATACGTGAATTATCAGGCACATTAACCAGTGTTAAACATGAACAGGAATATATGCATGTAAGTGGAGACAGTTTAATATATTTGTTGCTTTCATCTTAATTTAAATGCCCCACATATATATTTTTTGTGTTTTGCTCAAGGTACGTGATAAAATTCATCGATCGATCAATGAAAGTACAAATACTCGTGTTGTCTTGTGGTCGACATTTGAAGCTTTAGTCTTGGTTTTGATGACAATCGGTCAAGTTTATTATTTGAAACGTTTCTTTGAAGTGAAACGTGTCGTGTGAATATAATTTGTGCTAATTCGGAATTCTTTTTTCTTTTTCTCCTTTAAAACAACATCCTTAAAATAACATCAACCATTTACTTTTCATATTTGTATTAAAGAAATAATAATAACAACAATAAAATAAAATTTCCAAGGACCGAAAATTTAGATATAAAATTAAACTGACTCTCGCTCTTCCATAAAAAAAGAAAACTATTTTAAAGCAGTTTTTATGGCGATTTATAGAGCCACATAGTTTGCAAAAAGGTGGTGTATGAGGATGAGAAACGGGGCTCAGAACAAGCCACCAAAAACATAAGGGAAAAGTTTTGCAATGTATTGTATCTAAGTAGGGTTAAATTGAAGAAAACTAAAGAAAATCATGTTTTTCGTGTCGCTTAAGTTTCAAGCTTCATCTTGAACAATTTTATAATGGCACAGTTTAGACAAGGTAGTAAAAGTTGAAGTTTCTAAACTAAACCAACGTATCGAGCCATTTTTTAAACTACTCCCCATATAAAACACATTTTTGAAAAACTTATTAAATGGCTTAAGATTTCTAAAGGAGAAGCTCCTTTATTGTCGACTTGTAAAAATATATACATTTAATAGGCATGGAATTTTAAAGCATATCGATCCCTTCTGCCCACATTAAATTTCTGCTTAAAGTAAAATCTGATAAATAATTTGACATGTGATTCCATAAATTCTCTTTAAAAGGGTAGTCAGAATTGAAAGCAAAATTGATCCGAAACTCCATAAGTCCATTTGCAATTTTTTTGGGCACATTTTTTTCTGTTGCCCAATCAAAACATTTAAACTAAATAGAACAATTTTGTTTATATTTTGTTATCGAATTACAACAAAAATCTGAACTATTGGAAAAGTAGCGTCTTGGTAAAAATTTAACTTCACTAAATATTTTGATAGTCCATCACTAAGTAGTTAATTTTTATTGATAGAAAATATTGGTTGGTTATTAAGGTGATGTGCGTTTTATTGCGGGTGTAATTTTCTAAACTAAAATAAGTTAAATTATTATAAGAAGCAAAAACAAAAAAAAGGAAACTACGCTTGAAGAAAAGGTTGAAATATATTGAAAACAAAATTAAAAGTTTGAAATGACAGATTGAATAAAAACAAAACAAAAATAATCGCAATTTGCTGCAAATAATTTTATGTAAAGCGTTTAGAAAAATGTTGCTAGAATTATCATTGGAAATTTTGTTATTGAGTTAAAATTTTTGAATCAAAATTTTCTGCCATAGATATCGAAGTATGATGCGATGTTTAGTTCCATGTGAAAGCGCCAAAAAAAAAAATCCTGTATCTATTGTTGTTTAGAAGAAAAACTGCTAAAGTTACACCAAATACTAAAACAAATTACTTAAATTGATTGCTTGGTTGATACGGAATTTTTTTTTTTTTAACTGAAAAACAAAAACAAAATGAAAAGTCCTTTTCACTTTCCAATTTAATGAGCTGCCCGCTTTGTACTTGAATAAGCACAGGCACCCAAAATAACACGCATACATTTATACATAAAGTAGATATAAATAATTATGTCAAGTGAGTGTTAACTTGAACAAATCGTGTGGATGGGAGTGTGATTGCCTTTCCTTCTATGAAAGAATTCTTTTTATTTTGCTTTTTTTTTTTTATAAGGTCGCTCGTCAATTTGTTTCGCAAAAAAAAAAAAAAAAAAAAAATTGAGCATTCAAAAAAGTGTTGAACACAAGAGCAAAATAAAAGCGACACAGTAAGAATAATCTTAAATGAATTAAATAAGGAATGGTTAATTACCTTAACTCAGAGGAAGGAATTACAAAAAAAAAAAAACAAAAAAATAAGTAAAATTATTATTATGAAACTCCCAAAAAGAAAAAGCATCAAATCAATTCAAAGTCAAGATTTTCATTCTCACCAAATCAACCAAGAGACGGAGAGAGAAAAAGGAGAGAGAGAGAGAGTCACATTGTACATCATAACTTGCATGAAACGATTAAATTTTCACATTATCATAAATTTAATTTAATAAATTTATGATAATGTGAAAATTATTTTGTGCCAAATTCATGTAACTTTATCTAATTGTCCTTTCGCATATTTAGGTGTTAGGCCGTAATGTACGTGTTATGTATTAATGAAATTCTGATGGTGGATAAGGTGTGTATTGTATCAAAAGACCTCTGCTATATAAATAGTTTTGGATCGTATCACTTTATATGATCATTTTCAATAAAGCGCTTAGGTTCACAAAATGCCTTTCTTGGACCAGAGATTTTTTTATTTAAATTTCGATTTTTATATTGGATCATTTTTTAGGATGGTTCTTTTGGTTTTCTATAAAATTCTCACTTTTAATTTTTTTAACTTTTCCAAAAGCAAATGCTTTTAAACAAAATGTTGTAGAGTATTTAAAAAGTCGCTTTTAAATGAGTTATAATATTTTTTTTGTATGCATAAGTAAAATGCATTTCAATACAAATGTTTCAGTGCTTCGTGCTCGCTCGTTAAAGTAAAATTTAATTCACTAACACACAAAGACCAAACCCACACAATACAGAAAAAACATCAAATCATAATGAAAGAGCAGTTTTACTATTGAATGAAATATAATTTCTTTTTTTTTTGTTGAGTTAATGAGTTTCTCTTTTTGTTCCTTTTTTTAAATGGTTCCATTAGCGGTAGCTATAAGAAAAACTTGTTTTCAGGTACCTCTTATACGGTATGGTTTGTAGGAGAGAGAAAGAGAGAATGAGATAGCCGATTTTCATAATTAAAAATTATAGTAATAAAAAAATTTAGCAGAATTTTAAAAGAATGAAATTAAAAAAAATTTCTAGATCAAACGAAAAGTTATGAAAAATATTAATATTTATAAGAGTTCTTCTATGGGAGAGTCTTCAAAAAACAACCTTCTTGGATCATATTTTAAGCGTTGACATCAAATCCTAAAGATTCTACTTTCTACAAAACTTTTCTTTAAAAAAAAGGACATTTTTGTCTTATTTTATAAAATTTTTTTTATTTTCTTTCGAATAAACATCTTTAAATTATTGTTACACAAGCATCTATATAAACTTATTATATCTAAGTAGAGCAATTGAGGCAAAGAATCAAAAAAAAAACAAGAAGTAATGTGCTTTATATTATTGTGAAATAAGTGAGAGATAATCTATAAAAATTATACATGGCTACTTGATTCCAGTTGCATTCAATTTTTTTTTGATTTCTTGAGTTTTTTCTCTTCTTTTTTCAGGGCATTTGTAATTGCTCCTGTTCCACATTTAATTTATTGTATAATGAGGAAGAATGTAGAAAAGAAAAGGCGAACTAAATGAAAAATTTCTTTAAGTTGGAAAAAAAGTGAAAAATGCATAATTTTGGTCCATATAAAATTCAACATTAACAGTAAATTAAAAATTAAACTGAAATGTAGTTAAGTAACACAATCAAATCTCTTTATTTCTCGGTCTCAACCTCCTTCTCTTTGTCTTTTTCTCTGTCTCTTTATACCTCTCACACTCATTGATTAATTTGATTCGATATTCACAGAGTGTGCTCTCTCTCTCTCTGTGTGTGTGGCGCTTTATTCAATATACTTCTCTTTTGCTCTATTGTTACAGTAATTGTTATTGTTGTTGTTTTCTTTAATGCTGTTCATACTTTATTTTGTTTATTTTTGTTTATATACATCTCGTTTGGTATTCGTTGGCGCTTGGTCGGTCATTTATTTGTTCGTTCGTTATTCATGCAAACTCTTTGCTGCATACTCATATGCTTTGCTCCGGTCTGCTCTGTTCTGTTATATCTTGCTCTGTTTACTATTATTATTATTACTTTTTTGTGCTATTCAGTTGTTTTCTGTTCGTTAACATGGAGAATTGGCTGTGTTGCAGAGATATATAATAAGTGGAAATAAGTGAAAATTATAAGCGGCACGCCCTTTTTGTAATATTTAATCCTTATATTTTAGAATTCTTTTTTTTTGTGAGTGTATGGAATTATATTTATGCAATTATATATGTATGTATAAATATAAAAAAAATTGAAAATTTTCTGTTTTAATAATAGTAATAATAATAATTTTCTAATTGAATGCACGAAAGAAATTAATGTTTTAACATAGTAAGAAAACCAAAAAAGGAACAGCAAAAATAAAACAAGCCGAAGAAAATTTCTAATATTGTTGCAGGCTTTTTGCATAAAAAGCAAATTAAAACCAGAATAAAGTATAAATAAGAGTTAAAAAGCCACCGAAGGAAGTAAACGAAAACATTGTCTTCCCCCATAAACCTTCCTCTTTTTATTCTCCTTAGTAATGTTACGCTTTAAGTTTATTCATAATTCATCACTTTTACAACAACACTAAAAAAATACCGTGATAATCAGCATAATGGAAATGAAATTTTTGTAAGAGAAAATGTTAATGAAAATACTACAAAACATGTTTTTATAAGTGAAATCAGAGTGATAACAATAATGATGATTACGATAATTGTAATGACAATAAATAAGTGATAAAATTCATCAACAATAATAATAATAAACTTGAAAAAATCTTAAACAAAAAAAAAACGAAATAGAAATAGAAATTATTAGAAGTTTTACAAAAAGCATCAACCGTCTATAAAATTCATTCGGCTAAAAATGATGGATAAATCATCAAAATTGGATAAATTCTCTAATAATTTAAATAATAGTCTACTTATAACTGGTGGCAGCAATACTGCTCCAATTAATACAATCAACAGTGTCATGTTGAATACAAATTCATTAACGCTCAACAATTATTCCAACAATCTAATGGCTAGTGGTAGTTCAACATTTAGTAATGCTAATGCTAATGCTAATGCTAATACAAATACTGGCAATGCTGGCGGTGGTCAAAAACCAGTACCCATGAATTTATTTGCTGCTTGGGAAGTTGATCGTACACCACCGAATTGTATACCTAGGTAAGTAAACGGAAATACATTTTGTTAAATTAATTAAATTGAAATAATTTTCAAATTGTCCGAAAAACTATTCATTTAGAATGATTAATATACGACACATCATCAACTATTTAATATGCGCCTACATTGTCTTTTAGATTTATTGAATTGCTATGTGTAAGAAAAACTGATAAACATGTTTGAAAAAAAAGCCCAACTCATTGAATACTTTATGGTCCTATCTATTATCTTTTATAGCTCCTTCACAGCGGCTTATTTATTTAAACTTGAAATTACTGTAGTGGTTGACAATTTGTTAACCCATTTGTATGAGATTTTTATACCCATCATCACCCAAAACTTAGGGATATAATCATTTTGTCATTATGTTTGTAGCAGCCAAAAGGGAGCGATTCAGAATCGTTTTAGATATGTTTGGCTTTCCGTTCGTCAGTTCGTGTATTGCTTATATTGACCCCGTCTCCAAAAAAAAGTACATGTGGAGTTCAAATTTGCTATAAATACATTAAGTTCTCGTAGGCAGATTGGTATTGAAAATAGGCAAAATGGGTCAAAGTACACGCCTACAGTACATAAACTGGTGGGTATCCAGGATTTGGCTTCAGCCAAATTTAGTTTTCTTACTTGTTTGGTTTTGGTTTTGTATTGTTTCGAAATGGCTTAACCATCATCACAGCAGGACAGAACACAAATAACTCTCCACTCAAATTTTTATATACAAACTTGATTTATTTAATTAAGAAAAGAAATGAAGGCAAAAATAAAGTAATATAAAGAAAGTTTAAGGTCTGTTGGTTAAAGGTTCATGATTCATGGAATATACTTGTGGTGATTCTTAGCAATGAAATTATTATGTGGGAATTTTGCTTAAAAATGCTAGAAGTTCATAGAAATCATCTCAAATTAAGAACTCTGCTTAATTGAAGTTTACAAAAAAAAAAAAAAATACACCTTAGACTTAAATTGAAGTTTTATATAGATCTGGATTATTTCTAAGATATTTTTCAAAGCGCTTTTAGTTTAATTAAGTTGTGGCGAAATACACAAGTGGGAAATTTAGAGTTGGTTATAGTCAGTTCTTAAATATCCTACACCAACTTGTTTAATGCAATTTCCAATATTTTTAACAGGATTTGTTTGTGGACATGTACCAAATTTTACTAAAGTATCTACAAAAATTGCGTCCTGTAGCTTCATAAAAAATGTACGTGGATAAACATCAAACGGACGTACGGACAGACCGGCTTAAATTAAAGAAAAGAAAGTGTCATTCTGAATAGAGATGTACAACAAAAGATGGTTTCTTCATTTACATCACAAATGATGTAGAATATAAAAAGGAAGAAACAAGTTATATGAATTTTTTTAATTGTGGCCATATTTCATTCAGTAAATATTAACAAATTATTATGGCAAAATTAAATACAATAACAAGAAATTATTAGCAGAGCAAATAGTGCATGGCATAAAAAAAGAAAAAAAAAAAAAAGAAAAACGAAAGACTGAAAAAACCAGTCTGATTGTACGATCAAAAATATTATTGAATTAACAGTTTTTTTGGTGTAATTGTGTTAATTAATATTATTAATAATAATCAAACACAAAATAATGACAAACTATAATTTTTATATTTTCAAAATGAACCACAATAAATTACATTACAAGTCAAGTACTTTTCCAGAAGTCATTGAACTCATTTTCATGCTTAAATTTTTTTTCACATAATTATTTAAGGTAGTCGATTATTGTGCGATCTATTAAATTTATACGAAAATATATAAAAATGAAAATGATTTGAGTTAATTATGCTAGCGAAAATGAATTAAGAAAAATTCAAATATCTTTCACAAAAAGTTAGCTGAACTATGCTTGAGTGTTTAATTAATTTATTGAGCAAAAATTTTGATTAACATTTTCATATGGATTCTCTTAGCTATTTTTTAAGGTATTCCAAGAAGTCACTTTCTCTTAAAATATAACTAAAGCTCATAAAAATGTCCTTAAATTCAATTTTTTTCTTCTTTTAGCATGTTGTTTAATGGTACACTTTCACGTGAAATATTAGTCACTTCAGGTTATCCACAGGGCAATCATTTAGGTCCACTACTGTTCGCTCTGTTTGTTAATGATATTTCCGAATGTGTCAACTGTGCTCGTGTTTTATTGTATGCAGATGATGTTAAATTATTTTTATCTCTTAACTCCATGGAGGATTCTTGTTTACTTCAGGCTGACCTTGAGCGTTTGTCAATGCTATATCGTTGAACCTGAAGAAATGCAAGAAATTATTGTTTGGTCGTACTTCATTATTCTCTACATGAATTGGAAAATGTAATCACTTATAAGGATTTAGGGATTACATTTGATTTAAAACTTAGATTTCATCTGCACGTTGAGTCCTTCGTGAATAAAGCGAAATCAATACTGGGCTTCGTAAGGAGATGGGCTAAAGAAATGAAAGATCCATATGTTTCGATGCGTTTGTTCATGTCCCTTGTAAGACCAATACTCGAGTGCTCTGTTGTTGTGTGGATTCCGACTTATAACTGCTATATTGACCACATTGAAGCCGTACAAAGAAACTGTCTTACATTTGCTCTGCGTGGTTTAGGATGAGATGTTAAGCAAGCCTTGCCTTCGTATGAAACTCAATTTGCCCACTCTGTCTAAACGTCGTGAAATGTTGTCCATTATTTTTATAGTAAAATTGATGCAAGGCGATATTTTCTCGCCGACATTGCTACAGGATATTTTATGTCATATCCCTGCAAGATTTTCTAGGCATTATGTACCTATAAAGCTGCCACAATGTCGTGTCAACTATCAACTTTATAATTCTTTCCTATTTTTTGTTCGATTCGTCCATTAACTCGTTAAATTATATCAAGTTTCTTGTGCTTCACCAATAGTTGCCAGATTGTATCATTTTTGAATACGCATATTTTTGAAAGCGCGTTTCTCATTTCTGTTGTCACGCTCTTAATAATGCGCGTATACTTCATGAGCTTTCATTAGCTTAGTCAGCCCTTGAAGGTTCATATTTTGTACCGCATATTGATATTTTTTTTTTTTTGTATATATTTGTGTTTTTTTATTTTGGTTGTTGTTGTTGCTTTTTTTTGGGGTTTGTTTGTTTTATTTGTTTGTTGTTATTTGTATAACTTAAGTATTTTATTTATATTTTTCTCCGTATTAGTTGTTTAAGTTTATTAACTAATTATTAACTAATGAATATAAATAAATAAATAAAATAAATAAATAAAAAACTCTGTTGATGATTTTTGCATCCTTTAAATCATTTCTAGTTAAATGCGTATCATTGTTTAGTCTAAAGATTTCTTTATAGCTGTTAACATCCTTAAGATTTATTTAATTATTTATTTATAAAATTTCTTATATATGACTTTCCTTTAGTGCTCTTCCATTATCATTATCAGATTTTTATTATATTCAGATGATTGAATGCTAATGAAGCCATTGAAATGATTCTTATGCTTTTATTATTATTATTATTATTATTATGTAATAAGTAATTAAAAAAATATGCGTGATATTTTCTTATTAATTAATATTCACAAATCGTTTTTTTGTATTAAATTATCTCATAAAATGCAGTAATTTTTTATTTATTTTTTGTTATGTTTATGTTCTTGGGATGCATATTTAATTAATTATGCATTAATGTACATTACATTTACGTGTTTAAAGCACAATGGTCAATAAATCTATGGTTTGAATCGAACATTTTTTTAAAACTTTTATAAATAATTAATTTGGTTAAGCAGCAGACGGTGCTATGTTCTTTGATAGTTTATCAAGATCTTTGCTAATGAAAGCAGCATGCCCTGTTCTAAAAAAAATTGGAGAAGAGCCTTCAACAAAATGGAGAATTGCCTTTGAATTGTTATATATAAGAAGTACACTTTTGTTCTTTAGCGCTTTTTGAATATTTAGTCTAGATGGAGAATGGAGACAAAGGGAAATTATTGCAGATGATTTTTCTTTTACAAAGAAAGCGCGCCTGCCGAATGTGTCAAGGGGCAACCAGTCCCGAGAAGCACTTGCTCAACTGGGAGTGGCTCATGAGATGGCCGTGGGTGTTGCCGACCATCAAGGGGCATCATCAGTCACGAGATCGGATGCAAAGATTTAATTTGGTACCACCGGATTACCAGTTTTAATATGCCCACTGTGGTGATATTGAGGTTGGCTTCGTGGAGCCTGTGGTACCAATATCGCGTGCGTTGCTTATTCAAATATATATATGCTTGTCGTGCAGGATCTCATTTTTCGAAAAAAATGCGCAGCTGGGCAGGCTTATTGAGCTAATTTAAGCTAAGCCAAGGAGTAATTGGAAGGCTCCGAATTTAGATACCAAAGATTAAGCCATGTATTATGTAAGGTGCAATACGGGCTTTATATTGGAAGCTAGTCGTGACGGTAGAATGCACCATGCGTGCCTTGATTACCAACTCTAGCGCTAATTTTGTACGTTTGTGTACCATGCCATTAAGTCTTCACGGTAGGTATGCATGTAAAGCACTCACTGCATTGCCGAATGTGTCAACAATACCTATTGATTTTACGGTATGATTATAAAACTTTTGATGCCATTAAAATTATTAAAATCCTTGTAATTTGCAAATTAATTGCTAAAAATATTAACATTTTGATTTTTTTTATAGAATGCGATTAATTAAAATTTATATGTTTAGCACTTT
The DNA here is from genome assembly GCA_023089585.1 of Melophagus ovinus. Taxonomy (NCBI): domain Eukaryota; kingdom Metazoa; phylum Arthropoda; class Insecta; order Diptera; family Hippoboscidae; genus Melophagus; species Melophagus ovinus. The sequence goes on from JAKKIB010000177.1 coordinate 10,659,718, forward strand.
CGCTTTTATATATAAATATGTATGCCTGCTAATTTAAAGACTTATTAACCTATGTGTTATGCAAATATATTACGTTTTATTCATGTATATTTTTTTTTTAATTTTACTATTTTGTATGTACATTAAAAATGACACAACAAATGAAATTGAAAGGATTACAATTGCCCCAAATCCTCCCTCATTAATGAAAGAACATTTTTGTTAAGTGATTACAAATGGAATTTCGCTTTAAATAGTCAATCAATTTGATTTGATATAAATTAGATAATTACTATTAAATTGTAATGATAGTTAAAGTGCTAAGAAAATTATTTAATTTGAAAGGTGTTGACAGTTTAATTAATTGAATTTTATTAGTAATTCTAATAAAGTATTATTAATTAATAATTTATTAATTATTTAAATTATTTGTAATAATTTGGTAGAGATTTAAGGCTATAAAATGTAAATCATCATAAATCATTAAAATGGAAATTTTCCTCTTAAATTAAAGAATTAAAGAATTAAAGAATTGTGCTGTTTAAAAATAAATTTCCATTTATTTTGTATATGAAATGCTTTTTAAAAAATAAAATAAGAAGAAAGAAGAGCACCGCAAAGTAAGAAAAACAAAATCAAATATTATAATGACGTCTGTCCAATTCTAATTTAAATTAACTGGGCATAAATTTAAAAGCATTTCATATTATTTGCATATCAGGTGGCCCTAAAACAAAAAGAAAACACGAAAAATTTCATTGTTAAAATTTTCCATTGAAACAAATGCATTTGGAAAATAATTTTGTAGGGGAAATGTTTGTAAATGAAAATAAATAGTAGTATTTTGTAGGCAACTGCAAAAGTCGTCCATTTAAAAAGCAATGATTATTTTCATTTTACTATTGCTGCTATTGTTGTTGTTGTTGTTTTTGTTGTTGTTTATGCATTTTTGTTGTTTTAATAGTTGCTGTAAAATGTTTCAACAGTACAAACAGAACAAAAAAAATATAATTAATGTATGATGATGGATTTCTATGCAAGCTCTATTTAATTAGAGATGTATATCAATAATTATATATATATATATATATATGTGTGTGTATGTGTGTGAGTGTGGTTAACATATTTTGTGATATTATTTCTATGTTTCGGTTTTAATGTATTTTATAAATTCAATTAACTAAATAACACGTTTCACTCGAGATTATTTTGTTCTGGTTTATTTGTATCATCTCATTTATATATAAATGTACATATTTATTTTATAAAAGATGCAAATTTCATTTCTAAAATATATTTTGTTTGACAAAATCTTGGACCATATTTATAAATTAAACTAAGAAGCGAAATTATACTTTTATTATAATTTTGAACTATTTCTCTTTTTCTCCCTATTTAAATAAAAAAATTTGAAAAGCTTTAAAAATACTAAATTCTGTCTAAAATATAATTTTGCATAGACTTTGTAATTCTTGAACATTTGAGGTCCATCCACAAAACTTTAAATAAGCATTTAAACGAGAATTGAAATTTTTATTATGGAACCCTGTAAAATTCTACTATACAAAGTTTAACCACCTACAAATTGATCTGTAGATAAAATTTTTAATAAATAAAATATCAATGTAATTTATTGATATTTTAATAAAAATTGCCAATTTCTAATAAATTTTAACTTTAAACAGAAGAATGAATTATGAAAATTATGAATTTGTTTGGACACTTTTTTCAATAATTTACAAGAACATTTTCCTAAATATTTATAAATCAAAAGACCATTTACATATTTTGTAGAAGCTCGAAAGGCATTTACACTAATCACAATTGAAAAGATTACAAATTTTTGGTCTTTGTTTTTATTTGCCATTTCATTTTAGATTATGTTCCCTAACGATAACCCGTTTAACAATTTTAACGCCATTGCTGGGTGATATGACTTCATTATCATTGGCAGTTAAAATGCAAAGTTCAAAACGTACATTACGTTCACATGAGATAACTGTATATGGTGCTCAAACATGGCCATCAAATAATGTAACAGCAGCAACAACAACAACAACATCAGCAGCAGCAGCAGTAACATCAACAGGTTATACTGGTACAACTGGGGCTAATGTAGTCAATTCCTTCCAATCATTACAATTGAATAATCCACAAAATACATTGAGCGGTAATTTACAAACGTCAGCTTCCATAACGACTGGTACATCATCATCATGTTCAAATATGGTCATTGGTGGGACATCATCATCTGGTATAATGCCATTGGCAGAAATGGAATTAGATTTAAATTTTAGCTTACAATATCCCCATTTTATTAAACGTGATGGCAATCGGTATGTAAGAGTAACTTTTTTTCTTTTCCACTTTTTTATTTATTTTGTAATTCGAAAGATTCTTTATTTGAAATTTTGAAAAAAGCAACCACTCAACATTTAAGTTCAATAAAATCTATATAATTTGTACAGTACAAATTATCTTCATCTAAATAAGGGTCTTCATCTAAATATGAAGATCCAAAAGTATTCACCAATTTTAATGAAACTCCCGATTTGATTTACCTTTTTTTAATCTAAATTTACAGTGCTCTGTATAATTGAAGTCGATTTGTTCTTATAACGACTTGCAATAGAAATCGATGTTATGATTTATCGCTATTGAGAAATAGGACCCTATTTTATAAGGCGTATCACAAATCTTGCTTAATTTTCATGTTTAGATTTCATTGTCCATACTAAATTTTTACATGAAATACATATTTTTCAATGTATTAACGAATTTAATATATTTCCCAAATTTTTACCATCATACCATGGCCATATTTTTTTTCTAGGCTAGTTATTTTATTACAACGCCGCAAAAAGTACAAGTCTCGTACAATTTTGGGTTATAAAACTTTAGCTGAAGGTTTTATACGCATGGATGCCGTATTACAAAAATCGATGGATATGACTATTGAATTGATAGCGCCTGGTAAAAATGGTCGTTCCGGTACAACAGTTGCTTGTTTAAGAGCTGAACGTGTCTCTTCCATACCTGTTGATCATGATAATAAAAATAATAACAATGTCCTATTGACTGGTAAGTAATTTACCATATTTGAAATATACTTAATTTTATTTGCCAGATTGGCATATTGGTCAAAATATTCTTCTTATCAATTCCTATCAAAATTGTCATTCTTGCACTTTTCTTCTTTTGATTTTTTTAGGTAGGGTATTTAAAAGTTGATTCCGTCTGGCAGTAACAATTTTTTTTTTCTAATATTATTATAATGCCATATAATTTAAATGCAGTATTTCAGGTGAACTATTTTATAACACGAATATTCCAGTTATTTTGTACTTAAACAAACTAACTAACGTTGAGTCATTGTGTTTTTGCTGCATATTAAATGAGAATTTACGTTTTGTGTTTATGATGAGATAAATGAGAATTTTGGATTAATTTATAGTTGAAGGAAGTTTAAAGAACTTGGGGCATTATATGTGCCCTTCATTTTCTCGGCTTCCTTTTTTTATTTCTTATTTTTTTACACTTGCTTAAAATAAGCATTTCAAAATTTTTTATACTTTTCCACTTGCACTTTTGTTTTTTGTTCACTTTGTTTTTCATTTGGCTGCTATTTTTACTACCTTACAAAATATTGCGGTAGCTTATCCCTTAAATGATAAGCATTATGAAAAAGATGAAAAGAGGCCGGGAAATGTTAGCTCAAAAAGAAGACATTCATATTTGCATGATAACATTAATTTTAATGTCAACGTATGACATAAGGCAACTACTTTTTTCTTTTTTCATTTTGCTTGCTTGCTTCCTCTTTTGTATTCTCTTCCTGCATACGGTGTGTATGGGGGTTTTTGCTTCGCTGTTGCTGTTGTGGTTATGAATTAAATTGTCATGTGTTGTATGTTATGTTGGCATAAAATCAAAATCAAATCATTAAAAATGTAATGTTTGGCGGCAATTAAATACTTAGAGACCTACCAAATTCATAAATCAAGCGCCCTTGATCAGGCTGTCAAGTTTCTTGTGACCTTTTTTTTTTTTGTATTTTTAAACTTGACATCAAAGGAAAATATTACTCTTTTTCTTTATTGCAAATTGTTTACTTAAGAAATTTAGGCAATATTTTCCATTCATGTTAAAGAAGTCAATGGTATCATTTGCTTAATTTTTACGTATCACATTGTTTTAATAATTTTGTTAATTGGGTCATTTTTCTTTTAGTTTTAGGTCCAAAGATTTGCTCTTCTTCAAATTAATTCAATGATTTTATGAAAGTTAGTTCAAAATATTATTCTGGCATGTGTAATGGCCCATATCGTTAAATTATTGTTATGAATTAAGAACTTTGTGATATCTAAAAATAAACGGCCCATTACTTTTGAAAGAAAAACAAAAAGACGAACATTCAATAAATTATAAATGGAAAAATTGTTTGCCGACATAAAATGCTAAAAAATGGCATTTGCATAAAAAAGTAATTGTTCATAAACAAAGAGCATTAAGTAAAATAGACACAATTCACATAAATTATGCATAATTGTAACAAATTTTATTGAGGGTTAATATCAACGTATTTACATTTTCTATTTGTAGTTTAAATATAAAAATTTATTTATAAATTTCATTTCATAAAAATATAAAATACGAATTTAATTTTCTTGGGTAAAAAAGAGGTGACATTTGAATGTTTAATAATCTTAAAGGACGATCAAATAGATTTTAGGGCCAAATGTCTTATTAATTGTAAAGATTTGAGAGTCACAAAAACCATGAAAATGGCATAAAATATTTTGATTAGCCCTTAAAAGGAACTTCTCATTTATCTCTATAAAACTAAAAATCAAAAAAAATCTGAAATAGCAGAAAATCAATAGAAGTTCTTATTGAAAATGGAATTAGGTAAACAAAATTTTCTAAGTGAAAAAGTGAACTGGAAAAATGCTTAAGCAAATTTCTTGCATATCCCATTTTTGCCAGATTCATAAGAAGGCCCTTCCTTATTTGATGTCGCATACATTTCTAAACAATCCATTTGTTTTTTGGCTGAGAAATTATTACTATGACATTTTTAAGAATAACATTTCCATTTCGCTTCTTCCATTTCACAAAAGCATTCTGTTTAAAGAAATATTGGTAATTCTTGTATAAAAAGCAGATCAATTGTTGCTTGTGCTAAAGAAATTTATTATTATATTTCAAATAAGCGGCCCGTGACATTTATTTACATTATTTGCACTAAGCAAATATTTATCAACAATAACAATGACTTTTCTTTTGGTTATTTTACAAAAATAAACAAAAATTCATGATTGATTATTTAAAAACAAAAAATGCATGGCTAAAAGAATTTTTGTATGTAAATATTTAGCAAAAGAAGAAAATTACTTTTTGGTATGAAGATTCAAAGAATAGAAAATCATAAAAATTTAACACTATTTCTATCTTAGAATTCAATGCATGGGAATCTAAAATGAATCATCTTTTTTCTAAAAAAAAAAAAAAAAAAACTAAATGAAATTTTTGTTACTTAAGTACTTATACAAATAATTTAGCTTTTGCTTACTCTAACACGTCATAAAAATTTTTTTTCCGTATTGTTGGTTCAATCATTTGATCAATCTTCTCGGTGACGCTCATTTTACAAAAAAAAAAAAAAAAATACTAAAAATTTTTTTCAAAAAATCATAATGATAATGACGTTGTAATTGATGCTGAGACTGATGCTAATGTTAATGCTAATAATGTGATGATTATAATGATGATGATAATATTAGTGTTACATGTCTTTGTTATTATGTTATAAATAGAAATAATATTCAATTGTGAACAATAATATCGAAAATGTATTCTGTTATTATCAGATTATTGCAAAGATTCTTATTTGTACGTGCTTACACTGAGAGAATTTTTTTTTATGCTAATACTTGAACAATTAAACAGCAAAAAGCATAAACAAAATATTAGAAAAATTTCTATATTCACCATTCAGAGTTACACGTTTAAACTCATTTTGTCATTATGTTTGTAATTCCTAAAAAAAAAAAAAGTAAATATTTCTGATCTGCTATAAATTCTGATAAAATTTAGATATGTCTGTCCGTATGTCCGTGGCTTTGAATTTTTGGCCTTGTTCCCTCATATTTCCTTCTAGTTATTGTTTTCTAAAGTAAAAATTTTCTATTATTTTTATGAAATGTACTCCATGGGCCTGTTTTAGCCCTTAAGCCCATAAGTTTTAAGGACTGTACAAGTCACAGAATTGTTTTATATTGCGTTCATCTGAGCATTTTGCTTTTTAGATTAAAGCTTCTTTTCTATTACCCTTGTAGACCCTTTTTAACCTTAAGCATTAAAAGCGAACAAATTAAAAATTATTTAATATAAAATGTATTTTTTCTTTTGGTGTCTCATGAATATTTCCATGAATACGCACAAATAAGTAACATAGAGATGCACTCATATCCTTCATGCAGTTTTCAGCATTCGTCTTCAATAGATATTACAAGTATATTTTTGTAAAATAATTTAAGAGAATTTCTTTTGTAGATGTAAATTATGAAAATCTCTTCTCTGTTTCTATAAGATATATAAATGAAAGTAGAAAAAATAAAATTGTAACAATTTGTGAATTGTTTGTCAGCGGGTAAACAATTAAAATGAATTTCACGTAGAAAAGAATTTTAAAAGAATTTTTTATTTTATTGCAATTTTTCTCGTTGCGACTACGATACGAAAAAAATTTATAAATTTTTTTTGTTGTTGTTGTTTGAAAGAATTTAAATTAAAGGATAATTAATTTGCTAATTTTTAGATCGTGTTGCTGAATATTCAGATGAAGACGAAGAAGCTGAATTTAGTTCAGGTGAATTTAATGACGAAGCTACTGACTTAGGTATAGCCGGTTATAGTGTTCAAAAAAGTGATTATAACGCTGGCAAACACGATTTACGTAAATATCATAAATTGCAAAGGTCTGTTGTTGAAGACGTAACATTAAGTGCCAATCATCCAGTGGACAGTGATAGTGAATTTGAAATGAAGGAGAAAAATTCATCGCGTGCTAAAATTAGTCGTGTAAGTATATTTACAAGAAGGTGCTAGAGGTTTTAAAATATTTATAATTTGTAACTTGAAATTTAAAATTTGAAGCTTGCGATAATTCCGCTAAACTTGTTTTTTTCTGCTTTTTTGGCTTAAAGAAGTGAAAGTTGGTCTTGGCAATTAATATTGCAATTTATACATTTCAAGTTCAAACAATTTTTTTCACCTCTACTTCGCTTAAGTATTAACATTAAAGTTTCATTAATTAAATTAAAAATTTTCTATTATGATTTTCAAAGTTCCAAATTGAGTGATTCTGAGGACTTTTTTTTTTTTTAATTTAGACCATATCATTGCAACAGCGTAATTTTAAACAGAAAATTGTGGCATTATTGAAACGTTTTAAAGTGACTGAAGAATTGGAAGGTGAAGTCAATCGGGGAACAGCTGCATTACGTGGTGAACGTGATTTGGATGCATTATTTCAAGAATTGGAATCATTATCGTGCTGTGAAGGTGACGATTCTGGTCCTGATATTGATAGTTTATCGATTGGTTCAACACCCAAACCCTCATTGAGACCATTTTTCACAAATTCCCGCATTATGTTACATGACATTGAAGCTGAAGGTGGTAAGTAATTTTTATATCAATTTCCTAGTAAAATATTTCCATTTTTTTTTGTTTTTTGTCTTCATAAACGTACAAAGAATATTTGTACTTCTTCATTGTTGTTTCTGTGTTCATGAACCAATAAGGCAAAATACAAAGCAACAAAAGAACAAAAAGAAAGAAAAATTACTTAAAGGGGACTTTGTTTAAGTATATTCATGCTCTTATTATCTTGGCCTCTATCTTTTGTACTTTTATAAGTAAGTCAAAGTTTAGCAATAGGTTTGGCCAGACAGACAATTTCACATACATACAAATTCCTATAAATATACAAATATATACAATAAATAATTAATTGAACGTTTTATTATTATACATAGATATTTACATTTTTGCATATTTATATAAATGCCATGTACAACATTATTATTTATAGATAAATATTCATTTATTATATATTTACTTTTATTAAAAGTAAAGCGAATAAGAAAAAAAAAAGCCGGGTGATTTGTTCGTTTGTTTTTTAAGTATGGAGCAATTATTTATACACGCATACAAATACGTATATAAAATTGTTTATGTACAAACATTGAGAAAGATCTGCCGCTTCTGTTCATTATTATTATTAGTCATGCGAAATTTTTCATTCCTCCATTTTTTGGTATTTTTGCCTTCATCTACTCAAATTCTTTATACCATTTAAAAATTTGGCTACATATAAATTTTATGAATGAGTAAGCAATAAAACCTATACCGCCCAGCTACGGCTTAGCTTTGCCACCACTAAAGACGATATAAGCTCGCTAGGGCTTCACTTTAAGCCCGGTAAAGTGGAGACCAGCCCATTACCGTTTCGCTTTGGCCCAGCTAAAGTCATTAATGACACGTTACAGCTTTGCTTTAGCCCCGCTAAAAATGATATGAAGAAGTTCATTATAGAGATGGTATTTTTTTTTTAGAAAACCGCCTACTTTGTTGATTATTTCATATGCGGAAAAATCTATTTCACCCAAAATTTTAGCAAAATTTTTTCTCAATGGATCCATTAAAATCATAATTAATCATCTCCACCTACATAAGAAGGCAAATACATCCTAAATTGAATTTCATTCCATGCTGATCGTAAGAAAAATCTTCAAAAATTTATAAAAGTTTCTAGGCTTTTGATTTAGAGTATTCAAATTTGTTACAAACACACTAACAAAAAAATATATGTAATTCTTTACTTTGTTTAAATAATTATAAAGAATTCTCTCTCCAATTGTGTATATATAGAGCGGTTAACCCTTTTTAGTAATATCACTTAAACCCATAAAAAAAAATTGTAAAGAAAAAAAAAACGAAGCAGAAAAAAGCGCGTGATTCATAAAGTATTGTATGACTGGTGGCAGTTAAAAATAGATTTTTTTTTCTCACAAGGGGGACTTTAATAATTATATTTTCGTCTGGTTGATTTCTTTAACAAAAAAAAAGTCTAACGATGTAATTTTTTTTTGCTACTTGCATTTTTTAATATACATCAATTTAATTGATATTTAGTTTTTTAAATCATACTTTCCGCTTTATACTTTGTTATCAAGCGAATGGAAGCTGCTTAAATTTTGGTAAAAATTTGCTTTTTAATGTTTAATGGGAAATGTAAAACACAATAAGATGGCTGAATATTGAAATTTGATCTTTGTAAAGAAAAGTTGACTGGAAAAGCAAATTCAAATTTTTGCAGAAATATCAGAAAATTATTGTTATGTTCAGGGGGGCAATATATAAATTTTTGATTAAACCCATAAGGCCCTTTATAATTGGAAATTCTGTACAGATATTTTTTTTTTTTTTTGATTAAAAAATTCTAGCTTGTTACATAAATTAGTCACGCAACTTTCAATTGTTTGTGGTTCCATGTTTTGAACTCTTTCAAGAGGCTTTATAAGCCTCTAAATGCTTCTAAAAGGAAAATAAGCCTTTCAACTAAAGGCCGTTTTTAATAAAGCTAAGCTAAGCCAAGCTTAAGCTAATATTTGTAGTGTTAAAAAATTACTTGTGCCAACTGTTAATGGGCTTTCGGGAGTTACATTTAGTGACTTTACAAAAATTTTCATCTTTTTTTTCTTTAAATTTTTTAATTTGTTTTCTTTTGTAACATTTCTCTAACTTTGCGCTTTATTTATTGAACTGCTATGAATTTTGCATATATATGCATATATATGTTTGTGTGTATATACATGTAGACATATGTTTATATACATATATTTAATTTTTTTTTATTGTCATAATTGTGCATGGCTTCTGTTGGATGAATTATGTGGTTTGTTTTTTTTTTTGTGTTTTTTTTCTTTCTTTAAAATTTTTGCAGGGAGCATTGAACGTAGATCATCGGATAAAAGCGATCAAATGACCAATTCGTCTTATCAAATAGAAAGTAATAAACAAAAATGCATTCATTTAACAAATAATAACAATGCGACAACAACATCAGGTCTGTGCTGCTTCTTGCGTATTAATCATGCTTAAATACTTAATAATCATACAATGAAAACAAGTAAAACATTTCAAAAGCAAAATCAAAAACCAAAAATAATTAAAAATAAAAGAAATCAAAAGGAAACTTGTTTTCCCATTTGGCATTTATTATATTTTCTTTTCTCAAATCCATAATGCATCTTGAAAAAATTTCTTCTCTGTCTAACTCTCCTTTTCTCTATATTCTCTCTCTCTCTCTCTCTGCCTCTTTATACCCCTTTGCCGTATTTATATAACATCGAAATTCGATTATTTCACAGAATTTTTAGTGTGTGTGTGTGTTTCTTTTTTGCTTTCTTTTCTTCTCTAATCTTTATTATGATACTTAAATGACTTCTTCTTCTACCTGTTTTTTCTCCTCTTCTCTAAAATTCTCCATTTTTGTGTTCATATATTTGATACTAGCAAATAACTGTTAATTTATACATTTATGTGTATCATCATCTGCACATCTATTTTACTTATGGTGTACAATTAAAAGAAAAATATTATGATCTGCTTTGTGTTTTTTTATTTTTTGGATTTTATTTTAAAGTTGATTGTATTGCTTTATATTTACACTCTACATTATTTATATTGCATAGGGCACACAAAAAACTTTTTTTATTAAGAGAAACGACTGTCCATGCGTCCATCTAAACATTTGAATTTCTTTCCTTACCGAAATAGTCTTGTGAGTGAAATCTAAACAAATTGCTTAATTTTATGCATCATTTTTCTAATAGTAAACGTTTTAAAATTATGAAAAAATGATAATTTTCCGAAAATTGTTACTGATTAGCTCATTTTTATAGACATTGCTCTTACAAAGACATTTTCGGAAAAAAAAATCGTTGTATATAAATAATTCTATATTTTTAGATAGTTTTTAACTAAAAATTGGCTCTTTCTTATATTTCGACATAATAAATATGTAGACCAAATTTTATTTAAATAGGTTCAGTTTTTAGAACCCTTTCCATAGAATGAACTTTTCAAATCATTCAAAAATATTATTACGACTATTTTATAAGTTTTGTAAAATTATTATTTTGGAAATATATGAAATTATCTTAATACCGTAAGTAGAGCCAACTTCTTTGGACGGTTGATAAAGAAGAGACGCTTAACTTTCCTCCTTTTCTGGTTAAATCACAAATTTAACCATATTTCTCAAATTCTCTTCACCATTTTTAACCACAATACAATAAACTATTTCTTCAGTTATTTAGAGAATTTAGATAGAGTTCTAAATGATGATTTTCCGTTAAGAATCTTCACTTAAATTCAAATCAGCCATAATAAACATTTTTCTTTAATTTTTTTATTATGCACACTCTAAATTTTTTTTTTTTTGCTTCTTCCGATATTTTTTTCTTATTTGCTCTTAGCAATTCATTGCATTTTTATTAACAATTTTATTATCAATATGTTTTGGAAAGGAAATAATATAATGAGATTTCTTTTTCTACACCTTGAACCTGGTGGAAGCTGTTTATTTTTTGTATAATAAATAAACAGCTTAAAAAAATTCAATAAGAAGCACGTTTTATAATTTGAAAATTTCCTTTGCTTTTGTAATCTTAATATTTTAATATTTTGCATTTTTTCTTTTATTTCTTCTATGATTCTTTTTTGTTTTAGATCGTTTATGTGATAATCGTAATGATAGTTCGGGCAATGAATGTAATACTTTGCATACAGATGGACAAACATCTGATCCACAAAATAGTCCACCACGTGTCGTTGATAAAGATTATAATCGCTATCAATCATATCCATATCAATCCGGTCAATATGCACAATTAACTCCAGTTCAAACTCTTACAAATTTACAAGGTATAACTCAACAGCAACAAAATGCTTCTAGTTCTGGCGGAGCTGGTGGAGGTGGGGCTGGAAATTGTATGAGTGGTGGCAACACCAATACCAATATGCCAGTTTCACATGAGAAACGTTCACGTCTATTTCGTAGTTCGAGTAGTACACCCAGTGGTAAGAAGAAGCAGACTTTGTCATTAAGTTCCGAATCGCGTACCGCATTAGAAACATGCTTATCGCCAACGAATGTTGAGCCACGTAAAATGTTATTGGATCAATTGAGTCGAGTATTTGCTATAGATGATTCGATAATACCTGATGTTGTAACAATTATAAGTCCACCTGAAGCTATTACCAGTAGCGGAAGTTGTGGATTAGTTGCTAAATTATCAGCATTATTTGCCAATTCCTTCAAGCCAGCCTTTCTGCCGCAAAATACCGCTGAAGTTAAAGCTACTTTACAAGCTTTAATGGGTAAAATACAGAAATATTGTAATTCAAATGCTAAACCTCCGACAACTGTTAAAATTTTATTAATTGGTGGCGATTGGCTACAAGGTGCAGTGCTTAGACATTATGTCGATTTAATGGGTGTACGTCCACCCGATTGGTTAAATCATTTGCGTTTCTATATTGTACCAATTGGTAATAGTACAATAGCACGTTATTTAAGCCAAATGGATCAAGCGTATGGTGCCATGTTCGTTTCGGATAATTGGTATCAATTGTGCGATCGTGCTGCTGCAACAGCAGCAGCAGCAGCAGCTGTTAATGTAAATGCGAATGCTTTAAGTACAACTTTAGGTGATGCATTGATTGCAGTTAATCAAAAATCCGAAATTGTTGAACTAGTAACGCGTATTCAAAGATATTTACATTCGGTTGGACCTTGTACACAAATACCAATAGCTGAAGCTATGGTTAATTATAAAGATGAGGATTCATGTCAAATATTTGTGCCATTTGTTAGTGATGTACGCATTGGTTACTTGGAAGGTCCACAAATTTCCCTAGACATGGATGAGATTAATCTTCAAGGTCAAAATATTAATACTGGACAACAATTGGTAACAAATACTAGTGCAACTATACCGATCGGTGGCAGTATTAACTCTCATAATGCTGCTTTAAATACAGTTACAACAACAGGCATTAGTATTGGTGGTGTGGGAGGTATTGTATCAGGTTCACCACCGCAAAGTGGCCGTGTAACGCCACCATTACAAACACCACCATCATCCGCTTCGCAACAACGAGACCGTCAAGTTGAAGGTTTTAATGTGTCAGCTCAAACATTTGGCAATGAATCTGTTGAATTGCAAGTAGACTATTGGCCAATTGTACGTCCATTGGAACATATCTTTAAAGATAAAAATAGTGGTATACGAAGTAGCGATCAAGGTGGCAAAAATAGTATTAAAAGTACATTTCGCAATTTACAAGTCTGGCGTCTACCACAAAATCCCACAATGGGTGATACAACAAATGGTCTAACTTTATGTTTTGCCACCAAAGAAAAGAAACAAAAACAAAGTAAGCCAATATAATTATTATTGGAGATATGGTGATGTTCTAAAAACAAAAAAAAAAATGCGTTTCCTTTGCTTTTTTGTGTAACTTTCTAGTAATGCGTTTGGGTAAGAAGAAGGAGAAAGATCGTGATTTGGAAAGAGAGCAATGTGTTGAGGGTGTGGCACGTTTAATTTGCTCACCAAAACAATCACATCCAATACCTTTAAGAGGTTGGTAGACTTTTAAATGTCAAACAACATTTATCTAAATGAAAATATAATTTTCTTTTAAATTGTTCGATTAATATTTCAAGTGTCCATACATCTGTCTACTCTCTGCTTATTTGTTGGTGAATGATTAGTGAATTATAATTTTTGTAAAAATCCCATAAAAAAAGCCTTAACTCATGAATGGAATTTCTAAAAATGGTCTTGTTTTATTTGGGATCATTTTAATGAACTCATCAAATATGGCTTTGAGAAAAGTATGAAGTTTAAGCAAAATGAGTTGGCGTAGCAATACTTGTCTGGTTTATAGATCTATTTTAATTGTAATTGGCGGTTTGGGCCTATTAGCTTCTTGATTGAGACAATTTTAATTATAGTTTTTGTTGTTGTTGTTTTTTAAATTTATAATCATATTTATAGTGTATATCGATGGTACCGAATGGACTGGCGTTAAATTCTTTCAATTATCATCACAATGGCAGACGCATGTGAAAAATTTTCCAATCGCTTTGATTGGTTGTACACCAATATCTTGTTCCGAATTATCCTAGTCATGTTTAATTTTTACATAAATAAAATCCATAAATAATACACGCCAATATAAATAATACAAATACATAAATTCATATAACAAACATTAAAATATGCTGCAATTTATATGGCAAACCTTGAAATAATCCGTAGAAAGCAAAAAAGTGCGTGTGTGTGTGTGTGTGTGTGTGTGTGTGTGTGAAAATTTGATTATGTTGTTGCAAAATTTTGCGTATTCAATATCCTTAAGATGTCAATGATTCTGATTTAGTTTTATGTCTTCGTTTTTTCTTGTTTGCTTTTCTTTTTTTTTTTTTTTTTTTTTTGAAGAAAAACTAAGTAATCAAAAAAGGAAGAGAAAAAGAAAAGGACTCATTGAGATTGTAAATCAACATTTTGTTGTAATACTAATAACATTTAGTTAGCAATTTATATTTGTTAGACTTTTATATAAATTTATAAATGTAAAAACAAAAATTTAAGTAAAATAATTTGATTTGGTAATATTTACTAAAAGAAAAAAAGTATAAACATAATGTTAATGAAGAGCAATTATTTGAAAAGTCAACAATAAATGCAGAAGTATATTTAACAAAGCAAAATTATCCATTAAACAAAAGTCGTCAAAAAATTAATAAAAAAGGAAAACTAAAAATAAAAATTTTCAATAAGTTCATGGAATAAAAGTTTTCCACAATTGTTTTTTTAGCATTTTTCTTCTTTTTGTTTCTTAATTAATTCGTGAACTTATTGAGCAAATTAAACTATTTTAAATTCTATAAGCAAATTAACTTACAAAATATCTGGTTAAGGACTTTCAAGAATAAGGCTAAAAATTTTTTATAGAAATGTTACTATTGACAACAATTTGTGATTTAGTAAGAAGACTTTTTGCTTACAATTTAAAAATATGCCTAGATAAATGTTTCAGCTACGTATCATATAAATTAAAAAAGTTGTATGATTGAAGAGAGTTTAATCAACTGATGTGAGTTCAATCACAAAGTCATTTCATTTTTTTCTGCTTTTCTGTTAAGTATACTTGGAAAGTTCTGAATCCACACTCTGTAAATAAAAAAAGTATCACAATAATCATAAGCACAAATCTGACTATATCTGACCCTTAAGTAGAAGGTGGGCTGTGCAAAAAAATCCCAAGAAAAAAAAAACCATAATAACTTTCTTAAAGAACTAACAACGAAAGAGCATGGCCCAGGAATCACAAAATCAGTTTACGCATTGTTAACTAAAACAAGAAGAAGAATTTGTTTTATTGTAACGAATATTTGTCTTGATTCAACAGAACCAAGTTCTAGATCTGTAATTGAAAGTCTTTACTAAAATTGAATAAACATTAAAAAAAAAATTGAATGAAATATATTTATACATATTTCTATATATGTGTAACATTTAAATAATTGTATTTATATTTATGTATCTATGTATATCTATATAAATTATTGTTGTTGTATTAATTGTTGCTGCAACAAGTAGTGATATATTAATTTCATTTATGCCTTAAAAAAAACTTACTGATTTTTCTCTTATGTTGCGAATTTCTCTAAAGTATCAAAAATTTTTTAAATAAATATGCCATCGTATAATTATTCTATTTATTAGAGCGTTATTTGAAGGAAATTTACAAATTATATATACTATATAAAATGAAATTTAATTAGAAGAAAAAAAACAGAAAAAAAACTTTACATTAAAATTCGAATTTAGAGAAATTTAATCAAAAAAAGAGAGAAAAAAATCTTGTGGAAATCAAAATTAAGTGAATTAAATTCCCAAAGTTGAGGTAATGCTTTGAAAAAGTAGAATAGAGTATGCAAAATAAAAATACTAAATACAAAAATGTAAAAATTTCATTTAGGAAAAATTAACCCACAGATTCAAGAAAAATGAGAAATTGCAAAAATTTATATTTACAAAGCAAATAGTAAACTAAAAACCACCTAAAATTTCGGTTGAAATCAAGTTTCCAATTGAAAATGAATATAAGAAAAAAACCCATCATGCCCATTTCTTTTAATTTCAAATTACAAGGAAAATGAAGTTTACTTAAGGCAAATAGGAAACAATGAACTTTATATTTTATTTATTTAAGGCCCTGTCATGAACTAGACACCGAAATGAATGCAAGTGGTAGTATCATTTGAAAAACTTAGTTAATCAAAGGAGAATAAACAGTAAAATTAAAAAAATTTAATGCTAAGATAATAAATTTGTTAATTCATATTAATTAGCGAGCACGATCAATATTTTCTTCCTGTTTGGACATGAAATAATCTATTGTTTGTAAATGAGTAAAAATGCTGTAAAAGAAATCTATTTCCGCTTTTTTTTTTTTTCGAAATTAGAGACATTTTCTTATATTGTTCAAAGGACACATTGGTTGAGATACATCAAGCAAAGGAAGTGTAATAAATAAAAATGAAAACTCAAATACATGCAATAATCTCATATTATTATAATTATAAAAAACTTGTAATTTTTTAGAGCTCGCATTAAAATTAATTGATTAATAAAATTACTAAACTCTTCATATCAATTTCATCATACAAATATGTATAATGTATTTATAAAAAATGTACTTCATGTATATATATAATATATATATATATATAAAATATATATATATATATATATATATATATATATATATATTATTTATTTATGCTTTATTTTTGTTAAAATTATATTGTCTAACAATAACAATTTTTTAAACATTCAAAAAAAAATATATATATATAAAAAACCATACAAAACAAAAATGTTTACTATGCATATGAGAGAAATATTTTGAAGCAATAATGTTGCTATACATATGTTTATTAGATTTTGATTCAATGCAGTGTTGCTAAAAAACAAGATGTGCTGCACAATAATTTTATCTTTAACCGTATAGTATTTTTAATGTAAAACTTTCATTTTAGTAGATAAGTTTTTTTTTCTAGGATATCTAATTTTTTTAATTTATATAATAAAGAAAAAAAAATAGAAAACCATAATGGATAAAATAATAAAAAAAAGCAAAAATATGGATTTCACTTTTACAAAGTCAATGAAACTACCTTTATATAATAAGAAATTTCATTAGAGAGTGCGTTGAATGGCTGACTTTGTTTAGTTATTGCTTGATTATTGTTTTATAATAAAAAAAAAATGTATAGCACAAATGTACTTAATTAGCATTGATATTTATATATTGATAATTTTATGGGGTAGATTTTTAACAATAATGGCACGTTCTCTTAAACCTAAATCACCGCCTATACCACCAGGTGGTAAAAGGAAATCACAATTTGGATAACCCTTGGGTTGAGCAAATTCCATTATATTAGAATTACTATCACTTAATGCTTTTAAAGACCAAACGGCAAGATTTTTAGCTTTACCATGTCGAGCCAATACATAAAACTGTAAATGATGCAATTACAATTGGAAATTATTCTCATATTAAAGAATTTTCTATTTCTTGTTTGCTTTGTTTTGTTATAAACTAACCTCATCACTGATTAAATAGCCAATAATAAGAGCCCAATGCGCCTTATGACCAAACTTCATACATGGTACGTGATTAAAATCAGGATCATAGCTGTGCGTTAATTATTATTATGATTTGTTTTTTTTTTTTTATTATAATTATTATTTGAATTAAGGAAATTAACTCTTTATTTTGGTATGAACTTATATTAAGAGATAAATATATTTATATATAAATCATAATTTAATAAGTCTGTAGACTTAATGACATAGACATATGTATCTCATTCTAAGATAAGTATGCCTAAAATATTTTGCTTCATTTCTACGTCGATCATATTTCCCACCTTTTAGCCGACTCTCATTGGTGGTGATACCAAAATAACACCATCACCTCGCACAAACAACATTGGTATTGTACGTTTGGTGGTTTTATAAACTTCTTCATATGTCTCTTCGTCAATTTCTACAGTGGTTACAGTTTCTTCAGCATCGCCCAATACCATATTTAAATGTTGATCGAATGCATGTAATCTGCCTCTCAATTCTCTTTCATTACGCATTTTAACATAAACTTTCTCATCTAAACTAAGCCGTATTAAATCCAAGGGCTCCTTCACTGGCAAAACTATTTGTGACTGCTCCTCTTCTGTTGTCATATTAATTAATATAAATTTATGAATTTTATTTATATAAAAGTCTTCACTTGTAAAAGGAAAATTATGACAAACAAAAAAAAAAAAAAAAAAAAAAAAAGAAGGAAAACAGAAGTCACGATTTCTGTAAAGACTAAAGAACTGATTAGTCGAAAAAATAAATGAATTATGCACAAATGTCAAAATTCTGATGATTAGCTTTTCAAACTGCAAAATACAATTCTTTCAGAAATTTTGGATATCTACAAACAAAACTAGATTTTATCAAGTGCATTCCCATCCTTAAGGTAAAAAAATTCAATTAGTTATACATAAATGGCTAAGAAGTATATTACACGGTTGCTTAGTGTGTACGCTATAAAAATCGAAAAAAGTTAAACCTTCTGTAGAAAGTTTTATTTTTCTACAACACAGAAACTAGGGTACTGATAATATAAGTATTCTTTATAGATGATCGAAATCCGTTTAAGTAACTCGGAAATGTTAACATAACGGTATATAATCTAAGTCTTAAAGTACTGGAAATGTTCGCTATAACATTCCTGCTTTACGTGATATTTCTTTAGCAGAAAAGTAAATAAATATTTTTGATATTTTCACCCAAATTCACCTGAATTGGAGGGTGTTAAATGGAAATTTATATAACAATTGAAAAAAAGCCTTGTTAATGTTAACCGAATTATTTTGCAAAAAGTGTGTATTTTGAAAAGGATACGGCACAAATAAGCAAGCACTATGCTTTAGATGCTCTTTAATCTTGGCACTGTTTAAATGACCTTCATATAATTGGCATTCAATTTTATGTTGATAACATTTTCTGTTATCTATGTTAACATTCTTTCTTACGGTTGTGGTTGTGGTTGTTGTTGTTTCTGCTGCTATTAACGGTATATTATTGCACTCAATTATGGATATATGATCCGTAATTAATTGATATAGATTTTTTGCACTAAACATTTCACCATTGTTCGTGTAATGCTTTTGTTGAGCATCATGTAACAATTCTTTTAATGTTAAGGCACCATTTAGCATCATACTTAGCGCTGTTAGGCCACAAGTAGGTCCATTTTGTAATATACCTTTAATATTAAGAAATTGACACTGGATGGGTGGCTTCATAGAACAAATGCGTGCTAAATAGCAGGCCTTTTGTAATTCCGGATAATGTAATGCCCACAGACATTCATCTATTGGTATTTGTGTTGATGTATTGTTGTTGTTGTTGTTGTTGTTGTTGTTGTTATTGTTATAGAGACAATCAGGTAAATTTTTTACATTATTACATATTAAATTTGTTATGATTGATGACGGAGAGAGCGGTTGTGACATGGACACGTCTCAATGCAAAAATTTCGTTAAATGGATGAAATGTTTTTAAAATCACAAAAGTTCTTGTCACAGTTTTTAATTATATTCAATTTAATTAATTTTTCTTTTCTGTAGTTTTCTGTTTTTGTAATTCTTCTTATAGGTTTATTTAGGAAATTTTATCACCTTGCAACTATTTTTATCATTATTACCAATGCCACGGTTTTCTATTTTCTATTTTCTATTTTCAATTTTCAATTGTTTTTTTTTTTTTTACATTTTGCTCTTCTCTTTGCGATACGCAATCAATTGATTTATTTCCTAGTGATGTGTCATTTTTATAACTTATTGTTTTTTTTTCGCTATTCTTGCTCTTTTGCTCATTGTTTAAGGAAATTTTATTTTTTTTCAATTTTATTTATTATCCTGAAAAGTGAAATTATCTTTTGTTTGTTTACCTTTAAAAATTATGCTGAAGTATGAGCAAAACTTTGAATTATCTTGACTGCACAAAGCGATTGATCTGTATATAAATTTTCTATTGTCAAAGAATTAAGAGATTTTAACGGAATAAGCCAAAGAGAATATAAGAGTAATAAATGTTAGTAAAGACTGCCAAAAAAAAATATATAAATAACTTTCTTTTGTTACATTTGCTTTGTTGAACAACTTTACCTCAAATTTTTCTTCTTTTTTATTGTGTTTTGTAAAGAGTTTTATTCATTTACAACAGAAATGTTTTAGTTTTAATTAAAACATATGAAGCTGAGTCAATCAGCTGATTTCGTATTTCATGTATGGCAATAACAATAATCTGTTAAATTAAAAACTAATATTTTAATATATTTCAAAGGCTTTATCTTTAATACAACCAAAAAGGCATAAGTGAAATCTTTAGTGATTAATTAATTTTAATACAATACAATAAATTGAATATATATGCTTAAAGAAAGTACAAATGTTTATAAACATGTTTAATTAAATATAAGCATGTTTAAATTACTAAAAGCTTGTTTAAATGTCTATAAGCATGAAATTTATGATGCTGAACGATTTACTATCAACATTGTAGAAACATTAAGTGATTTGGCCCTTTAATAATAGTACCCCATAATTTTTAAGCAATTAATGACTCATTATCTTTCATTTAGAGAGTTAACAAAAAATAAAAAATATAATATTTTTCATTTATGAAGTTCATGTACTTTCGTGTACTCATGTATACGGTTTATAATAAATTACCATGACAATTTGTATCTAAAATGAATCTAAATAAATAGCCAATTTTATATGAGGTAAAATATCTTAGGATTTTTCTTGGCGCATACAGCAAAATTGCATTTTCATTTTTTGTAATTGATGTGGAATTTTTTTGACAGTGTTAATATATTTTGTTGTTGTTGTCTGTGCTGCTGCTGTTGTTGTTGTTGTTGTTGTTGTTGTTGTTACCATAATTAATTATATATGCTTTATGCGCCAGAGTTTGTATCCGTAAGTACACTCGCTTAAAGTAGACACTTTACCCATATAAAACAAGAAGTTATTATTAAAAGATACAAAATACACAAATAAAATAGAAATGAATGTAAAATCAGTAAATAGAATGAAAATGCATTCAATATGTTCATTCATTTAGATGAATTTGCTCAGCTAAACATGAAAAATCATGAAATGTCATCCTTATGCATTCAGTCATTCATTCATTCAGTCAGTCAGTCAGTCATGCATGTATGTGTGTATGTGCATAAATATATCATGCAATTTGTAGATGTACTTGTATTTATATAATAAGTACCTTGTGAATTTACAAACATTGTGGAAGGGAGATGGCAAGAAGCTCCCTCCGAGATAAAAGTTTAGGCACTTTTTAATTTGGAAAGTTTATAAGTTTTGAATCAATAAAAATGTCATACAAAATGGCCTAATTTGATAAAAGAGAGACTTAAAAATTTTGCAAAATTCTTGGTGTAAAGTTTTTGCGAACCCTTAAAAATTTCCGGGCATAATAATCTTCTTCTTCAAATGTTCTATTTTATATTTCTTATAATTTGATTGATCATTTTGAAAATAATGAAACTAACAAAAGCCATTTTCAAATATCTATGTTAGATGGATTTTGTGAAAAATTACATAGAAAAAACTTGGCTTTGCAGGCAAATGATAATGCCACGTGTCATGAAGCATTGAAATTAATGATTAAATTGAATGGTACACCGTTGAATGACTTTCTGGCACGTTCGATTCTTTTGTCATTGATTATTCTACCTTTTTTTTCTTTGTTTTGAAAATATAAAGGCTGTAAAGGATATAAAGGATATGATATGATGACGTGGTAAAGTGAGCCTTGCAAAGCGTTATATTTTCATTGCAGTTATAAATCTAATTAGATAAAAAAAAATGATTTTCAGGTGGTAAAATAAAATGATGCATGAGAAACAAATGCAATTCAACAAGCAGCAACAAAAAAAAAACAATAAAAAGCAATAAAATAAATGTTATTAAAAAGGGTAGAAAAATAGGAATAAACAAAAAAACAAAAAAAAAAACAAAAATAACAAAATAACAAATATTTAGTTCAATAAGTTTACGGTATACAAAAAATCTAATTTCCTTAAAATGCCGTAATAAAAAAAAATTAAAAAAAAATTCAACAAGAAAAAAGAATTGAAAAAAAATTGAACAAGAAGCAGAATTTTCATTAAATTTGGGGCTTGCCTGTCCGCATATTTGCTTGAAATTCATTTATCTATATTTCTGTCTAAGTATTCACCAATTGTGGTATACCCTACTCCATTTGTTTGTCTAAGGTATTATAAGTTTGGGCAGATGTTTGTAACATCCAAAAGGAGATGACAGCAACTCATTTTTTTATTATTTATTTTTCAATCCACTCAGAAATACTTTCTTATGTAAGATGTAAACCTGTCTCTTTCTAATTTGGCAAACTTATTGAACAACCGTTTAGATTATATTTTACAAAATCTAATGACTTTACAACATTAATTTGCTTATACTAAAGAATCTTTTTACATGTTAGAAATGTTTAGCTTAACATTTTGCATTTATTTGTTATTATCAAAAAGTCATTCCATTTAAATTTTCTCAATTGCTTGACTAAGCACTTATAATAATAATGACGTTTTTTTTTTAAGTATCTCATGAGATTTGATATTCGTATTAATGAAATTCTATAATTCAAATATTAAAGAGGAAAATATCTGAGCAATTTTTTTAGATGTGTGATGAATTTTATGGTTCAATGATACTTCAATTAATAGATCCAAAAAAAAAAGAAAAAAATGGAATGTCGTTAAAATATGCCTAGAGAAATGTTCAGACTAAAGTTGCCTGTAAAGAAACAAGAATCTCTATAAATAAAATCCTTTTGCTTGTTTAATGTTTTTAACTATTTCTTTTTTCTCGTTTTAAAGCACTTAAACTTTTTCAATGCAATTTCTTCCAGTTCAGTTCAGTTCAGTTCAGTTTTCTAATGCAATTATTATAAAAAATATTATTATTATTGTTATGCGAAAAGAGGCAAACAAGTAACAGCAATAGCAACAACAATAATTATAATATAACATAAAATACAAAAACAACAAGAAAATAAAAAAAGAATCGTTTGGTATGAAGTTGTCGTTAAATGGCCATAATGTCATATAAATATTAATCAGATGAAAGCACTGTAACAAAAATAGACAGAGGCAACAATAAGGAATAAGAAAGAGAGAGAGGGAGAGAGAGAGCGAGAGAGAGAGAGAGAAGAGAAAGAATTATAGGGAAAAACACATAGAGACATAAAAGTGGAAAGGCGAAGATGGCACAAATGTTATGATCTATGTATCTGCATATGTTCGCGCGTGTGTTTGTGTGTGTGTTTTATGTTTGTATACATCTATTTATAATATGGCAAAAATTATACTTTTGTGGTAAAGTACTAAGAAATTAAAATTTATTTTTACACAATTATATTACGCCATTGAATAAATGGGCAGACGTATAGACAGGCAAAAAGGTCATTAAATTACAAAGCTTTACAAAGGCTAACTAAATGGCAAAAAAAGATTTTGCAATTGGACCAATGAATGCATAAACAATTTCCAACTAGAATATTTATCCTATCTATCTATCTCTCTCTTTCTCACTCTTTCTCTTTCTCTGTCTCTTTCGTTCTTTCTCTTTCATTGTATGAAAAGACCAGTTAAATAATAAAGTAAATTAAAGAGAGATTGTGAAGTGTATGGAAAGAGAAGCAACAGCAGTAGTAAAAATTTTCCAAAAAAAAGTATGAAAAAATTTCAAATGGAATTGATAAATTTCTAAACAAATAATTTATTATGGCATTAGAAGGTCAAAGAGTAAAAAAAAGTAAAACGAAAATAAAAATAATTTACTTTGCTGTGCAGTTTTTTTTTTTTTTTTTTTTTTTTTTTTTTTTTGGTAATTAACGTATTGAGATTATGCTGGTTCAGCTTGTTGAGATTGCTACTAAATTTCGGTTTGAAAAAAATTGCCTTAAAATTGTTAACAAAATTTGTTTATTAGGTGAGCGTGAGTGAGAGAGAGAGAGGGGGGAGAGACTTGATCCTTTTTAAGATCATTAAAAACTTTGGAGCTTGATTGATCGGTTTTATTTTAAATTTGACCCCTCAAACATATTAAAAAAATTTATACAAAACTTTCTAAGTTATTATTTTAATGGTTTCTAAGTCTTTGTTCTATCAACAAAATTTCTCAATTCCTGATTTGTTTAAAAACCTTACGCAAACTATTTCCAAACTAAGTTCTGATAATTCTTTCTTATGAATCATTTAAGTTACTTTTAGAAGTTTATATTTTTGCAATTTTCTTGAAATTTCTTTAGCAGCTTAAATATTTTACTTTTCTATATAAAATAGATACCAAATATAAGAAAATAAATGAAGGATGGGAAGAATAAATTTGTTGGCAATGTGACAAGAATCATCAAAATATTCATTTAATGGTTTACTAGTTAAAATATGCTTTATGCCTTTTTTTTCTAACAATACCAACTTTATTCATAGTTCCATCCACCAATTTCAATTTCTTATTTAAATAATTACATTATGTAGAGCAGAGCCAGAAGTGAGGTAAGAAGATTGTTACAGCAAATTAAGGAGATTCCGAAGTAAAGAGAAGTGAAAAAAGTATATTACGCTTCCTTTTTTTTTTCTGGCATATTTTTATTATATCAAGTAAATGTTTTATGTGTCCATAGAGTACAATAATTTTTACTTATTAATCCTGCCACAACATAACCAGGCAACAGCATAATGGTACAATATAATACTAATAACAATAAAAATTGCTATAAAAATAACAATAACTCTAACAATCACACTATTGTAATAATAATAATAATAGGAAAAAAGAAGGACAAGCGGCACTCACAACGCGACCTAAAAATTTGTTTCAGGCTTATTTGATAATTTTTGTATGAATATGGTGGAATCGTTCAGGCAGCAAGTGGATCATAACAGGTCAAGTGATTTTTTATTTTCTATTGTTTGTTACATATTTTTAAATATCTATAAATTTATATAAATTAATGAGCATGTTTAGTTTGGGGGTAACCAGTTCCGAGAAGCACCTGCTAAATTGGGAGTGGCTTATAAGATGGTCGTTGGTGTTGCCGGCCATCAGGAGGCATCATGAATCAAGAGATCAGATCTAAAGATTTAATTTGATACCATGGGATTACCACGGGATCACGGGATCACGGGATCAGCTTTAATAAGCCCATTGTGGTGATATTGAGGTTGGCTTCGTGGGGCCTGTGGTACCCATATCGCGGGCGTTGCTCGTTCAAATATATATGTGCTTGTCGTGCAGGATCCCATTTCCTGAATAAAATGGGTAGCTGGGTAGGCTTATTGAGCTAATTTAAACTAAGCCAAGAAGTAATGGGGCAGGCTCCGAATCTAGATACCAAAGATTAAGCCATGTATTATGTCCTTAAATTGGAAGGTAGTTGTGACGGTAGCATGCACCATGCCTGACATTACCACCAACTCTAGCGCTCATTTGTGTAACATGCAGTTAGGTTGGCTTAAATATTTTGTTGAAGAACTTTTTCTCGTTTTTTCTTTCTTTTTTAATTTACATGATTTTGTGGTTTAGGGTATAATGAAGCTTTGGCAAGATATGTTTGGTTTAAGCGAGGTTTTGAGATAGATCCACTCTTTACATTAAACCAAAAAGAGAAAAAAAAATCGAAGGATTTATAAATTATTTCAAGTCCTTTTTAAGCATAATATAGTACGTGACAACTTTTGAGGAATTTCAATAAAATTTTAGCGATTTATGTATAATTTTGATCGAAGATTTATAAGCATATCTTCATAAAATGTTTTAGTTTTGTAAAATATTAACTGTGTAAAGAAAATTTCACATAAAGATCTATGCAACAAATTTCTATAAAATCGTTATATTTTAAAAACTTTTTGAACATTTTCTTTAACTAATTTCTTTTCACTTAGTAGATTTTTTGTTGAGTTATTGGCTGGTTCAGACAATTACTCAGTCATATAAAATCTATGGACACAATTTGTCCGTTATTGTAGGATTTAAAATTCGTTTATAGCCAAATATTATTATTTCACTGGTTTTTAATATTTTTTTTTATAGCGAGAGATATCTTTTAGTTTATGAAGAAAAGCAATTATATTAGAAGGCTTTTTGATAAAGACCATAAGAGGCTAAAGTGACTGAGAGAGAGAGAGAGAGAGAGAGAGAGAGAGAGAGAGAGAGAGAGTAGAGTAAGAAAGAAGCATAAAAGATAAAATCATCAGGCCCCCAACATTATAATCCATAATGATAATCACAATCTCATTACAAACATTTAGATGGCGGCCATCATAAAGTTGGGATCTTATTTTACTCTCCTTTTTTTTGTTATTTTTCTTTTATATAGTTTTTTTTGCAACATTGAATCCACACCAAACCATAAGTGACATTTTACATTAGAATTGAAAAAATATATAGACTGTACAATATATATATATATATATATATATATTGTGTGTGTGTGTGTGTACGTGGGCACAAATAGACGAAAAAAAAGCACTGAAAAAAAAGGCCAGAGTAATACAAGCTGGTGACGTACCTTTATATCCCAAATAATGAATAAAAGTCACTTGCTAACCTATGTACACACACACACACACACACACACACCACACACACATACATATATTTATACAAACACTCAACCATTTACACTTATGTATGTGTATATATAAATTTCAATAATAACACCTGAGTACTCAGGTACCATAAGCAAGTACAAACTCTAAACAAATGTTCGAGGCTGATTTTTGAATACGTTAAATTCGTAACATTCGATAAAAATTATAACAAAAAAAAATTTTATTACTTAATAAAATTACAAATTTTCTTTCTAGTAATTTTATATACAGAAATCGGGAATTAATTTTCACCTCAAATGCAGAAGCCTTGAAATCATATTTCTAACTGATTTCTATGATCAAGATTTTTAATAATGGCTGCCTATTTGATTGTGAATTCATTTTTTTTTTGAAAAATTACTATTGTTTTTCAAACTTTGGAGTATTTTTGTCTTATTATAAAATTTTTCTAATCCGAAGATATTTAAGGACTTTACGTTTAATGAAATTTTCTTAATCTAAGTGATATCTAAAAAAAAATTTGTAAAATGTAATTTTGAACATATATTTTGTGTATATAATCTCAGATGGCTTAGGAGGCTATTCTAGATGGAACGACCTTGCCCAAAAAAAATATATACGTTTTACTAAAATTTCAAAAGAATCACTTGAACGTTGTAGCATGTTACTTCTTAAACGGTTAGATGGTCTCTTTTGTTCCATCTAAAAATTTCAATATAATGTTTTAAAAGTCTGCTCAGGTATGAAACAGTTAGATGGTCATTTTTGGTATTTTGTTAAGCCTCTTTTAAATATTGTAATCAATCTAAAAAATTTTAATTTTTCGGCTTGGCGCTATGTTACACATGATGCTACTGCATATTTCCAAATTAATGCTACCAACTAACGTTAAAGCACTTTCATATAATAGAACTTTATAATAACACAATCCATGTAAGTTTAAGAGAGTGTGAAAATATTGCTTTGGTGCTTGCCGGTTTGCCTGTTTGCTTGCTTCACTTTCTGAATTCTAAGCATTACATATCTGTTTGTTTGTCGACTTATATTTCGTTGTACTTATTCGTTGTACTTTAGTGTATTATGAAATTGCATAAAATATTGCTTTTTTTAATGTATATAAATATACATTTCTTTCCTCTATACCTCTCTTTTTTTGTTTTGTTTTTTGCTTTAGCCATGACATAAAGGAATTCACACATATGAATAATTTACCATAAGCACGTGCCATGAAATTGCTATTTGAAATATTCTTATTTGTAAGATAAGGTCTATATAACATTTATGCATACACACACACACACACACACACACACACACACACACACACTAACATATATATATACATAATACCACTAACAAAATGTTAATAATCCTACTACAACATTTGCTCTATTTATTGTCCAGTTTTGTTATTCAAAATAAATAAATAAATAAAATTATTTAATAGGCCGGTTTCTCTGTAAAGTGGCGTAAACCTTTGACAAACTTATAATGAGTTAATTATGGTAGTTATTAATTAAAATATCTAAAAGTATTATATCAATGATATTTACTAGAATTAAAATTTAGAACGAGCTAAATTATACCATTTTCTTATTTCGTTTAAAATATCAAAAAAAGAAAAAATCAAAAAGTCCCTTCGAATGTTTGATTCTACAACTTGTATAAATTCAAATTACAAATTATGTGACATGAAATTAATTTGTATTATTAATTAAGCATTTAATTTAATGGTTTTTCTTAATTTTATATTTAAAACCATAGATCCAAAAGTCTAGGTTCATAAGGCTAGGTCTATAGGTTTGCGGTCCAAACGAGATAATTCAATTGACAATTGTTAGCTTATTAAGTTAAGTTTAATTAAGTTTTTTTACGTGTTACTGTTACTGTTATTGGTATTGTGATATCAATTTTATTTACAACCCATAGGTCTTTAAGTTGCCAGTTCATATGATGAACTTTAATGTCATATAAATTTGCATTTAATTGTTAGATCTTGATTCTAATTCTGGCTCAATAACTTTTTTGTTAAATTTGTTGTTGTTGTTGTTGTTGTTGTTGTTGTTTGTTACTCTTGTCTATTTAAAATTTATTTAGTAGTTTCATTTATTGCTTTATGCTTCTATGGTCGTTATTTGTTTTAGATTTATTCAAAAATATTTTGCAAGATTTTTTTTGTTCTCTTTTCTTTTCTTGTTCTCTTTTAGTTTCTTTCTTTTTGTGATTATTGAACAAAGTGAAATGTTTCTACATAAAATGTAATTAAATTATTTTTGTTGTTTTTTTATTATGTAGGCATTTTGTGTGTGTATGTGTGTAGTTTATTGTTACTTTTCTTAAAAATCAATTGATTATTTGTGAACAGGAAAAGGCTTTTAAACATACTTTATCAATTATTACCTTAAATTGTTTTATTTGACCTCTTTATCTCTCTCTGTTTTTTTTTTTTTTGGGGTTTTTCAATAAAACATAAAACGTAACTTTTGTATAAACATTTTTGAAAAATATCAGCATATTTAAAATAAAATTTATTGCTTTCAAAATTATTAGAAATTTTATAGTTTCAATAGATTTGAGTATTTTTTAAGAACTAACTTTTATCAGCAAAAAGAAAACTTTAAGCCAGTTAATACTACACTTAAAGATTCAAATAACTGAATTCTTAAATCTTTAGAATCTGGAAAAATTCTTCAAGGCAAATTCAATTAATAAACCATTAAATTTTGAAAAATTCAATGAAAGCTCTTTTTAAAAAGGCATTCAAAATAATTTGTAATTTGGACTTTTAAATTTTCATAAAAGAACTTTAAGGCGATTAAATTCTTAAACAATTCAAATTCAATTATAAAATATCCACAGAGTTTTCGGAAAAACCTCAGAAAACCTATTTTTCTGAATCTTTTTATAAACTTTTGCAATTACGCTTAAATTGATTTCCCTAATAAGAAAAATGATAAAATTTATTTAAGCTGCTAAACTAAGAAATTCAATTGAATTAATTATTTAATAGATTGTTTTGTAACTCTAAA
Organism: Melophagus ovinus; assembly: GCA_023089585.1. Taxonomy (NCBI): domain Eukaryota; kingdom Metazoa; phylum Arthropoda; class Insecta; order Diptera; family Hippoboscidae; genus Melophagus; species Melophagus ovinus. The sequence goes on from JAKKIB010000177.1 coordinate 10,689,597, forward strand.
ACTCTGACCGCATAATCAACAACATTAAAATTATTAATTTAATTCCCTCCCTCATTTTTTGCTTCATTTTTTTCTTGACACAAGTTAACCATTATAAAAAAAAAATGCTACTAAACTTTCTTTTATGTAATCAATTATATACATAAATTTTCTATATATATATATATTTTATTATAAATTTATATACATTTACAAGCATTTAGTATTTGTATTTGTATTTGTATTTGTATTCATATTAAAAGTATTAATGTGTTATTAACATTTAAGCCATTTCAGTTAAGTTCTAAAGATTTATGTGGTTTTTCTTAGATTATACATTTCTCTTAGTATTATTATTATTATTATTATTATTATTATTATTCTACAACAATCATAGAAATATTTACAAAATTTATATAAAATCTTACAACAATCAACATTCTTACAACATTGCATTAAAAGATTAGCATTTTCTTAATCATAATGATGATGATGCTCTTGATAATGATGATTTTCATATATATATGTATATATATATATAACACATTAGTCAATAAGTTTTGGATTTAATGAAAAAAAAAATTTCATTTAAAAATTTACTCCCAAATTTTGAATATGCATAACTCAAACACTACTCATACAGTAAATTAATCCTATAATGAGCTTGTTTAATTTTTTCAAGTATAAATTGAAAATTTTCACAATTTTAATTTTCACAATTTTCGTTTAAATGTTGTAGATTAATCTCATTCTAATAAAAAATTTCATTTTTTTGTACTGAATGAACCACTAACAGCCAGTTTAAAAAAGGGCTCATGCAGTCAATGGCAATCAGATTTATGCAATGCAATAAAAAAATAGACACTTTCAAGCTTAAATCAATCAATTAAATTATTTAGACAGGATAACTTTTCTCGAGCCAATAACTTATTGACATATATGGATAATTTCTTTATACATTATATAATTTTTTTAATAGTTAATATATTTACATATGTACAGATTTAAATTTATGCTTACTTAATATCTAATTTTACAAAGAGCTATAGCAGTTACAGGTTAAACAACAATCATGCTGGTTTCAACAATCATATTTTGGTAAAAAATTTTAAGGATTTAAATTTTCAAATTAATAATACTTTGGCTTCTAGGTTCCTAATTTGTTATTAGTCTAACTTCTATTGAGAGAATTTTTATTTTTATTTTAATATTTTTTAATTTCTATCTGAAAAAGTTTGAGTTTAGATAAAATTTAGAAATACTCCGTTTTTCTATATAAACTTTATTTCTACTGAAGTACTGAAAATTGTAACCGTATGATTGTCATTCAATCTGTATATCTTAGATTTATTAAATTTGTTACATCAATATAGAATAATATCATAAGGACAAAAGGACAAATCATCTATTTGTAGGTGGTAACGTATTACCTTAAAATCTTTCAATTTAAGTCAAGTTCTTACTTATTTATTTATATATATGACTTTTTCTAATCTAAAAATTATCATCAATATTATACAATATTTCTAGAAAATTTAATTAAATATAATTTAAAACGATTTTGCTATTTTGAATCTTTTGTAAGAAAATTTGCATACATTTTTTATATGAAGCAAGAAATTTTCATAAGTTTCTATTGATTAAATATGGATATAAAGTATATAAATGTTATTATTTAGAGTATTGAATGTTGAAAATAAAGTAATTTTGAATGCATAAATTTTGGCATTATGTTACATTTGAGAATGATGGAAAAGTCTTCTATTGTGTCTATTCAAAGGGAAAAGGGAAGGTCTTGAATTTCAGAAGAATATTAAAAATATTATATCAAATATAAATCATCAAATCAAAATATGTACAAAATTCTTATTAAAATATTGCAAAAAATATTATTAAAACTGCAGACGGACGTATAGACATATTTATATTGTTTTACAAAAGACTTCTATTTCAAATGTTTTTTTGAAAACTTATTACTTATAAATTATTATATAAATTTCAGAAATATATATGTATTATATTCTTCGATATATGTCTAATAAGTCAAATTTCCCGTTTTGCTTTTTTTATTCAAACTTTTTATTTGCACCTTAAATTTTTCAATAGTTTTTTGAATATTCAAACAAGAATGTTACAACAAACTAGTTATGTTTGTATGTTAACGGGTATATTGTTTAAATTACAATAACAAAAGACAAAAAAAAATTTTAATAAAAAATAGTAAAAAAAAAGGAGGGAAAGAACATAAAAAATTTTTTAAAAAATTACAAACTCGACATATATGAAAAAAGACAAATAAAGAAAAAAAGAGAGAAGAGAGAGAAATAGAATAGAAATAATAAATTTGAAAGCTAAAGAGTGATTAGAAAATCAGATAAAATATAAAAAATTCTCATAAGCAGAATATGCCAGAAAATGTGAACTGATATGGCCTATTTACATGGCTTTGATTGATATTATCAGTAAAATTATTTTATCAAACTTCTTAACGTAGGAATAAAATTCAAATATGAAGTTATAGATAACATTTTCGAAAATCGAATGATATTTCGATTGATATTTCTTTAGGAAAATTTACAAAAATTAGCAAAAGAGTACAAATTGTGGCTCGATGTGATCCACTTGACCAAATCGTTTTATTTGTAGATAAAAATGTCTTATAGAATACTACACTTTTCTTTGCAAAGGATCTTTTAATTTTCTTAGAAGGTCTATTATAAAAATATGGGTGGACGTCTTGAATTGATTCATTTTAAATTGATCCATCTTTGGAAATTTAAAGCACTTTCTTCATACAAATATTTATTTCAAAAATAACGAGTTTATTAGATATCGGTGCTGGTAAAAAAATCCTCGGAGGTGACTTTCTTTTCTTACTTTAAAAATTGCTTTTAGTTAGGAGAAAAAGATTGACAGTTTGTTGTAGAGGTAGAACAAAATATAATTCCAAGTCAAATTAAGCGATAGAATGAAATGTGTAAGATAAGGTATCTATTTGGAGAATGTAAATATTTTATACCAAAGTTTCTAAAATATTTAACCATATTTTTAAAAATTTAAAAAAAAGACGATGCGATAACCATCAATTTATTTGTATGCATACTTAGATAACATTTAAAAAAAAGAAAGTGCTAAAAGGAAAACACTCCTAATATATAAGGAGTTGTAAGGTAACGAGATGAATAGAAAATAAAAGAATCAAGCAGAATTTAAGAAAGTCAAAAATCTTTTGTGAAACTTTGTCGTGAAAATTCAACTTTAGACAAGTTTACCATTTAACAAATGCATAACTATATGGATGCACACACGCACATACACACATATATGCATGTATATATGACATACGTATTTCTTGCCATTTTATTCTAGCAGACAGTCAGTTCTATTTAACCATTCGTTCCATTTTGCTTGTTACTTTTACGTATAAAATGACAAAACGTGTCCACAAAAAATTCCTTTTTTTTATTATTTGTACCTTTTTTCTTATGCATTTTTGAACTTCTTCTTCTAACTGCTTTTTGTTTTCTTTTCCTTTTGGCTAATTCATATTCATTTGTTACACTTTTTCATTTGAATTATTATTCCTTTTTTTACTGTCTAAATTTCAGCATATTTGGAAAAAACGAAACAAAAAAAAAAAGGAAAACTATTTCAATAAACAAAAGTTATATACGCCAAGTGAAAAAGTGTATTTAAAATCACTTTAATCATTAAAAGTCAAATTAGTTTTCTTGTATAGGAAAAAATTTTCATTTTCACTTTTAATATTTTATGTCATTTTGATAAGAAACGTGAGAGTATTAAGAAAAATGGACTAAAGTATTGAAATTATAATCAAATATGGATTTATATGAAAAAGTTTATTTTTAGTATACTTAAATACAACAAATAAAAATAATAGAAATTATCATCATATATTAATAATTAATTGTTACTCATACGCTCCAAATGCCTAGCAATAAAATTTTAATATATTTCTATTTAACTCCAATTAATAGTGATTGTAATTAAGAAATTTTTATAACATAATTTATATATTAATCTTGTCATTTGTCACTTATTAAACAATCCACTTTTTGAGTAGAAATTTTACATAGAGGCTACACAAATGTTCTTTGTATTAGACTTTAAATTTTTTCTGTTGAATCTTGAGTTTTAATGTCTTGGATGCTCGAATTTATTGAACAATTTTATTATTATGCACGTATACATTGAGGTGTTTTGAAATATTACACAACAACAACAACAACACCAACAACAATATCATTAGGTTTTAACAACTAACTGCCAAAGTGTGTCAAGTTATATGCCTTTTCTGGCTGTCTTTGTATGTTAATGCCCTGGAGTATCGAAAAGAAAAAAAAACAACAAATCAAACAAATAAACCAATGAAAATAAAAACGCAAAAAGTAATGGATACAAATGAAAGAAGAAAGTATGAAGAAATATAAGAAATGGCATTTTAAACATAAATTGACTGATTGAATGACATCTTGATTGACTGACTGACTGTCTGATTGACTGTCTGACTACTTGACTGCTTGACTGACACATTTAATGGATATTTTATGATTATCACTTAAAAAGGCAATTTACTCTTTACTCAATTCAATACCAAACACTCTCATAAAAAAAAAAGGAAAAGTAAAAAAAGTAAAACTCAAAAAAAAAAAGGATGAAGGAAAACTTAAACATTAAGTTTTGATGCCAGTTTTTGTTATTGATATTATTCATTTGACGCCATTAACTTTCTTTGTAAGTATTGGAAAAATGAAAAATTAAAAAGTAGATTGAAGAATTAATTTGTCTAGAAGTTTTTCTTTCCCTTACAAAATTTTCGCTCTTTGACATTTTATGCTCAATAAATTTAGAGAATTTTTTTTTTTACAATTTTTTCTTATCATACGAAAACTTATTGAACCAACTTTAACTTATTTTGTATTAATGTAAATATGTAAACGGCATTTACTCATAAAGGTCTGCTTGCCTACATTTAATGCATTTGATAATCTACACCATTCGTATTAGTGTATGACTCTTTTTTGTTTTTTTTTTTTTTATAAAAAGAGATTTGTTGTAGCTTTTTGTAATATTTTCATTATTGTTATTTGATAATTTTGCTTTGTTGGAACCTTTATAACCAACAACAACAACTTTTATTTATAGTAGTAAAAAAAAAATTTAGTAAATACTTTCGTGAAAAGACTTTTGTAAACTTTGGTCCAATTATTTACCAAATATATATACTGCCCAAATAGTTACTAATAAAAAAACTGATATTAATAAAAAGCAGCAGCAAGCAATGACAACAACTAGAAAGAAGAAGCAAGCCATATCTATTTAATGGCTTAATGTTTCGACTGACTATTTCACAAAGGTATAGTATTTAAAAGAAGTCAACAAAACTATGTAGAATATCTCTATAGACATCTACATATCTATTGAATAAACGTTTTTTAGAAAATGGTTGCAAAAAGGCGAAGCATAATATTACAATGTGTTACTCTTTGACTCTGGTCAACTTTGACAATTTGCAATGACATTTTTGTAACATTTTATATTTTTATATTTATGATGGCAGGGCAAGTGACAAAGCCAACATTTATATACATATTTTTATAGCAAGTAGAATAACAGAAACCCAAGAACTAACAATAAAAATAACAATAATTTGAAATATTTAAATTTAAAAGGTAGACAGGATCATACGCTCTGGCGTTTCCTTCTCTTTCGTTACCTGCCCTTTATTTTTTATCTTAATCAAACAAATAAAAGTAGCAATCTGGAAAAATGTTTACTAATATTGCCATGTTATTAATATGAAATTTCTGTGAATTTATAAAAAGTTTACAGAAATTTCAAAACGCTTTTTAATATTTTCAGTTTTTATAATTTTTAGTTTGAGAATCCCGCCCTTACAACGTTTCAACATTTCAATGTGGATAAATGTACTTAAAAATAATTTTAATAAATTTTAAGTAATTAATTAATAAGATCTAAATTTTTCCGGCTTCTTGTAATCTAAAATGCTAATAATTATACAGAAAGTAATGTTTAAAAGAATAATGCTTAATTTGAATTCATTTCACTTAGAATCTTCTGGAAAATCATAGAGGAGGGCACCACGATTCATTTAAATAAATGCGAAGGCTAAATCCAGCTTAACTGATTAATTAAATTAACAAAAAAAAAACGGCTAAGACTGACTTACAAGTCAAAGTAAAGTATTTTGTTTTGAAATAAAAAAGGCGGGATGTAAATTTTTACATTACACAGTTCTTGACCGGTCATGGCGTTTTTAGAAAATACCTCCATAAGTTCGGGCACAATAAGTCATTGTCCAATGTGCACCAACAAGGAACTCATAGAACATGTCTTCTTTCATTGCTCCCGTTTCGCAACGGGTGGATTGAGGCACCCCACAACGCGAAGCGCGATGGATTATACATTGTCAAAAGAGGTCAATTGGAGAGAGATTAGCGAAATTATTGCCTCCTTATTAAAGGAACTATGGGCGACCGAACGGGCTAGATGGGAACAAGAAGAACGATGAACCTCCATTTCATGATGATTCTATGATACCTCTATAAGAGAATTTCAAAAATTGTATTGGAAACATCTTAGAATTTATAAAGAGGCCTTCATTTTGAGAATTATGAATTAAGGCGATGGATCTAAAATGGATCTAAAAATAGTGATATGATAAAATCAAAGAAAGTGTTTCATGTAAAAATTGTAACAAGTTCGTTTTCACCAAAATTTTGTTTTTTTGTTCCTTTATTTTTTTAAATTTATATTCTTATCCTTTTTTTATTTTAAATTTATTGTGTTAACTAATAAACAAAATTAGCAAAATAATAACAACAACAAAAAATATAAACATGAAAATGAAAAGCCAAAGAATAAAATTAGAGAAACTAGAAAAACTAGAAAACTATTCGACGTGCAAACAACACAAATATTGTAAACGGAAATTCATTTGATTGCCAACTGTTTCCGTTATTGTTTTAGTTTTTCTTTCTTCTTTTAACTATTGTTCATTTGTTTGTTATAATTTCTGTTTGTGTCATTCTTTGTTTTACTCTCATTAAATTGCTGACCGGAGATTTTCCTTTTTACAATTTTTTATTTTTACTTATAACTTTTATTTTACACTTTTAATGCTCTTTTTCTTTCCTTCCATTTAATTGACATATAAATTAGCACCTAAATAGTTATGTATTGTTATGGGACTTTTTTGGTAGTTGTATGTTTTTTTGTTTGGTATGCGACCAGGTAGTGTGAAACCTTCATAAGTACCAGCAGCCGTCTATTGGCATGCACGGTTCAGGGCTGGACCTGCCTACATCTACTAAAACGCACACCCCTCAGCCGTCCATCCGACTCCCCCACAGTATTACCGATAGGTATTGCTTCACGGGGGACTGGTTAGCATACTTATGCATTTATCGTCCTTCTTCCACCCGTTGCGAAACGGAAGCAATGAAAGAAGACATGTTCTATGAGTTCCTCGTTGGTGCATATTGCATATTATGGAGGTATTTTCCAAAAACGCTATGTCCGGTCAAGAACTGTGTAATATGAAAATTTATATCCCCGACTTTTCTGTTAATCCTGCTTAATATGTTCGGTATAAGTCTGTATGTCCATCTCCTATTTGCCGATTTATCTCTTACCTTTGAGATAATTGAAGAGACACTTCCCGCTCTCCCCTTTAATAAGCGATATGGGAATCCTACCAGCTGCCCTCTGCGTGTGAATTCTGGTCATCTCATATGCAAGGATGTCTAGCGGAATGGATCCTGCTACCACGTTAGGAGCTTCATCAGAGATAATTCTGTATCCGCAGATGTTCCTCAATGAGCATAATCTTTGCACAACTGCTAATTTCCGATGAAGTTTTTTGCTTTTCAGGTTCCCCGCCTAAACCGAGCACGCACATAGCAGTCTAGAGCTAACTACATTAGATAGTTGGCTTCGGATCTCCTATATTCGGGAGGATCTTGGATAATCCCGCTTGTATTTTCGCCGCCTTGTCGTAAACATATAGCAAATGCTTCTTGAAGGTGAGCTATCTATGATGAAATCCAGATATTTGATCTCATCCGATGGTCTTATATAAGTGCCGCCTATATTTACACATACTGTTTCAGAAACCTTGCGGCCCGAGATGGTAGCTGTATGTGACTGAATGTATGTGGGTGTGTGTATATTATATAACATGTATTTTCCTCTTTTGGTATAAACAAAGCCTTAATCTTCTTAGTAGAAATGTTAATCGAGGTTGACGAACACTACGTCGACTAATGCGGCACAAAACATAAAACAAAAGTATTGATTAACAATTTGCTTCTTTTTTTTTGGGGAGGAAAATTGTCAAAATTTATCATCATGTAATTAAGTCACAATGATAATCTACCAAAACTGCCACTAATGTAGTTTGCAATATAATGTAACAAGTACCAAGTTTATACCCAATCCGAGATGACTATTAAATATTTTACATTTTTCTAAAAATGTTAACTAAATGAATTAAAAGTTAACAAAGTGAAAAATTAAGATGTTTAAATGATTTGAAAAGCTCTTTGTTTAGGAAGGGGGTTTCAAAAGCACATTTCTTATATAGACTTATTATGTTAAAGGGACAATTTTTAAGGGGCAGTATGGGAATTTTTAAGGGATGGGATGGCCCACAGCCAGATTTAATTTCATTTAGGAAATGTTTTTGAGTTCCATTAAGACAAGAAAGAAGGAAATCCAAGCAAACTTTAAGACATCCGAAAGAAAAATGGAATGATTTGAGCTCACTTTCACTAAAATTTTAAAATGTTCAAAAAGTTTTGAAAATTTTATACCAATTTTCATTAATAAATATTTAAAATTTGAAATACTTTTTAGTCTTATAAATCTGATTCTTTATATTCGCTAAAAAGCAAGTTTTAAAATTTCCATATAACGCGTTAAATATTTGTCTCATTTTATGGAATTCTTTTTACTTTATTAAAATGGCCATGTTAAGGCCGTTTGCTTTTAATTCTCTACGATAATAACTAACTTATATATTTCGAGTTTATTAACATTAGTTAATTATAATTATAAGTTGCTTGTCTGAAAAGTGAAAAAAGAAACAAAAAAAAAAAAAAACAAAATAGCACCCAAAATAACTTCTTAACTTTTGTAATTAGTTTCTTTAGTGTTGTTTTGATTTCTTTCAGCTTTTTTACACAGTTTTTTTTTTTTTGGCATTTTATTTGTTAGTTGTTAGAAAGTGTAAATGAAACACAAGCTTATTTCGAAAAGTGTAATAAAAATAAATAAAAAAAAAAAACAGTTCATAGCGATATAAATAAGTCTACATACACACAAACGCACACAAAAATATACAAAAATAATATTAAGAATAATAATTTCCATTGCAAACATTTAGATGACATTTAGACTTAGTATTTTATATATATAAAGAGGAAAGAAAAGTTTTTTCCGTCAAAATGTGAGAAAATTATTTCAAAAATCATTTCAAAAAGTTAAAAAAAGTTATTTACAAAAGTTTAGCGCAAATGATTTTTCATTGCTCTGAGTTCATCTTTTTGACAAAATCTTATTAAAATAAAGCCCTAACATGTAAGAACTTTAGAGTCTTTTGGTCTTAATATTTGTTAATAATCCTTTAATAATTTAAGCTTAAATAGCGGCCGATATTTCTTAAAGTTTTATCGATGTCAAATCTGCTTACAAGTTATAAATATTAATTAAATTTACAAGGCCATTTATTGGCAAGAAAAAAAAGCTGAATTATTTAAATTTAAATCGTGTTATAATTTTAAATATCTTCTCACACAAAAAGGACTTTTATAAAAGGAGACATTTTTTTTATTTAGTTCGTTTGCAAGATACAAGAAATTAAAAGTTATAAGCAAAAAAAGTTTTGTATTACATAATTTAATTGAAATCTATACCGTTTTAGTTTGTATAAGCCTTACAATGGGAATACTTTATAATAAAACAATAATTATAATCTTGAAGTTATTTAAATGTAATTTTAATATTTTAGTCTTATTAGTAAGAAATTCAATATAATTTCTAGTTAAATGGCATTATTAATGAAGTTAAAGATATTTATACGTAGAAGAAATAATTTACAAAAAATGAGAAAGCAATATTATGGACAAAAAAAAGCGAAAGCCAATAAAGCCATATAAACATAAGCGGAAATAGATTATATGCAACTAACAATACGGTAAACGACAACCAACCGGATGGACGTGGCACATCAATAGACAAGTAAAATTGTGTACGGTAAGTACACCATAAATACCATAACAATGTATATAAGTACACTGGATCAATGTTTCTATACATATAAATATATGTATAAATAAATAGGAATTTTTTTTTTGAGGTGAATATTGTGAAAAGCATTGAAGAGACGCTTATGGTAAATTGTATTGGTATTGAGAGGGTGCTTGTGTTAATGTTATAATGGTAAAATGAACATACTGCGGAAACGGATGTAGCGCCATTAAATATAATATGTACAACAATACAGTAAATGTATGCAGGCATCTACAATATGAATACAATAATAAGAAAATGGAAAAAAAAAAGAACACACATACAAAATTATTCATTTAGCAATAGCATACAAAAGCAGTACCCAGTATAAGCAGCCAACAATAACCAGCCTTGAAAATGTTCAGTTCAATGCAAAGTAAAGCAAAGCATTGCACTCGTTTGCCAAATTCTATAAAAAAAAAAAAAAAATCTAACGCCTTTGCACAAAATTGTTCAAATTTTATATGAAAAATTGCAAAATTGTACGATTTCATGCGCTTTATAAAAAAAAAAATACATTCATATTGTTCATTAAAATGTTATGTGATTGTGAATAAATAAATAAATCTAGTGTGAGCATATTTTATATGCCATAGCAATAATTGTTCAATTCTATAATTTGAATCCCTTTAATGGGTCTAGCATTCTGCTTCAGACAGTTAAGCTTTGAGTTTTACTTTCTATAAAATAATCGTTAAAGTGTACGTTTGGCATTTACTTTAAATATATGTCTGATGGTTGAAATTGAAATTTTTATATATTTATACATATATACAGGAATATCAATATAAAAATATATACACACACATGTATATATATATATGTATATATATATATATATATAAGTTTATGTCACAAGCAACAATTGAAAATTTTGTTTCAATTAAAACTCTTTATTAAAATGATGCACTTCAATATCTGATTGTATTCGAAATATTAACGTTTTTGAATATCAAATATAATCAATTATTGATTTTATATCTGACAATATGTTCTTTGAGAATTGGAGAAATTGTACAAGTATACCTTTCAGATAGAGGAATCTGAGTTCATGGAACAATTTTATTAAATATTAAATACTTACGAGAAGCACTTTGAATAACGTTAAATATTATTTTTAATTGCCTTTTTCTAGGGCTAGTAGTACACTATAAATATAGGCTTATATCTAGGTTTATTTTAAATCTAGGCTTAATCTAAATCTACGTTTAAATATGACAATAAATCTATATTTAAAACTAGGCTTAAATCTAGGCTTATTTTAAGTTTATATTAATTTAGACCTAAAAACAGCTTTATGGTAAATTTATTCTTAATTAAAACTTATGTTTAAATATGGCTTCGTTTTCTATTTTAATCTAGGCTCAATGTAAATATGGACTTAATTTTGGACTAGACTTAAATCTGGCTGAAAAGCTAAGTTAAAATCCAAGTTTAAATGCAGGCTTTATTAAAACATAAGTTTGGATTTAAATTTGGCTTACTTGGCGCATTTTAATCTAGGCTTAAATTAAATATATAGTTAATTAAAGTTTAGGGTTAAATTTACACTCATGTCTAACTTAAATATAAACTTAATTGCAGGCTAAATTTAAATCCATTCTGAAGGCTCAGATAAAGGACATGTTTAAATCTAGGCTTAATTAACACTTAAGTTTAATCTCGGCTTAATTAAAATTCAGGCTTAATTTAAATACTTGCAATATTTAAATGCGATATATCGTTGGCAAATAAGCTGCTAAATTTAAGTTTGATTTCTATCATTTATAATGCTCTTAATTATTCTATTTAACAATTTGATAATTTTTTTAACATTATACGCGTACTTATTGAAATTAAATGAATATGAAATAATTCTCTGCTTCTCTGCTTCTCTGCTTCTCTGATTCTCTGCTTTGTATGCCCACATTTAAATATTAAACATAAATAAACAAGGTAATTAGATTTGATGGGAAAAAGTAAATGTAATGAAATTATAAATGTTTGTTGTTCTTGCTATTGTTGTTGTTAGTGAATAATTAACAAAAAGTATTTTGTTGATCGTTTGTAAGTAAATATAAAAACTTGAAGATTTAGTAATAACAAGATAAAAAAATTTTTATAAGTTTTTTTTTTTTCTGGATAGTTTTGTTGCTGCAAATGTTTAGAGATTTTTTGATTGATATACTAATAAATAATTTACAATTTAGTTTAAGAATTTTTTTTTTAAAGATTTATATGATATTATATAAAATTTTTTTCAAAAATAATTCTCAATGAACTCAAGCAATCCAATAACTGACCACCTGAATTATAAGCGAAGCATGAAATCGTTTTCGAAAATATTTTTCCATAAAAATTACAGAATATAACATACATCCATACATACAAACATACATACAAACAAATGTATATAAATTTATTTTGTATGTTCTAAAGATTATAATCATTTCATGTATATGTAGAACAGTTTATCTTATCAATTTATCAATTTATCTGTAAGAAAAGAGCAAGCAATGAAGTAACAAATCTAATAAATTTATTGAATATGAACTGCAAAACAATCTAGATCCATATCAAGTGCTACTCCAGCTCTAACTAACTAAATAAATAAAGGAGTATACAAAAAAAAAAAAAAAAAAATTAAAAGAAGAGGTAAAAGCCAAGTAAAATTAAGAGGAAAAAGAAATGGTAAAGAAAAGATGAAAGCTATAGCAATCATATGAACTTATAGATAAATATTCTTATATAAACCAGTTAACTTAATATCCAACAATTATATGTAATTTTATATACATTGATATATTTCTAGATGTAGATAAATACTTATGGACTTGTTTGCTTTTTTATGCATAAACATATAAAGAACCAAACAAATGGATAGTTAGACCATGAGACAGACAGATAGACAGATAGACAAATAAGTGCACATGGATTATTTGAAAGTATCATTCAATCACATTTGATGGGGATAACTTTGAATAGATCTTCTTTAAAAATATATATGCATCCATATAGTGGGAATGGGATTGTAAAAGTGTGTGTGTGTGTGTGTGAGAGAGAGAGAGAGAGAGAGAGAGAGAAGAGAAAGAAATTTTTAATCAAATAGAAAAGAAAAATGTTTGTCAATGGCACCTGATATTTTATATTTACATATGAGACTTTAAGTACCAATAATTCACTTAATTCATTTCAAACCAGTCCAATTCAATTCAGTCCAATTCAATACATTTCAGTTTAGTTTAGCTTAAATTTATCGTAAGAGAATTTAAAGAAAATTTAAGGTTTCATTTATAAATGATTTTATAGTTGATTTATTTATAAAATGTTATATATTTTCTTTTGAAAAGTTAAAGCAACAAAAGTAGGCGAAATTTTTTTTTTATAAAGAAAACATGAAATATCTTAAAAATTCATGAAATTGAAGATCTGATTTAAGCAATCAATTGTCTGTCAACCGGCTGTCACTTTTTTAAAAATTCCCTTCATATTATTATCGTCGAAAGTTTTATAGCCAAGTTTCAGTTATGACTTATGGCAACTCTGGCCTTAAGAAATCATTTCTCTTCCCACTCTTCGTTCCTTAAAATGATTTACTAAAACAGTTGTACCTTCTTTTTAGTTAGGATTTTTCAATAAGTTTCGGTAATTAGATATTTATTTCTTATAGAGTTATTATTGATGCCAATTTTTTTGGTAGGAAATTTTCATTTTATAGCAATTTAAAGGTTTCTTCAAAGTTTATTGCAAAAGTGTCTCTCCAAAAGAATTTCCTTTAGATTTTACTTAGTAGTTAAGTTAGAATTTATTATGCATTTAAGTAGATATTTCATTTTGATTGTGAAGTTGAACCATTTGTCCGTCCATTTATCTTTTCTATTTCATTAAATCTAAAAATCTAAAAATCTAAAAATCTAATTTGTTAAAGATTTTTATTTGTTGATAGAAAAAGTGCACACAATCACTCAAATTTTATTTATGTTAATAGTTTCCTATAAGTGAAGTATTTTGTATTTATGTTTGCCACCTAATAATAATAATAATAATAAAGTTACCTTCACTTTCTAACCGCATAAATGCATTTAGAATTCTGCTTTCTTTTCTATTGTGCTTTATTTAAATTTTTGTATTTTTCTTGTTCTTCTTTGTTCTTCTGATTTTGTATGTACATTACTTTCTATGGTTCTTTATTCTATAAAATTTTACATATATATGAAATAAGTAACGTTTGCACAGGTTACGGCATAAATTTGAATAAATGCCGGTCTTGAGATTTTATAATGCAATTTTAGGTTTGGTTCCTTTTTTTTCAGTAGATTTTTGTAGCTGTTGGTTTGTTTGTTTTGGTTTTTTTTTAAACGTCATACACACAAACAACACACACACACACACCTAATATATATATATATATATATATATATATATATATATATATATATATAATATATTATATTGTTATTGTTATTTTATTTTGTTGTTGTTGTTGTTGTAGAATTTTATTTCCTTGTATACCGCATAACAAATACTTTACTAGCGGTTTATTTCCGTTTTTCAAGCACAATTTCCTTCCGCTTTCTCAGGATTTTTTCCTCTTTTTCCTCATTCATTGTTATTCTATCTCTTTCTAATGCATCTAATCTCGACCAGTATTATCATTTGTGTCTGATTTTATCATTATTTCTATATTTCCATCTCTCTCTCTCTCTTCTCT
This sequence comes from Melophagus ovinus, assembly GCA_023089585.1. Classification (NCBI taxonomy): domain Eukaryota; kingdom Metazoa; phylum Arthropoda; class Insecta; order Diptera; family Hippoboscidae; genus Melophagus; species Melophagus ovinus. The sequence goes on from JAKKIB010000177.1 coordinate 10,704,598, forward strand.
CTCTCTCGATTTCATTTAATTTGAATGTTAAATAGGATTTTTTTTTTCTATTTTAAATTTTGACTTTTTTTCATACGTCCCTCTTTTTTTTATGCATTTACATATTTATATGTTCTACGTTTATATGCGAAAGTAAAAAGGCCAAAAACAAGACAAAAACAAAAAAAAAAAAAAAAGAAAAACCAGAAGAGCAAAATGTAACAAATAAAAGTATGAAAACATTTCAAAGAGTTATTATAAAAAAAAAGAATTTATTTTTATGCAATTCTTTGTTAAAAAATAATTAAAAAGAAAACAAATGCATTTTAGGAATTTTTTCTAATTACATCTTTTTTTTATTATATGGATTCTGATATGCCATTTATTTATGCAATATATTTAAAATATTTAAATAAGAGATATTGGATTTTGTGAGATTGTCAAATATTGAAACATTTAAGTGATCTCATAAAATACAAGATCATAATCAAAATGGTTCGCTCAGTTCATTAGACCTTTCATAGAACGTACCAATTTTATTGTTTTTTAAAATTATGGAAACAACATTTTGGGAGCGCATTTATGCGTTGTAAATGAAAGTTTCAATATTTCGGTTATAATTAAGTTTGTACTAGATGAAGGAAGCCATCAGCGGCTAACACAACGGAGAAAAGTCATTATGCGAAAAGTGTCGCCCAATTAAATGATTTAGAAAAATGGAGATAAATATATTTCATACATTACTCAAGCATTCCATTTATCTTCATAAAGTTTAAGTATCTTTAATAATGAACTTTAAAGTTGCTTGACTTATAATTTTTTAGATAACTTTTAATTTATTTCTAATTAATATTAGAAATAACAATTTTATGAATAGATCGTTATAGAAACGCTTTTTCAAGAGAAACAAATCAGAGGAATAAATAAGAATTTTATAGTCGAAAGGGGCTGGCTTTTAAATACCCTGCACCACTTTGCTTAATATGAGTAAAAACAAGTAGGAGAATTACAAGCGCGTAATATTGAAAAAATGGTAATTTTTTTAATTATTTAAAAAGGTCTTTGTACGAGAGGATCTTTAAAAAGTGGATTTATCTTGTGTAAATTTGGTACACTTATTTTTTATATCAAAATAAAAGGCAGTGGCAATTTTCGCTAAGGTATATTCAAAACTTTTTTCGAGGAAAGCGTTGTATGGAGCATGGTTGTAAAAATACATCAATCTTAGCAAATTTCAATAGGGTTTTGTCTCTAAACGAAAACTCATCCATGTACCAAATTTCATTAAAATATCTTAAAAATTGTTTAATGTAGCTTGATAACAAATTTATATAAATAGATATCAGAAGAATGGACCGACAGACAGTTAGGCTTAAAGTTAATCAGAAAGTGATTTTAAATTGATCGGCATGGTAAAAGTTGGATCCGTCTTAACTTCTTTTTGGTTGTTACAAATATCTACACAAACTTATAATACTTTATATCACAAGTGGTGTAAAACGGCATAAAAAACAGAGAGGAAAACAATATAAAAGTATGAAGGAAAAAAGAGGGATTTTTTTCTGTGTTAGCTATAAATTTGTTCTGAATTATTATGAAATGTAATCATATTCAAAGTTAATAATACATGGAAGGAAAAATAAAAAATACTAATAATAATAATAAAAAGCGAAAAAAAACAATTACAAGAATATCCCTAAACATAAAGCAGGTGAAATTCTTCTACAGGAAGAAATATAATATTTTGAAAATTATTGTTACTGTTCCCATTATTTTCTGTATTTTTTTTTTTTTTTTGGTCGTGGTGTTCTAGCATTACAATGAGATTGGCTTTTTTTCTTCAAATTCTAGCCATTTATCTCTACCTATTTATCTAGATCAGTGTCTATCTCTCTCTCTCTCTCACTCTTTCTCTCTCTCCTTGTGTGCATGTGTATGTGCGCGTGTGTTTAAAAGTAAATCTCATATTTTTTTTTATTCTGTTTGAACTATTGTTATGGGAAAGTTGTTCATTTGCATTATGTCAGGTTCTTTTCTTTCTTTTTTTTTTTTGATATTATACGTTGGAGTTATGGACGTATGTTTTTGTTATGTTGGCTCCTTTTTTTCTTGTTTTTCTTGTTTTTTTTTTTTATTAATTTTTAATTTTTATTTTATATGGAAAAGATTACAATTACAGTTTACAGTTGGTTTATAACGAATCAAAATTCATGGTTGTTTTATTTATATCTTTCTCTTTCACCTTATTTTTAGCCCTTTCACTTCCATTTTATAAAAGTATCCATTTTGTACCAAAATTCTGATTTCTGTGCAGAATTTTTAGATTATTTTCATATTTTTGTTGCTATTTATGTTATTGTTGCTTTTGCTTTCTTTATATTTTTCATTTTGCATATGCATGTGCATAACATAAAATATATATGTATTAGTGTGAGCATCTGAATTGCATGGTATTTGATTTATTTACTTTCCGGTTTATTAGTTATTTAGTTGCATACATTTGGGAGTCATTTGTTCTTTCTTCCATGTAAAATATAATCTCTCGCACTCATTCTCTTACGCTTATTCATTCATTCATTCATTCATTCATTCATTCATTTATTCATTAACTCATTCATTCACTTTGTATATTCACACATATAAAGAAATTTAACTACACCATATAAATCAAATATATTTATGTATGTATGTATGTATGTATTTATGTATGCATGTGTATGTATGTACATGTGTGTAGAATGTATGAACAGTTTATTAGTTTACTCTGTTATGAATAATGTTTTCATTTAATTTATTACACTTTCACTCCACCCTACATCATTCGGTTGTGTTGTGCTGCTTTATAAAAGTTTATGATTGTAATTATGTGCGGTCTCTATATAAAAGTATAATCAGTAGATTTTCATAGGTAGCATAGATGCCATGATCAATATAAAATTTAATTTCTGAATTATTTAATATTCATTTTTTACATTATTGTAGGCCTTATAGGCCGGTAATTATGGCGCCAGTAAGCGTAGCTCAGGGTCTTATCTTGAGATCAGGGTCTTATCGTAACCACTCTAATGTATAACAATTTTATTGGTCTAACATGTAATTTGTTTGCTTTATTTTCCTTTTCTAAATAATTTGATTTATATTGGCATGATTCAGTAAATCCGGCCTTGTTAACACACCCACTTTTTATTGAGCATAGAAGATAATTTTTGATGATTCCATTTGATATCTGATTAAAATATTTTATTAGGCTTAAATTATTCATTGAAATTTTTTGGGTGAATTTTGCAAAAATGTACCAATGTAATCGATGTAATTTTCTACGATTAAAAGTAGCTAAATGTAATTTTTAAGATTGTTTTGTAAAGAGCGTTTTCGCTAAAACATTTCTCATATAAATTGTTTTACAAATATTTGAGATTTTATTTGATAAAAAGAAGTTTAATGCTTTCAAAAATTTTTTAATAAAAATGTTTTCGATTTAATATTTATTTATTTAGAACAAGAGGAACAGCAATTCACTTGCTCTTAATTTGGTTTTTTTTTTATTTCATATTTTTCATTTAGATTTCCATGAATTGGTATAAAGTATTTAAGAGTCCAATCATGCCAATCAATTGTAACATTTGCAGTTTGCTTTGGCGAAAATATGGATAACATTGTTATATTATTTTTGTAAATGAATGACAATTGCAATATTTATCCCAAAGGTTAAAAAAGTCAACAGTCTAAATGGTCAGTTTTTTTATCATACTTTATTTCGAATGTATCAGTAAGCAGCCATCATTCATTTCTGAATGCCACTCTCTGCACTCTCGTAAGTAAGTAAGTAAGCAAGTAATTCAATTACTTGCTATTCTATAAATTTCTCTTAAATAAAATATCAATTTACCTGCGGAGTTTTTGGACGCTTTGAACAATTTTTGAATTGAATGTTATCACTTAACTAAATGCGTTTTATATTTTATATGTTAAACTCATTATTAAACTAAAGGAATTTCTCATAATGTTTTTTAAATATTCCTAAACAATGCCTTGGCCTCGATGCAGTCTTTGCTCAGAAGGCAATTTATACTTACTGGTACAATCTTTTGAAATGCTCCACTTACAAGCGGTAAGTGAGTTTCATATAGAAATCACATATCAGACTGATAATTTAATGGCCTATATGTTTTATGTTATGCATTTTTTTTTCATTTTAATGACTTGTATGAATATTTATTGAAAAACTCTTCGGCTTTGATTTATAAGTATTGTACATCTGGTCATGTAATTTTAGTAAATTATTGAAGGATTATTGAAGCATTATTAAAGCATACATAAAAAAAGAAATTTTATAAAAAAATAATAATAAAAAAAAAAAAAATAAAATGAAGAAAAAAAAGTCATCTACATCAATGCAAAAAGAATTGTACATTTTGTAAACGGAAACAAAACTTAAATGGTTGAAATCTTAAATGACCCGCAAAAGCCATTCGAAAAGCAACATTTAAAATTGAAAAATTTCTTTGATTAATCTCAATATTGCATGCATTAATTATAATAAAAGTAACTAATAGAAATATGTAAAAAAGTACAATGTAAAGTTTTCTTCCTCTCTCTCTCTCACATCAAAGTGAAAAAGTTGTATGGAAATGTTCAAAGTTCAGTTCAGAGTGTTGAATAAGTTTCTAATACGGTTAATGCTTCATGTCATATAAACATATTTATTGTCCCTTTACTTTCTCTTTTTTCTTTTTTCTTTTTTTTTTTTTTGTTGTTGCTTCACTTAATTGTTACTTTACTTCATTCTCATTTTATGTTTTAATATAAAAGAAAGTATATAGAAAATAATAATAACAACAACAAAAGCAGTACAAAAAAAAAACAAATGAAAAAAAAAGCGATAGCACAACATCAAAAGATGTAAAGTGAATGCATTAGAAAAATTACAAAAGAATATAAACAGTTATATATGTAAAACACATTGGTGAATAAATCGAAAATTTTCAAAAGAAATTTGTATGAAAATTTCTTAGCACTTAAATGATAAATAATAAATGATAAACTAAATAAAGTAAGCGAACTAAGTTGTATTTACGGCAAATGGCTTCACTTAAAATAAAAAAGCTTTGGAATTGAATGAATGATAAGCTTTGAAAAATCGTTCTAAATAATAAAAATGTACAAAATTAAATGAGGCAAACATTTCTTAATGCTAAAAACTTATTAGTCAATGTGTTTTATGTATATATATATGCAAAATTATAGCAATAATAAAAAAAGACTACAATAATAATAACAAAAACTTTTACTTTGAGTTAAAAAACAAAACAACAACTAAAATAACATAGAAAGAAAAAAAAAATGGTATGCCCTGTACTTTTGAGCCCTTCTTGCTGTAATCAGTGTTGATTAAATTTCATACATTTTACTGTTATATTTTATACATATTAAATAAAAAATGTCAAAAGTAAATAATAAAGTTTTACACGAGTAGTGAGTAGAAACTTGAAAAATCACTATTTAGAAAATTCTAACTAAACTTTTAGATCTTTAACTTTTAGCTCAAGTTTAAAGGTTATTTTTTTGTTATTGATTAACGGTATAATTAATAATTAATAATAAGAAGTGAGCATGGTAGCTTTTTAGCTCTTAAGTTTTTCAATTTTTTTTTTTTTTTGTAAAGCTAACTAACTTTTTCAAGCAAAATTATTCTAAGACCGAATTGGTAATTTCGCTAAACTTATTAATAAACACAAAACTTACATAAATTTAAGTCTTTACGAAAAATGGATGCCAAAATTTTAGAGCTCTTTTTATATTAATTATCATTTTTCTGTTACAAACATGTACTTGTAACGAATATACCTTTAAAAAATTTCTATGTTGCTTCAAAATTGTAGAATATAAAAGTTTCTAATGAAAATGTATGAAACGAAGGGAGAGAGAGAGAGAACAGTGTGTTGCGAATTTTTAGTTAATTTTTTATTGTCAACTGCTTGAGAACTTGAAAATTTATTATACACAGTACATTTAATTAAAAACTATAATGCATAAATTGTACATAAAGTCTAAAGATTTTATAATTATTTTATAATTATTACATACATAACTAATTTAATTAATTCATTAATTAATTAAGTTAGTTATGTTAGTTATGTTAAGATTGGCCTATGAGATTCGAATTTTTGTTTTAATGTTTATATGAAAAATATATTATCAATAACAAAAGTAATTGGTTGAGGGAGAAAGGCAGTTTCAGGTCCATTATTCCATAATTAATATTCACTCTTCCAGTTGTACTCCCATCAACTCACTATAGTGCCGATTTAAGATTTAGTAATTAGCATGATAAAAATTCTATCTACGGCTCTGAAAAATGATTTTTTTTCACTTGAAGGATCGTTCGGAACTTCATCTTTTCCTTCCTAAGTACTTTAATATTTGAGATGAGTTCAGGCGAATTCTCTTTTTCCTTATTTAAAAAATAGATTAAGCTTTCTCTATATCGATAATAAATTTTGCATTATTCTGGAGAAATGTCTAGCAAATAAGCCCATCCACTTTACTTACATTCTTCTACAGAAGAAACTTTTCCAAAAATGTTGTTCTCCAAAGTCTGTAATTGAAAAATCACTTACGTTGACAGTTGTAGGCATGAATCTATGCTTCCAATTTAAGTTTAAATGAAAGGGACCTAACGGTAATTTATACAAATCTGGCAGACAGAATATTTTTTCATTTACAGCAACTTTTTATACTCTGCATTAAAAATAGTTTGAAAGCAAAATGATAAACAGATTATACTTAAAATAACAAATTTTTAACATTTCATAAAATTATGGTTTAGATTTTATTGTAATTGTTGTCAAATGTAATAATATGAAATATATTATTTGAAATGTATTCTATAGAAATCTAAAGTAAACAAATGAAAGTAACTTTTAGATTTTGTTATTTGACGTAAGATCTTAAATGTCTAAAATTTAACTTGTTACATTTCAAACTTATGCTAATGCTTTTATTTAAGAAAAATAATGTGCTAAATTCAAGTCAATTTCAAAAAAGAAAAACACAAAAATTTTAAGAATTTTTCTTGTTGTTTGAATTTTGTTAAATTTTAGAACATAAATAGGAAGCTGACCACTTTTGTAAGCGGTTGATGGTAGGAAACTAAATCAGTTTTTTCATCATAAGATTATTTTGTTTTGTTTACTGTTTTTGTTGTTGTACGTGTTAGTTAGAAGGCCTACCACGTTTCTTTTTTTGTTTTTTTACACAAACAAAATATTATGCCTTTCTTTATATAAATTTCTATTACTCTAAAGTTTGTGGAAAATTACGCAGGTAAACCTGAAACATTAAGTAGAAAATTTACCGCATAGTATTTTACTTTAAATCTTATTCCTTGTTTTATATGCGGTTTTAAATGTTGGACTCTTCTAAATTTCTAGATTTTATGAAGTTGTACAAGTAAAAGTATAAACTTAATAACAAATAAGAAAATTGTATTTGTTTGGAGTAAAGTTTTGACTATTTAACACTTGAACTTTGGTTTATATTAAAAAAAGGCGTGGGTATTTCAAACCTCGTAAAAGTATGGCTTTATGGTAGAACTAAGCCAGGAAAACTATGAAATTTTTTTACTTTAAAATTTACAAGTAATGAGTAACAAAAGTTTGGTCTGATTTATCTTTGTTAATTAGCAAAAAGGAAATGGCCATAATTTATATATAGATAGAGTTGCTAATATTGAGTTACTCAAGAACTTCCAAGATTAATTTTTTTTATTTGATAAATACTAATGGCCAATATTAAATTGAAGTTAATGGAAGAGCTAGAAATCAATCAAAGAAAGGAGCGTCAGAATGGAAAGAAAAGCAGGATACCCTTTTCAGAAGAATTCCATTTCAAGAAATTAACATAAAAATTGAAAAGAAGGCTTTGATTATGTAATAAATGACAATACAAGCCTCTACAAGAAAAATTTTGCTACTTTGGCATTTCTACCACGCTTATCTCTCTAATTATATTACCGTTATAATTATTATAAATTAATAATTAAATTTTACTTAACTCTGATAATAATGAAATCAATAAGTTAATTTTGTCTTATTACACTGCAAGACCGGAGTCCGTCAATTAAGGAGTTCTTTAAATTGATATCGATTAAGTGCAGTATGAAAAATTCATTGTAAATGATTATGATAAATAATAACACAATTTGATCGGCTTTTAATAAATTCAAAGAAAAACACTAACAATAACAAAAACAAAAACAATAATTTACAATAAAGTTGATGCTTTATATAAATATATATATATAAATGTATGTATACGCCTACATGAATATGGTTTCTTTTTAAAAAATAAATTGAGCATGTATTTGTGTGACGTGATGCGGGTACATTGAATATGTAAAATATATGTATACAGGTATGTATATGTACATGTGTGTGTGTGTGTGTGTGTGTGTGTTTACAAATTAATGCATCATTGCACTGATTGCCATTTTGAACGTTGGAAAAATCTGTGATGCCAAAACGTTTTGTGTGACAATTTTTTAAACAGATTTAACCGCCAATTTAAATGAAGTCACTGTGTTATGCATACATTAAAAACACAACCAAAATATATAAGAGAGATAGAGTGAAGTAGAGAGATAATTAAACAGAATGTGATAGATAGAGATATATAGATATATAGAAAGTAAGAGAGGTAGTGAAAGAGAAGAATAAAAAGAATAATATAAAAATAATTTTTGTGGCACATACGTAAAAAAATGTATATAACACATAGGTCAATAAGTTGTCAGCCTAACACTTGGCAAAACGTCTGTCTGATTTGCTAGATATTTGAAAATTTTACAATGCACCATAAAATTCATAATTTTAAAAAATTTCAAATCTTCTTAACTTATGGACCTTGGTGTTTTGTATATTATAAAATAACTGTTCTTATTATTTTTAGTAATATTTTCATATTTAATTGCAAACGTGTATGCTGCTGGAATTTACAAAAAACAAAAATTTTACAAAAAAGAAAAAATAGCGAAAAAAAGCGAAAAAGAAGAAGAAGAAGACAAAATTACAATATTGGATGATTAAGTCTTCTCCAAAGTGTAAGCGCTTTATAAATGTACATGTTTATACATGCTTATATGGTAATACATATATATGTATGTATATATATGTGTGTATGTATTAATATGAATCGAACGCATATAAACAATTTTGCACGTGCCTTTAAAACATCAGTTACAGCAGCAGCAGCAGCAGCAGGAGCAGCAGCAGCATCATGATTCTCTCTTCATTTTATTGTTAATTTCACATTAAATGCATGTATCTGCGTATGTATTACACATGTTGTTATTATAGTTGCCTTTTGTATATTATATTAAAGGAATTCATGAATGCGCACATTTTCATATTGTTCAGTTTATGCAAATGAATTCACGTAATAAACTTAAGCGTAAGTTTTTCACTTATACAAAATAAATACAGATATATTTCACATAAATATACATACATACATACATACATACATATGCATACATGCACATGTATGTATGCATAGACGTTTTTATATACACAATAAAATGTTATTTATATAATAACAGTTTTAAATCATATTTAATTTTATCATAGTTGTTGCTGTTGTTGTTGTTGTTGTTATTATTATTATTATTTTTGTTTAAATGAATTCACGCAGGCAAAACAAAAAAAAAACTGAGGAGTAAATGTCATGCAAACGTTTTAAAATGTAACAAATTAAGTATCCAATTGTTTGTCTCTGCCGCTTGTTATTTTATAGTCCAGTTGGTGTAGTTTTTATTATTATTAATATTATTATTGTTGTTGTTGTTACCAAAAATGTCCATTTAAAAAAGAATTTATGTCCAAGTACATTTCAAATTGAAGTACCCTTCAAATGTATAAAAGCCAATAGAATAAAAACATTGACTGGCCATTTTCGGCGGCCACTGGTCTATGGGTCTATTCAGTCGCTTAATGTTCAACCAACTAACTAACCGCTTTTTGCAAACTATTACTTTTACAATTTGTCATACAATAGAATTTTTATAATTTATAAAATGATAATGATGATGATCAGCATGTGCTGCTTTTACTCTATTTATGTTGATTTGATTTTGATTTTTGTTGTTTTCTTTTTTTTTTTTTCTCGTGTTAATGTGATGATGTTTGTCTATGCTGATGATGATTGTGATTTGTTTGGCATTTTATTTTTACCAGATTTTTTTTGGTTGGGTTTTTTTTTCTTTGCCCTTTTTTCTTCTTTTTTATTTTTTTTTTTTTATTTTACCTATTTATTTCTATTACATTTTTACATTTTACATATATATAACAGCAGCACCAACATAAAGGCCAACAATTAACATTAACATCATATCATTTGTAATTGACATTTTATTTACTCATCATTTTTATCATGTTGCGGTAATTTACATAAAAACGTGAGTGAATGGTTTTATATATGTACATTTGGAAAAGGTCTTTATATTATATAAGTAAATGTATGTATGTGTATATATTTATGTAAATAAGTATATAAATATGTATACGTAATATTAAATTAAGGAAAGTATTGCATAAAATTTATTTGATGAACCAGCTAAAATATAATTTATGTATAAGGGGCAAAAATAAACAAATTTCGCTAAAGCGATAAATATATCGCTAAAGCGAGAAAAATATCGCTAATATCAAAAAACATTTCTAGTTCGAAAAAACTTTACTGCATCTATAAAATAGCTATAAATATTGAAATATTGCGTTTTGGAACGATCTACTAAATTTTTTTTAAATTTTTTATTAAATTTTCTTAAATATCCAATTTAAACTAAAGAAATTTTTTAACGATTTCTTAAAATTTATACCAACCATTAATACATCATCTTTCATTGCCATAAACATTCCAGAACAAATATGTTCAAGTTATACATTTTAATATAAAATTTTTAGATCTATGGCCTTATAGTTGATTGATTTATTTATAACAAATTTAACCATTGCATCATTAATCATTATTGTAACATAATGTGCCTTATTTGAAGCTTTACTTTTTGTTTCCTATCAAACTCTATTTATTGTAATTTTATATGAATATATTTTGAATAAATTAAGTCTCTGGTGATTTTGTATCTAAATGATAAAGCATTCTCAATTTACAATTTACAATTTACAATTTGTAATTTGTAAGTGCATTTACGTTTGCATTTTAAAGTTTATAGCTAATCAGTGTGAAAAGTGTTAAATTTTCGTACAATTATGCTAAACCGTTTATATAATACATAATTCCAATTAGACATGTGAAGTTGCGGTTAGCCAATTGATTGAACATAAAATGTACTTATACATAAATGTTTTTAATTGCTCAGATACAATAAAGTTGCTTACATTCAATCTATAATTTAAAAAAAAAAATTTCCTTATGTTTAGTAAGTTAGTTAATTAGTCATTTTATTAGCTATTTTAAAGGCCAAGTCAATAAAATTTGAAATAAATAAACATGAATTATTTGTGATCAGATAACTTAGTTTCAAATGATTCATGAAAATTTTAAATCAAAACTTTTCAATCAAAAAATTGATAGCATTTCTGAGAAATGGATTTACTTTTTTTTTTTCTTTCTTCTTAAAGTTATTTCAAAAATTCACTTTCTAAGATTATTCGAGGGACTCAACAAACACTAAATGAAATTAAGTAACTTACTTAAGAGTCAATTTCCATATGTCCCAATGTGTATAACGCATTATGGTTGTTATTTCACTACAGCACTTTATGAAATATTGCACACCTAAAGTTCTTATTACGACTACACCAACTACTTAAACAGAACAACATAAATAAGAGTAAGTAGTAAAGTATTTGCATAAATTTACAAATGTGTGTAAGCCTTTTACTCAAATACATGAAATTGTAATAATCATATCAAAATGAATGGCAAATGCAAAGATAAGAAGTAAAGTGTAATGGAAAATGGAGATGAAGTTAAAGTTCAAGAGCGGCACTAGACCATACATAATTTGCCAAGTGTAAATGAACAAATTTATACATATGCTAATGTATGTATGTATGTATGTGTGTATGTGATTGCTTCAGGTTTATTTAAATATAATTGAATTTAATTAACAACTTTCTAAGGCAAACTTTATATAGGCCACATTTGGTACAGATTGAAAGAGATGGAGAGAAAGCTCCATGCAATATGTTGTCAAATCTGTTTGTTTGGTATTAGTTATTGGATATTTATAAATCTATATACAAATATATAAATGTCTAAGATTGTTAAGAAGAAAATTATATAATTGAAAATAATCATTAAAAGAAAATTTTAATAAAAAAAAGATGCACAATTTTAATGAAATTTATATATAAAAGCCAAACAATAATCCTTCTCAGTTATATGGACTACATGAAAAACGAATTTACTTAGATAAAAAAAAAAAAAAAAAAAAAAAAAAGGAAAAGAAAAAGAAGAAAAAATTATTTCAAAATTAAAAAAATTATAATTCTTCGATTTCTTAAGCTTTTAAACAGTAAATTTCTATAATTGATATGATTTCTATATTTATATAATGATTTACAAAATTTAAATTGTAAAAAGCCTAAGTTAAAGTAATTTATTTGTTATATAAGAAATTATATAAAATTTTCTATGAAGTGAATTCTTGTAAAAGCGAATTTCTATAAGAAGCTTAATAATGAATTTTATAATTAAAGTTTTTAAATGAAATTTCCTTATTAGCAACTCAAATGATTTAAGAGAATTTTCTTCAGTTTTTCTTACTTTACGAAAGTACAGATTTTCTATTCATAATCAAAATTTATCATAAATATTAGAAAGTTGTTGTAAAGTTGATTTAAATTGACCAAATTCAGCGATAGTTTGAAATTCTTTACAAAAGCGTACAAGATAAAATTTTCCTTTCCAAGAAACTGCGTTCAAGTGAAAAAAAAACCAAAAAAAAAAACCATAAAATTTGACATTAAAATTGTTAAATTGTTTAAGTTTCAAATAATCAATTGTAATATACAAACATATATAAATGTACATATGTATGTGTATGTGTGTGGTATGTAAATGTTATGTAGGTCATTTAGGCAGTCAATCAAAAAAAAAAAAAAAAACCCAAAAAAAAATATGAAATACCTAAACAGAAAATGAAAGTAAGAAAGATTTGAAAAGTAATTTTTCTAGGTGTTTTGTGTGTGTGTGTGTGTAAATGTGTGTGTGTGCAATAACTAAAAAATAATCTTTGAACTTTATTTAGAATACTCACATAGATGTTTACCATACATACACAGATCCCAAAAAAAAAAAAAAAAAAAAAAGGCAAAAGTAAAAGCAGAGTAAATTTATCTCGTTGTTACAATTTTGTTCGTTGGTCGTTGGTTGCATTTAAGAAATTGAACCAATTTTCAAGTGTTGACACGTTTCATTCACTATGTCATAAAATTTTCACTTTTTAAAATGTTGAAGTCAATTTTGCCAGTTTATCCCTCTCTCTGTCTTTCTGTCTATGTGTAAATGTCTGTATACTTAATGAATTTTGTAAATGTCACCATTTTGTGTAAGTTTTTATGTATATGTTGTGTCTGTGTATGTGTGTGTGTGTATGTATATGTGTTTGTATGCGTTTAGCTGTTGTTTAGAAAATCTCTTTGGTAGTTGGTAGTTATTCTAATGCAATGCTAACAAAATAGAAAGGTTTTGATGGCAAAGAAAGAGGCAGCCGAATGGGAATGGCAAAGGCAAAGGCAAAGGCAAAGGCCGAGGTAAATTCAAAGAGAAACAGAAAATGAGTTTATACATGGCTTAGTGATAAAATGATGGTTTTCATTTTTACTCCATCTTTTTTTTTCCTTTTTTCCTTTTTTTTGGTTAGTTTGTATTTTACTTAAGCGTTCTAACAATTTCAATCTATCAAACCACACGCTTTGTGATTTTTTTTTTTCTTTTAAATTTTACTTAAACGTTATGCACTGCATATCCTTTATTGTCCTTTATTGTCCTTTATTTTACAAAATTTGCTATATTTATATTTATGTAAATATATTTTTTTCATAAGTTTATTGTTTCTCATGGAAAATATATAAGATGACAATGTAATGAAGACAATTGAATAGAAATATATTCATTAATATAATAAGATCCCAATATGAACCAAAATAATATGATGGCCAATTTCATTCTATAGATCTTTTAATTTATTATCTTCATTTTATCTGATTAATTATATAATTCTTATTATCGCAATGGTAAAATACCAAAAGCAAAATATACTTTCAATATTTTAATATGCCCTTCATATTGAACCATTATTATTATTCTTACAACAAAAGGCCATGCCATGTAAGGCATTGCGATATATGTAATCATATGATGCGATATTTTACGATGCATTAATTTTATAATGCCCTTTGGATATTTATCTTATTATAATTTTGTAATTTACATTAACATTTTGTACAGATAACATTCAAAGAGTTAAACTACTAACTCAGGAATATCAAGATTAAGAAGGCAAGTTATATATAAAATTTTAATAGTTATAAGCGACTTTCTATTATACAACCATTAACTGAAATTGCATTTCAGTTTAGAAAAATGGTAAAAATTTTGCCAAAAAATTTTCAACGAAATTTTATATATATATAAAAAATAAATATCGTCCTTTCGTCCTTTTGTATTTCCTTATAAGGGAAAAAAAATATTAAATAGAAATTTTATAAATAAGGCAAAAAATTTCTTTTCAGCAATTTTCATTTCAATTTTATACAAATTTATAGGAAATTTTATTATATTTGAAATTATATTTCCTATAAATTAAAAATTTATATGAAAAAGCTTTTTCTAAATATTTTCATTAAAATGTATCTGTTTCAATATCATAAGAATATCTTGATAATTGCTAACCAAAACTGATATTAGAGTTTTGACAGAATTTTCATTTCTAAAATTTATTAAGAAGTTCAATAGAATTTAAGCGATTTGTCAGAGAGATTGATCTGTCTCATTCTACAAAAATTTCTTAAAATGTTACAAACATTCTCATCAATTTATTATATCTTTTATTATAAATTTTTGCTAAATATATAAATTGTAAGGAAGAAAATGTCCGTTTGTATAGTAAAGAGTAGTCATAGTGACAAAGATCACATCATTTAATTAAATTACGAAAATTACAAAATTCTTGTACATTCTTCTGTACGGCGCGTTAAGGGAATAAATGTACTAATGAATGAATGAATTATTGAATTGTATGTATGTATGGTTTTGAATAATACAAAATTTAAATACAATGTTTATCTATATTTTATATATAAAGATCCTCTGACAAATCTTAGTTTAACAAGTTTTCGTTATTGAAATTATTGTTGTTGTTAATAATTTCATTACAATTTATATTGTTATATATCACAAATTTCCAACAAATTGTATTAAAAGTTTTAGAATTATTGATTATTGAAGAATTCAAAGTCTTTAGTAAAAATTTGGCTGAGTTCTTTCCAATTGGAATTCAGCCAAAGTTAAATTTGTTTTTTAACTTTTTTTTTTTTTCAAGATTTTTTCCAATTTTGGCTGCTTAATGCTTTTTGAGGCCACTGAGAAAATGTCTAGTATTTCAGGCCAATAGTTTGGCATTATTCTTTGGAGAGGACTGAGTTTAATTTTATAAAAGAATGGCACGTTCCAAGAGTTCCCAATAAAGGCATTTCTTTGAAAGTCTTCATTCCGAAAAGTTTATCAGAAAAATGTAATTATCAATCACTAATGATTCTGAATAAATAAATAAATGAAATGAAATAAAAAAAGATAAAATTTCCTTTAGATAATTTCCATAAAAAGCTTTTCCTATGGAAACAAGGCAACAACAATGGAAAATTTCTTTTTTTTTTTGCTTTTTTTTTGTTTTTTTGGTTTTTTATTTTTTGATATGGCCATATAATTTGCTGAATTCAATTAAGAATAATGTGCAATCTATAGAAATCTATTTAAGCATAACTCTAAACAAAAATAGCAAACAAATTTACATAGAACGCTTTCACATTAAAAATGCCGACACCAAGATCAACATTAAAATTAACATTAACATTAACAATGCCATTATATTTTTTTTCTATTTCTTCTTTTATTTTTATTTAGTTTTATTTTTTGTTTTATGTTGTTAATTTTTGTTTTTTCTTTTTGGAAATATGCAGCAATGGAAAACAATGGCAGAGCAAGCCCATATAATATTGTAGAAATTTAGAGAAAAGCCATCTGATTATTGTGTTGCTGTTTACACAAATACAAAAACTTAAAGGACAAATAGTTCGTTCATGGTAGTTACGGGAAAGGGAAGAAGAAAGCAGGTTACACATCATTCCATTGTTTATTTTTATACATTTACTTATTGGCTTATACTTAAAAGTTGAAGTTGGTTGACTCTTTTAATGTTGCCAGCATAAAATGTTATACAAAAGTACACAAAAAAAAAACACACACACACACACACACAGGACAAACACATAATTTAAGTATTTAAAAAGCGATAAGAGTAAATGTATTTTATCAACGCCATAACAAAACTGCCTGCCACCCAAATTTCATCTGGCATTTCTCAACTACATTCACATTACATTCATTCAATAAAGTTTTCAAAACAAGAAGAAGCTGAAAGAAATGAAACAATAAGTAAAATAGAAACAATGTTTACCAGCTTAACCAACGCATAAAATGGAAGCGTATTTGTCTTCTTCTTCTTGTTTTTGCCTACATTTAGCGCTGTACATTAGTTTTATAAAATACAAATAATTAGGGTGCCTTATAAGTTCATGAAAGAAAAAATGGATTTATGGTTAAAAAAAAATTTTTTAATAAAAATTATGGAAATTTGAATTTTCCTGATGAATGAATTTTTATATTGTGAATTAAGCGAAAATTCTATAGACAATAAATGCTAATTTTCCTTATTAATTTTTTATACTTTGAAAAAGATGTTTATAGGAATAAATAATTCTTAAATAATGTTTAAATAACTTTCAAAAATATTACTCCTTTTTTGATTTAAATGAAATCGATCGAAATTTTATTATTACGAGGTAAATAATTCATCTAAGGCAAATTAAGATTTTGCCATGGCCCGTTTTGCAATTTTTATTCTTGAATTTATTGAGTACATATAAATACAAATACATACATATATATATATATATATATATATATATATATATATATTATATATATATATATATATATATATATATATGTGTGTGTGTGTGTGTGTGCATGTGCGTGTAAAAAAGGTAACAAAAGTGGAAAAGTTTGTTGAAAAAGTTTTGTTTACATATTTGATGAATGCGTTCGTAATTTTTATATATTTTGCGATGATATATTTTATTATGGTTAATGTAATGTACAACAAAATGATACATGATACATGATACATGATACATGATACATGATGCATGATTATATAAAATGGAAGTGTTCACTTTACCAAAAAGATTATTTATGATGTTATTTATCATGGATGTATACAAAATTTTGCATGAATAGCAAAAATAGTTAAATGAGAAAAAAAAAAGAAGAAAATTTTATGTATATAAAATATAAAATCATTAAAATATATGAAATAGTTAGTTTTATAAAAATTTTCATTAAAGACTTTAGGCCTTTTAAGTTGGATTTTAGATGGAGTTTAGAGGAATTTTAAATTTTAAAGTCATATCTAAGATCAGCTTCGTTCATTGAATGGCCTTATAGATTCTCTTGTTAACTTGAACTTATTTCATCGATTTTATATATAGCCTAGATAAGGTGGTCTAAAGGTTTTGTTATGGTTTCTTAATCAAATTTAATAACTTTCTATACTCATATTGTTTTTTGTTTATAATTTTAGAAAATATATATTTCTTTTCATGTGATAAAATATTTTTACCTATTTGTTTATATAAACAAAGCATAACTTTCCTCTTCTTCTTCTTCTTCTTCTTCTTCATCAACTTTTTTGTTCTTTGTTCTTTGTAAATATTTAGTGATAAATAACAAAAGAGTATGAAAATTTTTATAATGCTTTTTTTTTAAATGTATGCCCTACATCAGCTCTAATTCATTGTGTAAAAAATTTAAGTTGAACCCAAAAAAGTTAAATAATGCTTAAGGACTTAAAATTATCTTTTTAAAATCGATTTTAAGTAATTTGTCTTTCTAAAATCTCCTTAAATCATTATTATTAAAAAATTATTAAATAATTTGCCTTGGGAGAATTTTTTGTTTGACTAAAATACACCTCAAAACAAAATTTGTATGGAACTTGAAAGTCTTTGGAAATTCTGGAAATTTTCTAATGACTTTTTATATGAGGACTCACTTTTCAAGAAGTTTTTCTATGGCATTATTTTAAATGTTATTGAATTTATTAATAAATTAACATTTTGAAACAGATGGATCCATTTTTTTTTTTGGAACCCTCAATTATATTACAGAGTTTACGTAAATTAAGTTTTCTTATTTTCCTTGACTTTTAGAGCTTTTTCTTAAGTCCTTTAATCATAATGAAATAATGTTGAAAATTTAATAAAGTTTTCTTAGTTTCCATGGAGAAATCTTTTTCTTTCTTCTAGTATTTTAATTGAACTTGTTTTCTTTTAGGTAGTAGCGTTCAAGGAGTCATTTTGTACTAAGTTCTGTAATATCTCTAATCAGTTTGAACTATTTTCTCATGATCCAAAAAATTACATTATAAATGTTGTACGATATGAATGAATCTTGGAATGTGTAACACTGTTCTGAACAAGTCTTTAATGACCCCCCTAATTTGATTTCTTTGTTAGCTTTCTATATTCTATAATATAATTGATATTTTGAACGGTCTGTACTTAAGTAAAGTGCTAAGTGTAAAGTTTTCATTTGCTTTTTTTTCTATTTTATTTTCTATAATAAAAAAAAAAACTTTTAATACTTTATGACAGCAAGTAAACAAAATAGTTTACATTTTTTTTTTGCTTTTTTTGCTTTTTTTTGTTTTCTTACTTTTTTTCCCTTGTTTGTTCCTTCTTCCTTTAACCCCTATATTTTTGCTTTCTTTGTTGGGATTTTCTAAAGTTGCCATTTATTATGAAATTCTTTTTCTATATTTTTCTTAAGCTTCCTAAATCTATTTATACATTTTATATATGTATTTAATGTATTTTTAAATATATTTATTTTGAAACAATTACTTATTGTTAATGTCATTCAAACGCGTTGAATGGCAGCATATTTTATTTTATACTTCTAAATGAGCATTCTTTAAGCAACACAAATAGCACAATATAAAAACAATTTGAAGGGAAATTATTGTTGAAATTAAGTTGAATTGGCAAAAGAAAATTATGAAACTTTTTATTTATTTTATTTATATTTTTTCTTTTAACAATTTCTATTATTATAACAATTTGTGTTGCTTAACAAAAAATCAAGAGTTAAAATTCGCCCAAATGAAAAAAAAAAGAAAATAAAAGATTACTCAGAAAATAGCACTTGGTTTAAGTCGAGATTGTAATACCCTACATTTGAACTGATAAATTACAAAGAACATTTTAGCATCATTTTTAGAAAAGAATAAATAAATTTAATCTTTTAAATTAATAGGTTATTAAAATTATTAAGAATAGAAGTTGAATAGGTTGTGAAATTTTGTTAGCTTATAATAAAAAGTGGGCGTGGCAAATTGTATTTAGTTATTAAAATTACAAATTTGAATCTGTTAATTTTTGTAATTTGTAATTAACAAGTAATATCATTCATTTGGGCCGTGGTCTTTTGTTTTGGGCTATGTTGAAGTCGTATCATGGAACCTCTTTGGCTCATTTACATCATTTAATCTAGCTGCATGAATTTCTGAGGCTTTTAACAAATTTACCCAGCAAATTGGAAACTTTTGAGACATTTAGACAAGTAAAAAATCTGTCACGTTTAAATTATTCTTAAATATTTGTATTTAACCAAAATTCCTAAAGATTTCTAGTTTGAATGTGCATAAATTTTCAAATATAAAAAAGCAAAAATGTTAATGATTTTATTTTCATGGCAAAAACTTAGTTGGAAAATAGATTTATTGCGATTTAAGTTGCTGAGTACTAGATTTTTAAAAATTTCATTCTTACAAAAAGTCACTTAAATTTCACTTAAATTATTTTTAGCATATTCAAGCTTCTCCCCATTACTTTCAATTTTCAGTTTCTTTCCAGTTTAATACCTAATATAATTTTAGAAATTTTTATTTTTCAATTCATAACAATAACGCATCAATATTACCCTCATGTAAAGATCTTTTAACTTTTGTGGACTTTTATTTAATAAGGATCTAAAAAAAAACATCAAAAAACGTTTAATGCATTAAAATATAAATAAAAAATGGTTTAATAAATCTAGGTTTCTTTTTTTTTAGATGTTAATAAAAATCTGCCAGCATTTTCCTGCAAGCATAAAAAATAAGGACATAAACTATTTATTCAAAGTAGTTGGCCAAATAATTGCCAAAATTTTGTTCTAACACTACTAAACCCAAAAAAAAAAAAAATATACACATTTGAAATGGCAAGAAAAAATGGTAAAAGAAAATCAAAACAAAAAAAAAAAGGAGAAATTATAGAACAAAAAAAAAAGTAAAGGAAAACACAAATGAACAGCAAAAATAAGCTGATTGGTGTAGAACTTATATTAAATGTACGTCCTTTTTTGATGTTGACATTATATATTGGAAAAAAGAAAAAAAATTTTATAATCGACTAATATTTAATTATTGTACTATAATAGATAAAAAAAGGGACATCCTTCCGTTTAATCGTAGCTTTATTATGTAGATACATATAAATGTCATATAATGCAAAGATCAACACAATGAGCTGAACTGAATTGAATTGAATTGAATTGACTGCAATGAATTTTGTGAAATTTATATGCTGCAGCAATATCTGAAAACAATCAATTATTTAGCAGGTATAAATAATGTCAGTCAAATATTAAAGGACATTAAATGGAGTATAAAGGCCAAAGGTCTTATAAATTATGAACATTATGAATGAGTGAATGAATTTATGCAAAAATGTATGATGAACTTAAACAGGTCAATAATTTTATTCTATTCATTCAATTGAATTCTTTATGTTCATGAACTGTTAGAGAAACACCTTCAAAAAAAAAAAAAAAAAAAAAACGAAAAAAGAACCTGTTTAATTACTACAGATCGTTTAAGCGTTTGAATACTAAAAATATTGTTTTTTCCCCCTTTTTTTTTTCTTATAATTTAGATTCCGGTAATTTATGTTATTGAATGTTGCTAAAACATTCGCCCACATTTTTCAATGCTCATAGATAAAATAAAGGAGATCTAAGGCCCATAATTGAATTTTTGTAATATAATTTCTTCGAAAGGTTTATTTTATTAAGTGAAATGAAAAAATTCAATGAAAAATGTATTCTTCCGGAGAGTTCATAATTTTTTTTTTTTTTTGGAACTGTAAATGTAAGTGTTTTTCTGTGATTTATAATTTTTAGGAAGGTAAACGAAAGTTTCATTATTTGGTTAATATTTTTCAAGGTGGCAAATAAAAATGTCATTTTTTTTATTCATAATAAGCAAAATAAAAATCGTTAAAGTAAGCTTAAAATTGCTTGAAAGTGAAGCTTGAAAATGAGCCTTCAATAATTTTTTTTCAATTTGTTTGATATGTAAAAAAAAGTTAATGTTTTTTTCAAATCGTTTTAAGAAATTATGTCAAATTAATTAGATTTGTGTCAATTAGCCCATAAACGTTAATTTCCATTAAAAAAATTAACAAATTTTACTAATTTCCAAATTTGGGCAAACAGAAAATAAAATGCCCATGAATTTTCGAATTTAAAATTAATGCAATTTTTTTTCAATTCTCTAACTTTTTTCTGAACTTTAAAATGCCCTTTTATACTTAATTTTTTTTATAAGCATTTCTTATCATTAATTTTTTATTTTTTATTTTTTATTTTTTTAATAGTATTAAATTTACGGAAGTCACGTATTTACAGAATTATTCTTAACTTATTAATATTTTAAACATTAATGCCTGACAATGGATGAAATTTGAGGAATAAAAGAAGCGAAACATGTAACTTTTTTTTTGTTGTTTTTTTTTTGTTTTTTGCCAATCAGTAGTCAGAAATGAATGAATATAAAAAGGCCAATGCATACAAAATAAAATTTGCCTGAAATTTATTTTAAAAATTCATGAAAATTATTTTGAACTTTTTGAAATTTGCAGTAAAAGCGTGTTGGACAAAATCTTGAAAACTTTTACTCTCAACTTTCTAATGAATTTCAAAAATTTGGCATTCGCATTTAGTAATCGGAATTCGGTTAATTTAAAAAATAATGTCTTTAAATAATTTATGGGTCAAAATTATTGAATTATTCAGATAAAGTTCAACAGTTATAGGAAATTTGAGTCAAGTATAAAACTTATAGAAAAGATTTCGAAAAATAATTAATTATAAAACATTTAAATTATACGAACTAAGTTTATCAATAATTAAGCAAATTTATTTCTGACTTTTGGCAGGCCTTTTCGAATAAAAGTTTAAACTTTTCTTATATAAATTGTTTCAATAAAAATTATTGGGAATTTTGAATATTTCTGTCACGTAACACGGCAGCAACGGAATTTTTATATTGATATTATAAATGTGGTCCAAACGAATGCGCATTCTTGGTAAAATGCAAATAGAAAGGACGGACTTTTTTGTTTTATCAGACTCACTCATAACATAAAAAATTATTATTACAAATGTTTCACACAACAACTTTGAAATTGTTGTTGCTGTTATTGTAATTATAAGCTGCGATTTTTAAATTTAAATTTTCTATTTTTTTGTTTTTTGTTTTCATTTTTATTTTTATTTTCATTATTTTGTCTCACCAATCTCAATGGGTTTTTAACAATTCGCCTTTGCAATTGTTGTTGTAGTTTTTCTTTTTTTTTCTTCTTATATACGTATAATTTTTACATATTTTTTTTAAAGTAAACATTTACGTGACAATTTTATAAAAGAAAAAAAACGGGCATAACGGGCAATTTCATCGATTTTTTATTATACGTTACAATCTTAGTGAATTCAATCATTTTAGATTTAGTTAGAGATGAGAATTTTTACTTCTGATGTTTCTCATTTGATGTGATATATTTTTGTATGGAGAAATTTCCGCTAATATTTCACAAAACAATTTATGGTAAATTTAAATGGCCACATAAAGCGTTCATTGACAATATAAAAAAAAAATCACGTTAAATCAATACTGAGATTTCGTTTCGCTGTTTTTTTTTTTTTTGGGTTTTCATTTGTTGTCGATTTTTTTTTTTTAAGTCATATGCTACTTCCATTAGTGTATGCTACGCCTGGGCGTTCAAATTGTTTTTAATGGTGATTTTTAATGGTATGCAACACAACAACAACAAAACAACAACAACAACAACAACAATAATAATAATAATAATAACTAGAACAAGAAGAAAAAGAATAAGAAGAGAAAAAAAAACCATCATCATAGTTAAAATATAACGTGACATTCATGTGTACGACATGTAATGAATGTTTCATTTGAAAATAATTACCATAGATTTTCCATTACATTTTGTATAGAAAACAAATACAAATACAACAAAATACAATCAAATCAAATATGAAGTAAAAAAGAAATGTCTGTTTTATATAACCAGACACAATAATAATGTACAATATAACTGAATTTCTAATAAAAAAAATGTGAGAGAAAAAAATTTTATCGAATCTTAATTTGTTGTCTAAATCTAATTTATTAAATATATTTTAAAATTTCAAAGTTGGTTATAAAAAAATTTGTCTAGTTGTAAATAAAAATTAAAAATCATTTGAACTTTTCATAAAATTTTTAAGAAAAATGTGATTTAGATTATCCCCAGACGTTTAGTTAGCTAGAACTTTTTCTTCTTGGATCTGATGGTGGAAATTTTGATATGATTTGATTTGATTTGACCACAAAAAAAAAAAAAACCTCTGATATCAGAGATGAAACATTTGCTCTTCATATTTGATTCATTAATAAAATTTTCTTAAAACTTTCTATAAATCAAATGTAATTTTTAAATTGTGCAATTTAAAGTGATAAAAAAAAAAGTATGCAGAACCAATTTTTTTTTTGCATAAATCTATGTTTCTGTTTTATTTAGGATCTTGCTTTACAAATGTCAATGGAATCCTAAGAAATTCTTAAAATCATTTGCTTCAAATTATTTTCTATAAATCCAAATGTTCTCGTCTTTTCGAAAGGATTTGGATTTATAGAACTTGGTTGCGAAAAAAATTTATCTAAAATTTACTTAATTGTTGCATCTAACAATTCTTCTAGTTTAAATTTTCTATGACTTTTTTTTCTTGGTACAGGGTATTATAAGTTTATGCAGATGTTTGTAACATCCGAAAGAAGTTAAGATAGACCCAACTTTTATTATATCAAACGACTCAGAATGACTTCCTGATTTCATTTAAGCCTACTTGTCTGTCGGTCTGTTCATCTAATGTCTATCCACGTATCTAAGCTACAAGTAGCATTTTTTGAGATATTTTAATGAAATTAAGAATATTTAAGTGCTTAGGCCTAGAGACAAGCCCTATCAAAAATGGTTAAAATCGGAATATTTTCACGATCACTTTCCATATAACGCCTTTTACGAATACACTTATTTTATGGGCAAAAGTTTTAATTTTGAATATATCTTAGCAAAAATTGGCACTGCCTTTGGCACTTTGCCATAAAAAATATGTATATCAAATTTGGTTTAGATAGATCCATTTCTTGAATGTCTTCCCGCTTAACGATATTTTCATAGAATTTCACCAGTTTTATTGGCTTTTAATTCTCTTAATTGACTTTAATCATTTAATTTAATGATAAGTAAAGTGGTGTAGGGTACTTAAAAGTTAGCTTCAGCTAATTATAAAATTCTTACTTGTTAAAAAATATTTTCTTTCATTTCAACATTGATTGGCATTTATTTGTTGCTTTTTAAAAGCGTTGAAAATAGTTGCTGACAACAATTGTTTAACAAGAACGATAACATTACGGCCATTTCTTATATGTACATTTGTATATTTGTTTATATGTATATATAATTTGATATATATGGTGGAAGGCAACTGTTTGGTATGCAATGTATTAACTTCTAGAACTAATACAATTTTTATTTGATTGCTGATGTTGTTCTGTTATTGCTATGGAATTTCAAATGAAACAAAAAAAAAAAAAAAAAAAAGAAAAAAGAAAAAAAGAAAAGGAGAAAAAAAATGGTACGCACTTTTAGATGAAAACGAAATAATAACGTAGTATTTTCTAAGCATACGTTTGTATTATCCATATAAATGGCTTGATTTAATATCTGAGGCATATTTTATTAAAAGTTAAGTATTAAAATGAATTTTATTAATTTTCATAAAATCTAATGATAGACTTGAATTTAGCGATTTAGTTAAACATTTTTAAAAGGAAAAGGCCAGATCCAGAAAACTCATAAAAAAAGTAAAAATCAAGGTAAATAAGAAAAAAATAGTAAAAAATAACAAAAAGCAAAAGGCAAAATTCCCAAAAATGCCATAGAAAATGCATTGAATTGATGTAAGTTTCTTCTTATTGCTGCCAGTATCATTTTCATTCTCATTGTCATTCTTATTTTCATTCTCATTCCCATTCTCATTGTCATTGTCATTGTCATTGTTCATTGTGCATTGCCATTGACTTTGGCGCTGTCATCCAATTTGCATGAATATACAGATGAAACTTTTTTTTTTTTTAGAGGAAACATGCACTTCACATTTGAAACTCCAGATTTCAAGCTATAGATTTCAAACTTTAGATTTTAGAATGTCAGCATTTTCTAAGCGCTCATAGAATTTTGGTCAAAAATTTTACAATGAAAACTGATGTCTAAAATTCACGTTTTCCAAAAAAAACCAAAAAAGAAGGAAAAGGCAAAAAGAACGTACAATAAAAACTTAAACTAAAAAAAAGAAGATGAAAAAACAACAACAACAATAACAAACAATAATAAAATGCATTGAAATTTTGTTGGCAGATTGTCGTGCGTTTTGCACAACAACAACAAAAAAATGGATAAGAAAAAAAACTCATTCAATGTTCGTTTACATAAGTTGTAATATTTGACTTTCCATCACAACAATCAATATACGTAATACATATAGCGTCTATAAAAATAGTCTAGAAGAAGAAGAAGAAGAAGAAAATATGTTAAAATGTAAAAAAATAGCCAAAAAATAACAGTAAAAGAAAAATCAAACAGGCGTGCAAATGGGCAATAACAACAACAACAACAACAACAACAATCATCATCATCATCATCATCATAACAACAACAAACTCTTTACTATTCCTTAAGGAAGTTTGATTTCAATTTTTTCTTCTTCTTCTTCTTCTTCCTTTTTATTTTTTTAAACTTAGATTGTTGTTTTTACAAACAAGTCCTTTTTGAATGTTTCGTGTAAAGCAGACGCATATAAATAGCAAATAATTGAATTCTTTAATTTTTTCCTTTCATTTTAGTTTATGATTCGAATGACAAACTTTATTAGACACTATGTCATTTCAATATGAAAAATTTCTTTGAAAATGCCATGAAATATTATTCATACATTAAAACTGACTGCTGATATTTGCTTACAGGCTTCTTTTCGTGCATTCTTTTCTTGCTTTCTTTAATATTACCTCTCATTGTTCCTCTCATGCTTTCTCTAATGCTTTACAGTCTACATGACTTTTTATAAAACTACTTTACATATTTTCTTGAACTTTTAACTGGAAAATTGAAACTTTTTCCAATACATACACAAATGATCATTATTGAACTTGTGTGGACTTACTTTATTAGAGTTATCTATCAGGTGAATTTGCCTATAAGATATTTCAACTTATCTTTCAAATTTCCATATTTGCAATTGCAATAACAATCAAATGAACTAGATCGAATTGGCACGTTTAGGTCACTGAAACTCTCTTTGGCATATTACACAACATTTTAAGAAGAAAATTAACCTAACTTCAAGGATTATAAGAAAATTTCTTTAATGTCTTATATAAATTATATTTTTATATTTAAATTTATATTTCATAAAATCCAAAGATTTTTCTATATGAAATATATTTTAAAAATTTTCGAATATTCAATGAAAAGTTCACTAGAAAACTTGTACGCGATTATAAAGATTTATCTTTGGATTTGGCTCATTTATATTATTTAAATTGTTCAATTCTCTTTTTTTTTATTTTTTTGTTGTATACAAATAAATCAATTATATAGATTTATATAAATTTCATTAATTTCTTGTTTTTGTTGTTCTTTCTTACATATATAATGTAAAATTTAAGAAAAATATTAATATCGGGCAATCTTAATTTGTATTTTTCCTTAAGTACATTAAAAAAAAAAAATGCTTCAGTTAGTTGTCAACGATTTTTATATGTATTCTATTATGCCTTGTTGTTTATGATGGCCATGGCAAAAAAGTTAAATCAAAGTAAGAGACCTTAAAATTTGCTGGGTAAATGATAAACATTATTTTAGTATCAACCTTTAAGCAGCTTGAGTAAAATAAGAGATTTGCAAAAATGGTTGTTACATTTGCTAATATTTAATCATAATTAGCAAAGTAGAGAGACTTTGAAGGCCTTTTATAAATGTTTGAGGCTATTCCAAATAATGTGCTGCAATGGAGGTAACTTGGGTCTAGTTCTGGATAAATGATTGGGAAGTATCGCTAGTTGATAATAGAGCAGGCATAACATGCATTAACTGTTTTGATTGTCAAAACTGTGGCCGTGACATTATACTTAATAATCATTTTTTTTTTGAAATTTTGAATTTATCAAAATCATAGAGTTTGCTCTCGAAAACTAACTTCATATAAATATTGATGGCCAAATGTAAAGCCTTCATTTTCATTTAAATAAATTAGTGTTTCTAAAGATGGCCAACCAAGCTGTCTGGATCAAATTTAAGTTCTGCTTATCCTGCCACTCTAAATCTTATGATTTAGAGTGGCAGTGTAATTCAAGTTTTGTGTGTAGCGTGTAAATAAATTCCATATATGCTATGTTTTTATGTATGTATGTATACACTGGCAAAAATGGCAGGCGTTTTATAAGTAGAAAACCGTTACGCTGGGTTACGTTACGTTATACATATATATAATATATATATATATATATATATATATATATATATATTATATATAAATATAAACAATAAAATTCATGTCGTGTTGTGGACGATAATTATAGAAATACAAAGTCTGATGTGACCGAGTGGCCGGCAATAAATAAATTCAATTGAATAATTTATTTAATTTGTTTTACCGATTTCGCTTATACACATACATATACAACATACACATACAACATACACATACACATGTAAATAGAACAACATAACGTAATAACGTAACGAATTGAATACGAGGTTTGTATAATAATTAAATTGGCCTAAGGGAAGACTTAATTCGTTCAGCTTTAAGATTTTTCAATATTTTCGAACTGTACCGCTTTGTGAAAATAATTTCAATATTTATTGAAATTGAATATTTTTTTTAAAGTGCTTATCTTGGTAAAATTTTCTTGCTAGCCTATCTAATGAGATATTTTGTTGTAATTGAAAATGATGCCGCTTAAAATGCCTCATTTTAAGTGAGTTCATTATTTAGAAAAAATTTCACAAAAAAAAAACCCAAAAAAAAAAAGAAATTGGGCAATTTTTGGCGTAAACCTTTATTTGGGCTAAATTGAATTTGATTGATCTATTACTGAAATTTCTATTGTTAGCATAAATTTTTTCTTTGGATAATTGATGATTTTTACTTGTTCAGATTTTGGAATCAATTTGTTGTTGTTTTTGTAATTAAATAGATTTTTTTCATATTTTCATTATAAATTGAGTGTTGCCAAATCATTTGGACACAATCCTTTTATAATAATCCATTGTAGTCCATAACAGTCCAGCATTATCGTCATTTCAGTTCAGTTCAATGGAAAACAATACAAAAGTATTTTCAATGTTATTACGGATTATTGTTACTATTGTTGCTTATTGTTGTTATTGCTTATTGTTGTTGTTATTGTTTGTTGCTTATTGTTACCAATTGAGGCCGTTGGTGTTGTTGTTTCGTTTTGTTTTTTTTTTTAGGGCTTTTGTTGTTCTATTGTAACAAAGTCTTTTATGCGTTATTATTGTATGGACATCGCATGTACATATCCACTCATCAATACATTTATACATACATACATATACATATGCATATACATAAAAGATTTCAAATAAAAATCACATATTAAATTCGGCGAAATGGTAGTAGTTTAGCTGGACGACGACGACAAGTGAATTTTTACATTTCAACCAAATGCATTTATGTGTCTATGAAATTTTTGGTGATGGTAGCACATACACACATACATAAACACAGACACAAACACATACACAAACACATATATATATATACATATTAATCATTGAATGCAAATTGCCAAAAAATAAAAGAAAACGAAAATTATTCTCAAAAAAATATAAAATAAAATGAGGCGTAAAACGAAGCGAACAGAATTGAATAGAAAACGAGTAGAACAATAAATGTATAAAATAAATAAAAATAAAATAAATTGGTCATACAGATATACAGAGACAGAAAAAAAACAGAGAAAAAGAGAGCGAGAGAGAAACAGTTATAGAGAAAGCGCAATTACATCATTTCATTTCATTCAGTGCATATTTTACATGCTCATGCACATAACAACAAACGCAACAAATAATTTCTTTTTTTTTCTATATATTTTTATAATACAAAAAGAGAGATGAGATGAAAACAAAAGTAATAAAGGAAATGAAAGATGAGCGTAATATTTGTGTATGGCGGTAGTAATCAAAATATGTTGAATATTATTTTTATATACATTGATATATACGTATATAAAAGTGGGTTGTTGGAAAATCGAATCAACAACTTGGTCTGAAAGGCCTGAATGGCCTGAATGGCCTGAGTGGCTTAATAATCATTTACTTAAAAAGTTAATAATTTTCTTTACGAAAAATAAAAATAAAATAAAATAATTGATATGATTTTTTAAACAACCTAATAATTATGCTACCTAAATGTAAGTTATTTAAGAGCTCTCTGTGGAATATTTTCAATAAATCAAAACTAAATATGAAAAAAGAGAAAATGTTTTTTTTATATTTGAAAATACTCATTAATTAAACAATTAATTAATTAATTAGTTTATTCTTTGGAAAATGCAATATCAATTAAAAGAAAATAATTAAAAGTTTTAGGCTTTGTCTAGTAATTATTCGACATGTTTTTCTATAGAATAAAATTTTTCTAAAAATTTATGTTAATTTTGTTTAGCGCAAAATCATGATAGATTTTTCTTCTCTATTTTAATACAAATTCTAGAAATAACTGCTGGAAAAATTCAAGATGCATTTATTTCCAAACATTTAGAAATTGTTTTTTCCATTGTTTGAATTTGATTTTTTGTTTTGTGGGCGGATTTTTCAAAAAAAAAAAAATTTCAAAAAATTTTGTATATAATCGTTATTCGATTTGCTTTTGAGTTGAGAATGAAATCGAAAATAAATATGGACAATTCATTTTGTATAAACGGCTTGTCCAGTAACAAGCTTCTTCAAACAGGGGGAAAAAATGAAATCTCTGAAAATATTTTATAATTTTTTTTAGCGAGAGGTTGAAGCTATAAAAAATGTAAATTGGGTTAATCTAATACTTTAAATTCGAATCCATTTCTTGAAATCCCTCTAACCCACCATCCACTAAATAAATAATTCAAATTTTTTGCATATTGTGATATTCCATGCTTTCAAACAAGATTTATATTATAAGAAGCGTAGGTTGATTTTTTAATAGTACGTTTTCTCAATAATTTAAAAGACTTAAATGTTGACATATGAAATAATTGGTATTACAAAATTAAAGGCTTAGTGCAGTGAGTGTTTTACATGCACATCTGCCATGCGTGGTACGCAAACGAATAAAATGAGCGCCAGCGTTGGTAGTCACCTCACGCAGGGTGCATGCTACCGTCACGACTAACTTTTAACTTAAAGCCTGCATTGCACCTTACAAACATTGCTTAATCTTTGGAATCTAGATTCGGAGCCTTCCAATTTCTCCTTGGCTTAGTTTGGTTAGTTCAATAAGTCTACCCAGCACGACAAGCGTATATATATTTGAGCGAGCAACGCCCGCGATATGGGTTTCACAGCCCCCACGAAGCCAACCTCAATATCACCACAGTGGGCATGTTAAAACTGGTGATCCCGTGGTACCAAATTAAATCTTTGGATCCGATCTCGTGACTCATGATGCCTCCTGATAGCAACGGAGAACCAACAAGTATCTTATGGGCCACTCCCAGTTGAGCAGGTGCTTCTCGGGACTGGTTGCCCCCTTTTAAAGGCTTAGTACTTATCTTTTATGGCTTACATTATTATTTGTAAAGTTAAAGAAGAAACAAGAAAATTTATGCAAATTTAATTGATTTCTTGTACGCTACACTCCTTTAGAGTAATGTGCATAACCACGCATTTGGGTTTTGAGGTTTTTTATAAACCAAGCTGAAATAGTTTCTAAATTATCTCGTCATTATCATATTTTGATAGGATTTAAGAAATAAGTTATTCTAATCGTGGCAATTTTTGCAAATCGTAAACAATTAGACTCTTCTAACGAGTCCAATTTTATACGAGAGAATTTTTTTCTAAAAATTTGTTCATACTTGTATACTTTTACTTTTTTCAAAATGTTCAATTTAGGTAAATAATTGTAATAATCTTTTTTAAATTTCCTCAATTTTTTCTTAATGTCTTATATATGAAAATTGCCTCACATTTCTTGATATTCTACTTATAAAAAATAGAAGAAGAAGAGTGATGCAAAATAGCGTATTTTATAAGTAGGTCCCATCGTTTATGTGGGCTATTTATGTGACATTTATAAAATCTTTATTTTTTAATTTTTTTCATTTTTCTTTTCTTTTGTTTTAGTTTTTTTTTTTCATTTTTCTTGTGATTACCAATCTGGTTTGAAAGTCGTTAATAGTAAATGTACATCAATTAAAGGAACCAGTTTGAACTAAGTTATGCATTTTGTAAAAGTCTCAATTTAAATCTGTTTATATCACAGTACCATGATAAACCAGGCAAATAGTCTTTTTGAAACTTTCAAGCCATTTATATCGTTTATATTAGAAGAAGAAGATGCAAATACAATTTAAATTTTTAATGACAATTCTGCTTGTCACTTTAGTAACAGCTAAATTTGATATACGCACTCAAGAAGATGCTGTTAAAGCTCATGAAGAATGCCAAGATTTATATAATTTACCATCGGATATATATGAGCAATTTCTAAATTATCAATTTCCAGAGCATCGTCATACAAATTGTTATGTGAAATGTTGGGTAGAGAAAATGGGCCTATTTACAGATTTAAAAGGTTTCGATGAGAAAAATATTATAAGTCAATTTACGCATAATAATACAAAAAATTTAGAATCTGTACGTCATGGCTTGGAGAAATGTATTGATCATAATGAATGGGATACGGATAATTGTACATGGGCGAATCGTGTCTTCTCCTGTTGGCTTAAAGTTAATCGTCATATTGTACGTAAAGCTTTTGTGGCATCAAAATAATTTCATACAAAAAAAAAAAAAAAAATTTTGGAAAAAAATTTCAAAAATATTGAAAGATCAATTTTAATTTATATAAAGAAATTAATTCGATCTTAAATTTTTTTCTGTTGTTCTTTATTTATTTATTTATTTATTTTTATTTTTTGTAAAAATTGTAATTAAAACAAATATGGCAACTAGATCTAAGAAAACTTTATAAAAGTAATAATTTTTATAATTCTGATTTGCTTCGTGAGTTCTTCTTTTTTTATTTATTTTTAATTTTTATGAAAAAATATAAGAAAAACTTTTTTTCAAAACTTCCATATGAGATCCTCTAAACTTATCGATACGATAATTCAAATGCTCCCAACATGTATATTCCTTATACATAATGTCACAAATATCCATATGAGTACGTTGCATTTCACCAATACGACATTTGTTAGGATCAAAATTTTCATCACGTACCGGACCAAATGCCAATAACCAATTTTTTATAATCCTTTCATTATTTGCATTATATAATCGAGCTTTATCAGCAAAACATTTAAATAAGCATGGTTTAGATTCATTAATTGGCAAACGATAATATTCCATTAATTGTGGCATTGAAATATTCTTCTCTACAAAACATTCCAATAGATTATTATGAGTTCTTATCACATTCACTTCAGCCTATTTAAATATATATAGGATTTTTGAAGAATGCAAAGAGAAACAAATAATTGCACTTAAATATAAATACTCCAAATCACGCAAATTCATTTTAAGTTTAAAAAGAAAAACTTTTCAAGAAATTTATAATCTTTCAAAGATTAAGATATTATTGCATTGATTTTTGTATAATAAAATTAAAATGGTTTTATGTTAAAGTCTATTTGACTGCTACATTTGCCAGAACTTAATTTGACGAAAAATATTTTATTTTATTACATTTATTTTGAGCTCGTTCTGAGTGATTTAGAGTATCAAAAATTCTTAATAATTTACCTGTTTAAGGCATTTTAAACCCTTAAAAGCAAATTGACATGGATTTTCAAAGTGACGTTTGAATTCATAATGACAATAATTATAAATATTATCACCTAAATCAGCGATAATATTTTGCTTATGCCAACGATTTTCAAGCATGTTAAACCAACCTTTCATGTGAGTAATGCAATGGCTAAAACATGGCAACTCTTCTTTCGCTTGAAAATAATAATTAACACTTTGAAACATTTCCATCAAATCACTTGTTGTATTAAATTGTGTATTATTGATTTTATGTAAACATTTTTGCAATATATCAATTTTATGTAGAAAATCGAAATTTCTATTCTCCACCTCGAGCATTTAAATGAAATGAATGCAGAAAGAAAATGAGAGAATGAGAGAGTGAGAGAGAGAGAGGAGAGAGAGAAAGAAAAAAAAAGCAAATTAGTATTAATTAGAATTTAATAATTTTATTAAATTTATTTTTCCTTTTTTTTCTTGTCTTCATCTTCATCTTTGAAAAAATACCTTTTCTGTAGAACATATGAAAAAAATAATTAATAAATTTAATTTCATATTATTCAGTTCTTTTCCAATGCAATATTATTATAAAACTATATTATTTATTATTACAATCAAACATCATAAGGGTTCATACAAGAAAATTAATTTAACTGCACTTTAATGAATAAATGAAATAAATTGTATGAATGATCATGATAACTAAATTTTCACTGATTATTATTTACAATAATAAAATTTATAGATGATAATAATGAATTTTAAATGATCATTATTAATTTGTTTAGTGCATGATTTAAGGGTTTATGTATTAGTGTTATCATTTCATAGGTTATCATTATTTGTACAATAAGAAATCAATAAGTTAAATATTTCATTGCTCCAAGTGTAAATAAAAGTATAAGAAGCAATAAGAGAATGAATGGGATTAATGTTTCACTTTACATATTTCAATGTTCAATGTTGCTAAATCTTGATTTAAAAATCTAAACTGCAT
Organism: Melophagus ovinus; assembly: GCA_023089585.1. NCBI lineage: Eukaryota > Metazoa > Arthropoda > Insecta > Diptera > Hippoboscidae > Melophagus > Melophagus ovinus. The sequence continues at coordinate 10,739,302 of JAKKIB010000177.1, forward strand.
TATTTTTAAATTATTATTTGCCTTATATTTTTGAAGGTATATAAAGTTAGCATTTAATAAATTAGAATGTAAATATAAAAAAGAGAGTTGCTAACTTATTTACCCATATGTTATATAGAAAGAAAAAAAAAGCCATTAACTTATTGACTTACATGTTTTATCTAAGATTTGTAATAACATAAAATATGGGTAAATATTTTAATAAGAAATATTTAACCTTAGAATATGGAAAGAAAGAAAAAAGCCGTTAACTTATTGACTTATATGTTATACCTAAGATTCATAATAACATAACAAATGGGTAAATATATTAATAAGAAATATTTAACCTTAGAATATGGAAAGAAAGAAAAAAGCCGTTAACTTATTGACTTATATGTTATACCTAAGATTCATAATAACATAACAAATGGGTAAATATATTAATAAGAAATATGGAATATTATAATTATATAATTAGAATATGGAAAGAAAGAAAAAAGCCGTTAACTTATTGACTTATATGTTATACCTAAGATTCATAATAACATAACAAATGGGTAAATATATTAATAAGAAATATGGAATATTATAATTATATAATTAGAATATGGAAAGAAAGAAAAAAGCCGTTAACTTATTGACTTATATGTTATACCTAAGATTCATAATAACATAACAAATGGGTAAATATATTAATAAGAAATATTTAACCTTAGAATATGGAAAGAAAGAAAAAAGCCGTTAACTTATTGTCTTATATGTTATATCTAAGATTCATAATAACATAACAAATGGGTAAATATTTTAATAAGAAAGATTTAACTTTAGAATATAGAAAGAAATAGCCATTAATTTATTGAGGGCTTTGAAAACCCATGATTTGTTAACGGGGCATTTTTTACACGTTTCTTTAAAAATTTATTTTATGGAAGTCTAAACTTAATTAGGTGGCTTGATTCTATTTTATTGCTCTTAAAATTATTTTATATTAATGTTAAAACTTTTATTTTGGCAATTTTGTTGCTTAAACTTCAAGACATCATCTTCTGCAAAGTTACAGAGCCACTCAAAGCTAAATAGTAACTCCTGAGATGGTAAACAGATTAATTTTAATAGAATTTAAATTTTGATCTACCTAATAAAAATATGCTAGATAATTATAATTATGAGTTCCCAAGGTATAAGTAACTTAATCTTTTTACTTGAAAATTTTCATGTTTTATTTTATTTTATATATTTTTTTTTTTTTGGTTTTGTAATGAAATTTATGTACATATATATATAGAATAAGTAATCTAAAGTAAATCATCGGAATGCATAATTATGTATAATCAGTTTTGATTAGAATTTGTCAACGGCAACATAATACGGTCAATATGAAATTAATTGGCATATTTTTTCTTATTACACAATTAATGGTAAGCGCTTCACCTTTTAATTGATTTTCTTATATATTTTTCTTATTAATTATATAACAATTTTATTAAAATTATTTAGTATTTAATGTTAGAAGTTTATACATTAAGTATGGAAGAGAGTCATGTTTTAAATGATTGTCTTGGCCCTTATGGTGGCCTTAGCGATGAAAATGCTAAACGTTTGGTGCGCTTTAAGGAATGGTCATCGAATTATGAAGAGTTTCCATGTTTTACAATTTGTTATATGAAAAATATGTTAAATATTTATGATGAGCATCAAGGTTTTAATCAAACGAACATTATAATGAAATATGGTCAATTGGCTTATGAGAAATGTAAAAATAATTTGATGCAAGCAGAGAAAAATTGTGATATGGCTTATCGTGGCTTTCATTGTTTAGTTAAATTGGAAACAGATCCATACGTTTTAATTGATAATATTCAATTAATTCATAATGAAGCGAAAGAAGCTTTAAAGTATTGTTTATTAAAATTTCCAAGATCAAATTCATTTGAATATTTAAATCGTTATAAACAATATCCGACAAGAGAACCGATACCTTGTTATACCCGTTGCTTTATAGATCGTTTACAATTATTTTCATATCGTCTTAAACAATGGAATATAACAGCGCTTCAAAGGACATTGGGTGTACCTAAATTGAATACAAATTATGAGCATTGTTTAGCACTTGCCGAACAACGTGGTAGAAATTTATGCCATTGGATGTATACTGAGTTAACATGTTTCAGTTTGGCTGTATAATATTTAATAAAATATAAAAATATGTGTAATGTAACATTCTCGATGAACGATTTTTTCATTTTTTTTTTTTTTTTAAATTTCAATTAAAGTCACAGTGATGAAAAAGTAAAAAGATACGGGTCTATGGGCAAGGTGTGGGTCCTAGATTCGCTTAGATTCTTCTAAGAATAGGAAATTTTAATCAAATGAATTTTGATAAACGAAATTTTAGAGCAGGAAATTCAAAGGGGCCAATTATTTTATATTTATGCTGTCTCATTATTTTCTAAGGAAATTTTCATATTTTTATTCTAAAGAGACTGATAATTAATTAAAAGTTTTGACTAATCTTAATTTTCTTCTAATTTCTTATTTCAAAATTTCGGTTTACACTTTCGAGTTCAGATCGGTAACAGAACAAGCTTAAATAGATTGTAATAATGAATTGTAATAAGTTCATTCGAAAATTGTTTATGCCTTCGAGAGTTTTAAAATATTTGAACTTTTGTGGTGTAAATTTAAAATTAGTAATTAATTTGACTTCTCTCATTGAACAATTATGCTAAATTTTTAAATGATTTGCATTTATTTTATTTATAATTTTTTAATAGAGAAAAATAAAAAAAAAATTCGTAGAAATTGGAGTTTGGGTATGGAATTCATCATTAACAAGTCTTATCGATTATGTCATTTTATGTTAATTTTAAATTGATTACATTACCTTTGACAATTCCTGTACAATTGACATTAAAAATTTATAAAATTGTAAGTGGTGGCAACTTAATATTTAAAGTTTAGATATTCTCGATTTATTGGGTACTTTGCTGTAATTTAGAAGAAATGATTTTTTGTTCAAAATGAACTCACTTATGGCAAAGGTATCTAATTGGAAATATTACCAAAATCTTTATTTATGGATTCATATTTAAAGTGGATCCATTAATCTGCCATTTTGGAGTTAGTATGCCAGTTATACTTCAAATTGAAAAAGAGACTTTAAATATTATCAAGAACTTAAAAACTTCGAACTTTAGATCAAAACCTAAAGCAAATTATTGCTTGTTTAAAATCATTTCAAATTCTTTGAAAATTTCTTATAATTTGCCTATAACTTTGAGCAGATTTTTGCATGGATCTTTGCTGGAGGCTACCAAATAGCCAACTTTGATTTTATTATACCCGTTTTTTTATTTATATTTTATTTATTGTTTTATCCTGATTTAAAAAAGAATTTCAATTAAAGTGTATGCCAAAATAAACTATAAATGAAATTTATTTTCTTTTCAAACTTACACTTGAAGAAATGAAAGCGTTAATAATGATGATTATGATGATTATTATGATTATGATGATTATAATTATTAAGTTGACAATCATAATAATAAGAAAATATTTCATTAAAATAATAATGAGAATAGTTCATTAAAAAACTTTTTAATGCCACAGCACACTAAGAAAATTTTTTTATTAAAACAAATTTGGACTTAATTTCAAATTAAAAATTTTTATATTTAAATTAATTGCATTCTATTTAGATTAAAGATAGATAAATATTTAAGATAGATTATGTATTTATTTCAATGAGTAATTAAAAAAAAATTCTTTGAATCAATTTTATCTTGCATGTCCAGCTGTATCTTAAAAGTAAGTAAAACTGAGAGTGGAGACCATGGAATGGATTTTTTTTATGGGCCCTACCTAATACGGCGATTTACAACTTGGTATAATTTTCTTTAAAGAAAATCTTTGAACTAGTTAGGTCCATTAAAAGTATTTCATCCAAATAGAACCTTTTTTGGAACTTTCTTTTCAAATATGCCATAAATTTGTAAATTGCATCTTTCATTTTTAAATTCATTTCTATGATGCGGCAATGAAGTGACTTGAAATCATTTCGATCACTTTAAATATGTTTAAAGTTTTAAATTGTTAAAAACTCTTTTAAGTGAAAAAGCAAATTAATTATTTTTGCACTTAACATTTCTCAACTAAATAAGCCCTTTCCTCTTTCTCTCTAAATAATTCTATTTCTTTCTAATTGAATATCTAAATTAATGTAATGATTGATAAGTGTCAAAATTCTCAATTTATCATAGAAAATTTTACTGGCTTTTTATAATTAAGTTGTGTTGTTGTTTTCAATAAAAAAAATTTAAATATTTAATATATAAAATAGAAAATTTCTAATTAAAATAAAAATAAACTCAATTATATTATTTTTATTATTTATTAAAAATAAATATATATATATTTTTTTATAATTATATATCGAATTTAAAGTGATTTATGTAAAAAAGTTGTACACACATTTGATAAATGAGCTCGATTATTTGATTTGATTGTTATAGGTCAGTTTCTATTGAAACGCTAGCACAGATTTATTATAAAATTATAAAATTTGTTCATTCAATATATGACATATAAATCAATAAGTCTCTGATACTGATATGATATAAATATCAACAGATCGTTTGTATACCAAAGCTTTTATAAAGCAGATACTTTCAAAAATTTCAAGATCTACAAATGACAAATGTTACAATGCCACGTCGACACAATGTTAAAGTAAAGTAATTAATGATTACTTGGGCCGTTGTATGCTAAAAGTTGATACTTGAAGCCATTGCTGTTCGCTGAAATCAAGGAAATCATTCATAAATCGTTTGAAAAGCCTTAGAAGACTTTTCTTCAAATTATGATTATTTTACAAATCATGAAATGGCCTACTGGACTTTTGTTACTCAATCGCTTTGAACAAAGTGAAGGGCAAAGTATAGAAATAATAATACTGGCCATAGAGAAAATTTTCATAAAATGAGAAATATCAATCTATAAATAATTCGGGAAATTTTTCATTTCAAAGAGCTAAGATAATAAGCACTTTTAATAAGTAAAGCGAATCACTTTTACAAGGAAAACAAAGAAAAGTTAGGACTTGTCTCAAAACCTCTTCGTTCCTGCATCAAACGAAAAAAAGTTTTGTATTAACTGTGAATTTTTAATGATTTTTTGGAAAATTTGCAGAGGCAAGTATTTCATTGGAGATCTTTTAAAAAGTTTAATCCAAAATTTAAAACTTTCAGAAATTTCATTAAGTTTGGGAAGCAAACAAAAAAATAACAAAAAACAAAATTATTATAATTTTTATTATTGAGAAACTGTACTTTTTTTTTATTAAAAATGTACCATCATCATTAAATGCCACTATAAATAAAATTATACAGTAATCAAAATTCGAATCAACGGAAATGTTTAGAAATTTTTTTTTTAATAAATTTGGGAGAGTTTATGCAAGAAGTCAAAAGAAAAAACCAGCTTTATTTATGCTTATTTGAAAGATGAAAAGAAGAAAACAAACTTGTGAAATACACAATAAAAAAAAAATGTGAAAATTTCAACATAATTATCAGTCGACAGACATTATCAAGGTCATTATTATAAATGGTTTTACTGAAAGGAAAGGAAAAAGGAAATCTATTCTATCAAAAAAAAAAAAAAAAAAAAAGGAGAAGTCGTTAATTTAAGTGTTATATTTCTTTTTTGTAATCCAAAGCTTTTTGTTGTCTCTTGGCCGTTTTCTTTACTTTATTGAGGATGTCAAGTGTCGCTTATTGTATTTAAATAGACCTAAAATTGAATACGTTTAAGTATATAACACATAGGTCATTAAGTAACGGATATAATACATTAAAAGGAAAGACTTTTTCTACCAGACATTTATGTTGCCCAATAGCAAAATTGTACTTTCGCTTCAAATGATAACGTTCAGATTTCTTAGATTGTCTTGTTGAGTTTATGAAATAGATTTTACATTGAGCATTTAGAGAGCTATTTGAAACTGATCAAGTAAATGTAAAAGCTTTGATATTCTAGTGTACGCCTTGAATTAAAAAGACAAGGAAAAATTCCAAAAAAGATGTAGAATTTTAAAAATCTGCTTGCTAAATTATTGGCCTTTGCTTTTAAGGGCACAACCTAAAATTTTTATTAGCGATTATTGTGCTTCCAACAAAATCGCTCATTAAATCCAATTAGAGTAAAAATAATTTTAAAAAAAATTATTGGCCTTTTTAACCGTTAACTTATTGACCAATGTGTTAAATTTCTAAACAAAAAATACAATGTAAGTCTTTTTAACACTGCACCTACTTGTTTTTTTTTCTTCTTCATTTTTTTATTTATTTATTGTTGTTTTGTTGTTATAATAAGATGTCTCGCCTTTTAATACAAAGTTTCATAATGTTTTCTCTTCATTTCATATCTTACATACAATTATTATTCAGAAGGCATTTTGAATACCGTATTATACAAATTATACAGTTCATAAACTTTAAGTGTGTTTTTGTGTTAATGAAAAACAAAACACCACCTTAAAAAATTTTTACTAAGCCTAACACAACGGCCATGTTATGAATCATGAATGATTTTGTAGATAAACGTTTAGAAGTTGTCATTTAAAAATCACCAATAAAAAAATTATTTCTGATGATGTGTTTCATTTATTAAAATATTTGCTTTTATCTAGAAAGTTTCACTTATATAAAAATTTAACATTATTTCTGCTTACATTTTGTTACATTGGAATTTGTTTTAGAATCGTTCAAAAAGCAAATCTGTATTAGCATGTAAGAAGGTGTCATATTATAAATGGTTTTAAGTTAAGAATATTAAGATTTCTATTCATTTAGCGCAAAGTGCTTAGGACTAAAGCGTAAGGTTTTCTAAATCTAATCTTCAAGTAGAGATCATAAATGAAGGGAGCTAGTAGATCTATCTAAAATTTTGGTAGACATATTAAATAAATTATTTTTAAAATAGCAGCTAAAATTGGGCGATTCTTTAGCTGACATAGATTCACTTAATCTCTTTCTAGTTCACTTATTTCGTCTCTTTAAGAACTTAAACAGTAAAGCCTTTACTTTTTACGGTTTCACAACTTTTTCGTAGGGTTAAGTAATGTCAATAGTTCTACGTTGCCGTTATTAGATTTTACTTTCCTTTTTTGTATTTCAAAGTCCTACAATTTTAAATAATCTTTTCAAGTAGTTCCCTAAATTTAAGCAAATATCATTCTACATTTCATTAATGTTTTTTTTTTTATGCAAAATGTTACAGTTAAATTTTTGCATATAATTTTCAATATTTTCTCACATAATCATCTATTGATTATCAAAATTTTCAGAATTCATTCAAATCTAATTGAATCATTTTTAAGTAAAAAAAGAAAAAGAAATAATTTATCATGGATAGAGAAGAGTAGATAAAATTAAAAGGTGCGCAATAACAAGCTTATGGTTAATTTAATTTAATTTAAAGGAAAACTATTTGTAAATATCAGTTTTTAATTATTTGAAAAAACTCTTAAATTTATTGTTAAAATATTTGTTATATTTAAATTAGAGTTGCCATTAATTACTTGTAAATATCAAACACGCCATTCACTCAATTTATTTCTCTCTTTTTGTTTCATTTTTCATAGAGAGAGAGAGAGAGAGAGAGGCATACTACCAACTGCAAAATACTGCATTTCTTAATATGAAAATAAAATTAATCTGAATAACAATGACTGTAATTTACGTTTGTATGTTGCCTTGTAATAAAATTAACCTGTTACATGGAAACTTAAATAATTTAAACTTTTGTATTAATACTTTTAATACTTTAATGTATAAATAACTTCCTATTTAAGAGAACAATAAAAACGGCATTGGCTTAAGAATCATTAGTGAATACTCTACTCTTAAAGCTTTTAAAGAAATGAAATATTTTGGGAAATGATAAGTAGCAAGAACTATCTAAAAAAAAAACTTATAAAAAAGTAATTACGAAAAATTGAAATTATCCATATTTTAGATACATTTACATTTACAATTTGTTTGCAAAAAAATTTTATGTCAAATAATAATCAATATTTCGGTTCTGTTGAAAAATGTAACCACAACTCAGATATTAATTTACTAAAATGATGTGACCTTTTTTAGCCTCTCAAAGTAGCTACGCAACATTGTTGATTTGATTATGTGTAAACATGTTTAAACAAAATGTTTCAAAATTCCATTCAATTTATTCTTTTTGAAGACTTTTGTTAGACCCTTATTGATCACTTTTAAAATCACCTATAACAAAAAAAAAAAAAACTTAGAGTAAATCGTCTCAAAAGCTTTTTTGAAATGTTACTTAATTTACATGAAAACTTTATATATCTCTAAGTGTTCGGTAGCGCTCATATAAAGAATAAATGTCAATTCATTAGAAAACTATGTCGATGATAAAGCTTAAATATCTAACTATTTATTTTATGTACATTTATTTATTATTTTTATACAGATCTGTAGAGTGTGGTAACAAAAAAAAAAAAAAAACAAGACAAAACAGAATGAAGAAAATACCGCTTAGCTTTCTTCATTGTAAATGTATATGAGAAGGTAAGGCTTGAGGCACACCCGTCAAACACGTTCCATAAGCATGATTGTTTAATTTTAGCCAGTTTATACGACATTTATATAGAGATAGACAGAAGGACAGAGAGACAAACAAATAGATAGAGTCACACTGATGACGGCTAAAATATATAAAAATTACAAATATTCGTTAGATAGATGGATGTGGATGGATAATACAATGCCTTTGCAATTGCTATTGCTATTGTTTTTGTTGCTTTTGTTCATTTTACCTTTGTATAATGTGTAGCATTGTAGCGTGATATTGCTGCATAGCTGATGTAATTTACGGAATATTTCAAATTGTTTTTTCATCGTTTCTGTTTCTTTTTCTATTTCTATTTCCATTTCCCTTTCTTTTTCTTCTTCTGCCTTTTTGTTTTTATCTTTGCTATTTCTTTCCATTTTCTTGTTTGTTTTATTATACTGTTATTGTTACTGTTAGTTTTATTCATACTGTAAATCTAAACATGTTTAGCTAGACTGTCGTGTGCATTCATACAACGAAACCGCAATGCTTTTTTTTTCTATATTTCATTATTTCCATTTTTTCTTTTTCATGTAACAATTGTAATATATACATGTATATAAACATATATATATATACATGTATATAAACATATAATATATATATATATTATGTATATATATAACATATATATATACATGTATATATTCATATATACACATGTATATATACATATATATAAATGTATATAACAAGCTGTTATTGCATCTCTGTGCAATTTCTTGTACATTATTTGCTCTTTGTTTTTGTTTTTTTTTTTAGATGCTACAACTTCGCATGAATTCTAATCTATAAGTTTATGTTGTTTATGTTTTTTATGTTGTTATATACAAAAAATAAAAAAAATACAAAAAAACCTTAAATCACTTTTATTTTTATTCCATTTGCATTATTTTGCAATTTTCTATTACTTATAATTTTCTATTAGATTAATAATATATAGAAAATTGTTTTTTTTTTCTCTTTTACCGCTAAATAATGGGTGATTACTACCAACGCCATATAAATCCGGTTTTATATCATATTAATAACATTCTATGTTATATATATGTGTGTATGTATTATGTATGAGTGATTATACACTGAAATTAGTTAATAATTCTTAATATAAAATATGAAATATTTCGACTCTTTAAAAGTTTTAACAAGCGTTTCTTGATTTTGCCTAAAATATTCTAAGCCTTTGGTGGTTGATTATTTATTAAAAAGTTGGTGATGGGAGATTAGAGCCGCTCTTTTATTAGAGTGAAATTTTTACCAGTTATTTCTTTTTTACGGGAATTTTTAATATTATTTCAAATTTTATTAACTAAAATGGTTTGAATAGATCAGGCCTTTTTTAATATTTTCTGTTTCTGACTTTTGCATTTCCTTTCGCTACTTTACAAAATTAATTTGCAAATTTCAAATATAATGAAATTGTCCTCACCAAGATCTTGGCATTATTTTCAAACTTAGCGAATTTCTTGACAATCCAATAAAATTATTTCACCACATAAATTGATTTCGCTTGCAATGTGTTTAAGGAAATAGTCGGAAGCCTCGTTTTTCTCACACTTATTAACCACCATTCCTCGGTCCACGGCCTCCTAAATCATCCCTCTTATCCTTAACTAAGAGTCCTGCTGTCTGTTAAAAGTTGCTGCCGTTGCCTGAGAAGGCGAAGGTAGGAGAAAGGGTAAAGGACCAAGGTGGAAAAGCGGGCATTTTATTGATGAGAGGCCATCAGCAAAAACGATCAAAATAAAAATAAAAAATAAAAAAAGAAAAAATTCGTTATTAGAAGAAAACGAAAAATGGGTGAATGTGAAGAACGGGTTAACGTGAAGAAAAATCGCATGCTCAACAATAAACGCCGGTATAAACTGTACAAAAGATTTGATACGAACGAGACTTGGTGTTTTATTTTCCTTTCTTCCTAGAAATTATACGGGTAAGTGTACGATCAAGTCCCTTATACATCTAACTTGGTCTGGGAGACCATTGAACCCTGGCGTACCGGCTGAGTTCCCTTGGGAGCGGAAGGACCACGCTTAGAACTTCCTTACAAATGATACATTTATTTTTTTGTTATTTGATAATAAAATAGAACGTATTTTACAATTCTACCAAGTGCCTGGTTTATTGTTGATGACTACTCAAGATAGAAAAATTTTCAAATTTATTTATTAGAGAGATATGAAAATATGTAGACAAAACAAAAAAAAAAAAAAACTCTGGCAAACTTCTTTTTCTCTAAAGTGTGGCATTGGTGCGGCTGGTAATGTGAATAAATGGCACGATGGGTGTGTGTGTTGAGGCTAAGACAATCCCGTTTTCAAAAAAAAATTTTTTTTCATTTCATTTTCTTTTTTCTTTTTTTTGGTTAACAATTACTCATGCAGTATAAATTTATTTTTATTTAGTATTTATTTTCAATTTTCATATGATAAGGAACAGCAAAATTAAAACAAAAAAAAATTATAATAAAAAAAAAAAACAAAGAGAAAAATTGACCAAAAAAAAACAAGGAAGAACAAAAAGTTATGTAGGTGTAGAAAAAACGATCTATAAAAATATAAACTTGTGGTTTTATTTCAAATAAATTTGAAATTTGTATTGATATTTTTTTTTGGAATAAAATTTCTTAATAATAAACTTAATAAATCTAATTTATAATTTAATGACTCTTTATGTTTAAAAAAGAACCTTAAAAAAAAAGTTAATTGATAGTTAATTTATTAAACAATTAACTCAACCAACTAAAAACCTCAAAGAAAATTTTCTACTTAACAATTTTTATTACAAAATGTAGCAGAAGCAGCAGCAGAAGCAGTACCAGTAAAAAACTTTCTTAATGTCTATTGATAAGCAGTTAGCAGATGTTGATTATTTTAATATTTTTTTTATAGCTTTAGTTGCTTAATATAAATTTAATAAAAATCTCTTAAATATAAGTAATAAAAATCTTTGAAAAATGGTAAAAAAAAAAAATGCTTTTTTTTCAAAAATTGTTAAACAAGTAAAAGAATTATTAAAAAAATATATTTTATGATGAAAAAGATGAAGAGAACGTTTAAGATGCCATTCATCTAAATATCGATAAAAATTGTTATCGATTATATGCAATTTTTATGCAGCCTACCTACCAACGATTTTGCTTATTTGAGTGAAAGCTATAAATTAGGAAAAAAAAAAAAAAGGCCCATAAAATGAATGCACTTTTTTTGACATTTTCTGACATTTTTAAAAATCTTTTTATTCTATATTTTTTAAAAGTTCTATTTTAAAAAAAAATTCTGGAAAATTCTGCCTTAAAACAAAAAATTTTTTTTAAATAAAGTGAAATCAAAAATGGTCAAATTTTTTACATTTTGTAAAGAACCTTAATGTTTCCTTAAATTATGTCTAGATATTTTTAAAAACGTTATGAAAACAGACAAAGTGACATTTAGCATTGTGATTTCTTAATATTTTGAAAATGTAATTCTGAAATGTTTGTTAAAAAGGAGAAAAAATATTTTGAATTCAAATTATGTTAAGTATGTTGCACAAATTTTCTCATAATTATTATGCCTTGTACTACAAATCTGTGTAATTTATAATGAATAATTATTATCATGCAGCAGCATACATAGAAAAATTACACATATACATACATTCATACATATATAGATGTTTATATGTATGTATGCATATGAATAACGCATTTATTAGTTCAATGTACAATTTTTGTTTTTTTGTTTTTTTTTTTTGTTTTGTTTTATTGGCACACACAGAGAAATGATGATGGTTTCTATAAATTATTTGGCAATAATTTAAACATAAGTAAACATAAATTTTTTTTTCAAATGATGATGAAATATTTCTTGAAATAGGAAAAAAAATATTAATAAAAGTAAATAAATGTTAAAAAATATGCTTGAGCAGTATTGTCTTTCAAAAAGCCCTACTTTAAAAAGACCAATTTTAATAAGAAAAAAAATTACAGATTACAATTAATGATGCTCATCTGCCTTGATAGCTTAAAGCTTGTATTGCATCTCATGTAGGTAGGGTAACTTTTCTTAACTGAGTTAAGAGTTTTCCAGGTATCTATTTTATTTGGGTAAACGAAATCTGCTGGAGTAACATGTAGGTAGGTAGATGTAGGTTTAAACGAGTCTTGTGCGTGTTGTGGGCATCAATGGGCCTCAAAAAGCCACAGCAATGGGCATTATTTAAAATGCTGAAGCCAAGATGTCAAATTAAATCTTAGGCCTTAACGCATGAACTCATGAGCCGTTCTCAAAGATTGTTATTTCCAAAGATCATCTCAAAAGCCAATAACAGTTAAGCTGGTGGCTTCTTTATATAAATAAATTAACATTGTGAATGGAATATTTTATTTTCTAGCCTTTAAATGATTAATTTTTTTTTTTTTTTTTGGATTAAAATGTTTAGCTCTGACAATTGCATCCGAAATCGGATGAGAGAAATCAAAGTTCATTACAATAAATTTATTTTTATTTTTATATAAATTAATTTCATATTGTATAATTATTTTGGCAAATATTCATGGTAGTGAAATATTTGGCAAAATTTTTTTTGTAAAACCCTATTTTATCAATAATAAACGTAACGAGATTCATAGCAAGGTTTATTTTTTTATATGGATTTTATTACAATTTAAATGAAAAGCCCATGCAACAATAAATAACTTTTATTTGTTTTTATTTTTATTTTTGGGCATTTTTATTAAAGTGCTTACGATGCGTACAAGTTTTCAAGCATTGAATGCCCCCTTTGGCATTGTTATAGAAAGCAAGTAAAAGAAGGGGGGGGAAAAAAAACAGTTAAAACAAATCTCAAGTTTTATGTGTTTATTGATTTTATTAGTTTTTAGTCACTTAAGCAAATTCCAGTTAATTGAATGCCTATAAATTTAATTTATTATACAAAATCAAGTAACTTGAAAGAAAAAAAATTATCATTAATTGTAAAAGCGATTTAAGATCTTCTACAGTACTTAATAATTCTGGCATAAATATTTAAATAAAAGTCCAAAAAATGAATTGCTTTAAGATAAATATTTATTTAAGAAGATAAGAAATTTTGAAAAATTTTGAAAAGTTGAAAGCAAATTATATAAATTGCTTGAAATTTTTGTGTAGACTGAACATTTTTGTATAAGAATTTTATTTAAATGTGAAAAAATTAAGCTATGTCCTTTGTAGACGTGGCATGTTAAATTTCAATAAATTAGGCCCAAAAGTGCAATTCTTCCTCTTCCCTTGGGTCTTAATGTAAAAATCAGAGACCAGCTAAGCCTAAATCTTTATAAAATATGCTTCTAAAGGTCGCTATTTTAAAAAAGGTAAAGTTTTCCATTTAATTAATTTTACTTTTCAACATAAATGAAATGTAGAGTCCAATATTTACACTGGATAACTTTTGTGCGTGGTTCCAGGTTTTGGTGGCCAATTGTTTCTTAACATAAATCAAAACATTTGCATTTTCCTTGGCATATAGTGCAGTGCATGCCGAAAGCGTATGCTGCATTTTAACAAGAAAAATTACTTTCCATTTTCTTAAAAAATTCATTCAAAATTGGTTAGTGGGTTTTTTGTTTCTTAAGTCGACAAGTGTGCTCATTTAAGCTTCTTTTTTAATTGACATAATAAATTATCAGGTTTTTTTGTAAAGTTATATTTACTTAAATACCGAGCAGCTCCAGAAGACACAAAAAAAAAAAAAGTGAAATGAAATTCAATGAAACACTAAAATGAAGATTAATTTAAATTTAACAGAAAAATGAAAATATGAAATTATAACAAATTTAATTATAAATCAAGTTTCATCATTTTGATTAATACATGAAAAAATGAAAAAAAGTGACCCAACATCCAATCACAATCATTGAAATGAAATGATGGACACGTTGAAACGTCAGTCTATTTGTACATATGTATGTGTATATTTATATAAATTATCTTCCTGCATACCGAAACCTTGAATCATTTTCTTTAAACTGGTTTGATTTGTTTTGTTTTTAATTTGTATTTGCACTTTTTTTTTACTTTTTCTTTAATTTTGCTACTAATAATAAAATCATCCATCGCCATCAACATTTTAATTATGGTGTTCATATGGTAAATTAATGTATTAGTTAGTACAAAACACATAGGTCAATAAGTTACCAGCACTTATGGTTTTTTAATTTTTTTTTTTTTTTTTTTGATAATCTAAAATCTTTTTGGAAGGTATGATTTGTTGCTTATCAAATGCTTTGAGCCACATAAGTTAACTAAAGTTAACAATTATTTTGGTTAATTTTGAGAATGTGAAAACTTTTTGACCTATGTCATGTCTCTAGTTATAACAAAAGTCTAATGCATAAAAATATAACTAGTTGTTCTTCATGCCTTCTTTTATGCTTATTCATTTTTTATTAATAATTTTTGTATTATTTACTTTTTTTTTTTAATTTTTAAAATTTTTTTAATTTTTCCATATTTCTATGTTGACGACATTTTCAATAATAATTTGAATATTTCATTATATTGATGCTAACTAAAAAGTTAGTTGTTAACCTTTTTATAATCATCATCTCACTTAAATGAGAAAATATCAATGTTTCATTAAAATATTTGAAAATGTCCAGACGAAAAAAAAAACGAGTCAACTTTATTCATAAAATTTCTAATAAAATAAAATTATCATATAATTCTGAAATATATAAAATTTTTGTCTCAGCTCCTGCATGTTTTGATTATGTTTATTTCTTTTTTTTTTTTGCATTCTCTTTGATTTTAATATGAAAGTTTTTACATGCTGTCAGACATTTAAAAAAAAATAATTAGTCAAGCTTTACCTGAATTCATGAATTCATGAAAATTTCATTATTATTATTAGTTAAACGTCCATATGCTATAAGATTTAAACTAACTTCATCATTACAAAAAATTAACAAGGTCTCAAGTGAACATCAAGGTTTTTAAGCACAGACCTTTTTTGGTAAATTTTTGTTTTGCATGTTTGACAAGACAATCAATAATATTAATTTAAAAATATGGTTTAATGAAAGATTTTACATTTCCTTAAAGGACCTTAAATGTTAAAATATGGTTGAGTAAGTAAATTATTTATTTTAACTTTCTAACATAACAAATCATTTATTCTAAAAAAAGTCGCTCATTAGTAGCCATTAAATTATGGAATTAACTAAGTAATTTATTAAAAGATTTCCAAAAAATAAAACGCTTTACTAAAACGCTGCATTCTTAATGCCACGTATACACTTGTCACCTACAATTTGCCATATAAAATTTCTAGTGATTTTCATCTCTTAAGTAATCAACGTTATAAATATATTTACATAAACGGTAAAGCTCCCATCATGTAAATTTATGAATTATGTTTATTTTATTACATTACATTATTTGCATTAGAAGGTATATTAAATTTATGTTCAGATATGTAACCCATGAAATGAATTATTTAATTTTAATTAATTCTAAGTGATATGCTAAAGCAGCCTGTGATTGCTAATTTATCAGACTCTTGCTTTATCTTAATTCTATAAATAAGGAAAAGATTGGCAACATTGCATTTTTTATTAAGAAAAATTATATTTTTAATAATTTAGTGAGCTTATGATAGTTTACGATTTGGTTTGTTTGAAACTCTGTTATACTGTAAAAATTTTTTTTATCAACTTAGATATAGAGGCCTGATCGTAGAGTATTTGAATGCCAATATACTCATTGATTATAAGATTTCATGTACGTATTAAGTATATTCAATAATAATATGAAAAAAAAGAACAAGAGATAAAATAATAATATGGCAAAATAATAAATGTGACGATATATTTGCATTTGCGCTTGCAATTTAGTCAATTTCATTTTTTGCAATTGTTACTGTATGTAAATACAAAAAAAAAAAATAAAATAAAAACAAAAACGAAGAATTCTATTTATAACTGTAGAAAAAACAAAAAATTTCAAACAAGTAACGGAGAAGAGGTAACGGCATTTAACTGACATACAGTTACAAATAAGAAAAAGAAAAAAATACAACAAACAAAACAAAACTTGTTGAATTTCAATTAAATTGAATTGAGTTGAGTTGAGTTAAATTGAACTTAGTTCATTATGCCATTCATTTCTTTTTTTAATTTGTTTTGGAATTCTCACATTTATAAATTTTTTCCAAGAGTTTACGATATTTTGATTTGAGAGAGTTTGAATTTGAAAAATTCACCACAACTCATACTCATGACGCTCGTTTCCCTTAAATGTTAACATGTAAAAGAATCTCCTCGTTATTAATGGGTAAGCAAGATTTGGATCATGCAAAATATTTGCAAAATACCTACCATAGCTGACTGCGTGAGAGTTAAATGATGGCAGCGATTTATGCAGTTGCAATTGCAGCTGTAGTTAAAGCGACGGTATTTGGTATATGCGAACGACTCAGTGAGTTAACAGCAGCAAAATAGTAAAACTAACAGTAAACTGTAACATTTTAACCGTTAAATATGAATGTTAGTTAACTCATACAACGGTATATTTTTAGTGTGAGTGAGTGAGAGTCAAAGCGAGCAGAGATTAACTATAGAGGACGATGACGATGACGATGACGATGACGACTGCATTTACAGCGTTGAAATGATTTTAAATAACTTTTGTATGGTTAACATTTTTTTTCTTTTTCTTTTACTTTTTTGGTATAAGTCTGATTATCTATATACGCCTATGGATAAATATTTCGTGTTAGTCTTTTACTTTTGCCTTTGTTTTTGTTTTACTTTTTTCGCCTCACATATACACTTTTTTGTTCTGTTTTAGTCTTTAGAGTCAGGCACGCGTGCGCAGCATTTGCAGCGATATAAAAAGCGAATGTAAGCATAGCAATCATACATAGTTGTTTAAAGTGTTGCGCGTTAACGGAAGCAAAAAAGCATTTATATTATAATAATACAAAAATTAAAAATAAAGAATTCAATTTAATTTCACACTGAAGAGGCAAAAAATAAATATTAATAAATAAGCGTAAAAAAATCTTTATTGTAAAATTTTTACAAAAAAAAAAAAACAAAAAAACGAATAATTTTGCAAAAAAGTACTTTCGTTAATATTTGGCAGCTTTACAAAATTACAACAACAACAACAATTACAGCACAAAATTTTAAAAGTTTGAAAAAAAATTTTAAATTACAAGAAAAAGAAAAAATAATAAATAGAAATAGAAACGGAAAAAATATATTCAACATGAATAAATTTGTGATTGTGTTTGTTGCACTTTTTGGAACCGGTAGGTATTTTTTTTTCTTTGGCTCATTTCTAAATATAAAAAAGAAAAGTAATTTAAAAAATTACTTTATATTTAAAATGATCATTTAAAATATAATTTTTTTAATGCTGAAGCAATTAAATATAAAATTGGTTGATTGACAACATTTGAAAGGATATCAAAAAATTATATATATATATATATATATATATATATATATATATATATAACAAAAATAAAATTGTAAAATCAAAAATCTTCAAAAATTTTCTACGAATTATTTTTAAATATTTTCTAATAACATTTCTATTGAATTTTATTTATGCAATAAATTTTATTATTTCCTAGATGATTTCTAATTTTTATTATTTTAATGATAAACAATTTTTCTGTTGTCTTCAAACATTAAATAAATATATAAATATATTATTTAATTAATCAAACATTTTAGTTAGTGCATGTAAAAATATTTTAAAAAAAACTTGTTTTTTTCGTGTTAAATGATTGAGAAATTTTTATCTATAATACTAGTTCTATTAAAGCAACAACTAAAACAATTTTTTTTTGTACATGTAAAAATAGACATTTTGACTTTTCTACAACTTTTCAATTTACTGCTCAGACTGGATTGTAAATCACACAAAAATGACAACAATAAAATAAGAAAAATCGAAATGCATAAAAAACGCAGAAATGTGCTCATTTCAAATAAAATTAAGAAAAGACAAAATGAAAAATAAAAGAATTAGTTTCTGTAAATGGAAAGAAAAATAAACAACAAAAAAAATTGTAACAAAAAAACTTCTTGAAATTATTTCTGAAATATATAAAACAATTTCTTACAAGAAAAGAGGGAAAATCTCATCTCGTTATTTAGTAAACGCCAATAAAAATCGCTCAAACTGATTTATGAAAAAAATTTCTAAAACAATCGATTTCCTTTTGGAATATTTAGCTTAAATGTATTAAAAAAGTGACTTAAGTGACATTTTCACAACTTATAATAAATTTGAATTAGATTAATTCATTCCGTTACATAATTTTCAAGTTGGAAAGTCTTCTTAAGTTTCGTAACTTTTTATAAATGTTTGGGGAATCAATTTACCATTAAAAAATCACAATAGTCCTTTAAGCGACCTTTATAAATATTTTTTTTAAGATCGCATAATGTTGCCCTTAGATTATTCTTAGAAAATAACTTTTAGAATGCCATCTTTAAGGGAGAAAGAAACTCTTGCCAAATAGGACCATTTAAATTTCTGGAAAAATAATTCTTACGATTTAGAAGTTTACTAAGCGCTACATTTCGCTGTATACTTTTTTCCAGGTAATATTTATTAAAAAAAGTAAAGATTTCTATTAAAGTTAAACTTTTAAAGTGGGTTCTAAATTCTTGTAGCAAACGGAAAGATGCGCTTAAAAAAAGTCAACACAAGTTTGCTCTACAAAAAAAAATCCCTGCTTAAGCTGTATAATAAAGTTGTGAAAGCATTTTCTAAGTGACTTTTGATTTTTCAATCTTGTGAAAAATATTGAATATTATATATAAAATTTTTACTTATTTTGCCAAAAGTTATATGCATATTTGAAAATGTATAAAGCGAAATGATAAAAAGAGAAGAGAAGAAAGAAAATTATTATTAATTATATTCAATTATAAAAAGGATTAGTTTGAAACTGATGTCTGAGTGAGTTCATGCTTATTATTTCATTTATTTTTTATTGAATTTTCTTCTTCTTCTTTCCTTACACATTCATTTTTCATTTCATTTCATTTAATTTTTTTTTTTTTGTTTTTCCTTGTTTGTTATAAGATGAATGATGTGAGATAATTTTAAAGATGGCATGCATTGGTATGCTTTTATGCATTAAATCATAATCATTATAATAATGATAATTATAACAATAATATTTGATTACTATTTCAAACAACTAACAATAGTTCGTTCAGAAAGTGCAATGTAACACGCATATGCATTGTATTTTCCTTTTATTTTATTTTTTTTTTTTTTTTTACAATACAAAAACACATGCATACATAAACACACATATATAAATATTTATATGTAATATAAAGAAAAATTCAATGAAGTGCTTAAAAAAATGGAGAAAATGTAACAGTAAAAATGTAGCGGTGTAGTAAAAGATATAAACAGCAAACCTCAAGTCTCTCTCTCTTGGATAATGTAATGCACTTTTTTTGTTTTTGCTTTTTCTTCTCTAAGTCTACATTAATATTAATTGTGTAATAAATTGTGCGACCAATGTATCCGTGAACAAATCAACCAACCATCATGAGAAGTAAAAAATAGCTACAAAATACCGTTATCATGAGATTTTCGTTTAGTTGTTACATTGTCATTATTTTTGTTACATACCATAAGAAATAAGTAATAAAATAATATAAAGAAAATTGGAAAAGGAAAACCATAAAATGAATATGTAACAATAAACTAAATGAAGCAAAGCAAAGCAAAGCAAACAGAAGTAGAAAGAAGAAAATAAAAGGAGCAAAAAAATTTAAGAAAAATAGTATGAATTATGCAAAGTAAATGAAGAGTAAATTTTGTATTAATGTTAAACAATAACTAAAGTCATCAAATGTTAAATTAGATCTTATGGTTGAGCCGTTAAATAAATGATATAAAAAAAAGACAAAAAAGGAATTTTTTGTTTGAAAAGTATTTTTAAGCTTTTTAAAAGAAATTTATCAAAAACAGCCTAAAGCTTAAACGATTTTGCTTTCTGATTTACAATAGCAATCCTCATAAAAAAAATTTCTATAGGAACTTTTTAAGATTCTATTTAAATTTGAAATTTTGTTAGTTCAAGGCAGCAAATTTATCAAAGACGACTGGTTTAAGCGAAGGGTTGTTTTTTGATTCAAAATTTTTGAACCTTTGAAAGTTGTAAATGTTTCAATAAAATGAATATACCTCCATTTTCAGATTGTTGGGGTTTAATAAAAGAAACGGTATAAATGTATGAAAAATTGAGTAAGCAATGCCAGACCAAGTCCCCCCAAGTTCATTCACAATTGCAAAAAATTTATATGAAATTGCTTCTCTATCTTCTTCTTCCTCTTCTTCTTCTTATTTTATTTTAGTTAATTTCTTGCATTAATTGGGATTTATGCATTGTTTGGCATAGAATTTTTTCAATTGAACCATAAAGATTTTTTTGTCAAAAAAAATATATATTCGATATAAGAATTTTCCTTTTAAGGAATTTTGATCTTTAGAATAGTTCTTTAAAATTTGTCTATTGAAAAATTAATGCGATCAATTTAAGTTGGTAAAAAAAAAAAACTTTGAAATATTTAGGGCCACTAGATTTGTCAGATTTGATACTTGTTACCTCCTTGTTACGTTTTATTTATCAAAACCCTAAATGAATAAATTTCTTTCTAATTGGAAGAGCATTTAAAACTTTTCCAAAAGAGCTTAAAAACTTTCGTAATTTCATTTAATAATCTTCTTCTTTATCTTATATCTAATAATAATTATATTTGATTATAACATTTCGTTGATTTTGATCATTTTATGATGAAATCTCAATTAGCAATAATAATAATTAGCTTTAAGTAGGCATTTAAATGCACAAGATAAATAAAAATATAAGGAAAATAAGTAAATACCGCGTGTAATGGAAATAATTTTATAAAATGTATAAAATTTTCATTTGCATTTGCATTTCATGAAATTTTAATTATTTCAAGTACAAAGCACCCCACCATTGAATTATTGAATTTTTGCATGTCGATAAACTAACATTTTTATAAAATCACCATTCACGATACGCAAAAGCATATGCCTCGAAATATCTTATTTAGCGATAACGCTTACATTAAGTGGATTACAGCGAAAAGTAATAAAAAAAAAACTTAACACTACAAAAATTTTATAAAGTTGTTACATTGTGTACAAGCGGACTGATATTGACACTGAAATTTTAAGGACTGGTTTTCGTTTTCTTTTTTTTTTTTTTTTTTTTTTTTTTGTTGCTTAAGTTTTCTATTAAAAGTTGTAGAGGCAAGAAATTTGTAGGCCTCTTTTGGTGGCTTTTATGCCCTACAATCTGCAATTGAGAAATTGGAAAAGCTTTGCTTTAGCAAAGGGCCTTAAAAAATCCTTTGCTGTGTCCTTGAGTGTCAAATTTGGATGGTCACAATTTTTTTGTCTTTTACCACGCCCTGAGCTCATAATAAGTTATTGTGGGAAAACAAAAAAAATAATTAAGAAGTGAAAATTTTTTTTTTAAAAAAAATATAACAAAAATTACAAATTAATTCATTTTTATGGCAGATTAATTATTTCTATACCGCTTTATCCAAATAATCTAATAATTTTATTTTAACAAAAATAAGAACATAAGATATAAAATATTTATCAAAACTTTTTTTTAACGATCTCTGCTAATTTTTCTTTTATAGAAAAAAAATTCCATTTCAAATAGATCAAATTTTAAAAAAAATATCCATATGTCTTATTTATATAATTTTTTTAAAGTATTTTTTTTGAAATTATATTAAGCAAAGATCTCTAGTCCTTTGAAAAAGTCAACCTTGACCGTGCCATTGACATTTTATTTTTAAAAAAATTCATTTTAAAATTTATCTAAGATTTTTTTTCTACATATCAAACTGAAACAAAATCACTTATGTAAAAATTCGGTTTTAGATGATTCTTTGATGATTTTTAAATGGACAATGCTTCAACTCATATTTTTATAATGTTTCACGAAGCGTTAACTCCATAATGGCTTGGCTCTTTTTTATTTTTAATTTTTCTTTTCCACATAGCATTGGCATAGATTCCACTTTACTCACTTTATTTTGAATTTTTTTTTTTTTTGTAATTTGTCTTTTTTTTAGTTTGTTAGAAAAATCATTGACAATAACCTTGAGATATTGTTAAAACAAAAGGTATATAAAATTTCGTATAATATTCAATGAAATTGTGGCTAATTAAAAAAAAAAAAAACAAAAGAGTTTTATTTTTATTATTAATTTTATTCTTTATTTTTTTTGGATAAAATTGACTTCTGCATATAAAAAAAATGGAAATTTTAATAAAATGGAAAAATTTAATTTAAAATGTATGTCGTTGTTATCTGAACAATTTACTACTTTTTTTTCACATAATTTATTAATTGATAAAGTTAAATAAAGTTGATTGTGCTTATTAACCTTCTGCAAATCCTCTCAGGTATTTTATTTTATTAATTTTATTTAATGTTTATTAACAAAAATACTAAAAAAAAAAAAGAGAAAAGTAAAGAGGATGAATAAATCATTTATAAAAGTTCAATACACTAACACGCTTTCTTTTTCTCGGCCATAATAATTTTTTTTTTTTATATTAATTTTATTTGACATGCACAATTTAATTGAAAAACCAGTATTGCAAACTGATTGACACTGATTATTAAGAGCTTTACATTGCTATGTCTTATGTAAATTAAATGTAAAGAAAGTGTAATTAAAATGTAAAGAAAGTGTAAAATAAAAAATTTTTCTAATTAAAAAAGAAACTTTTATAAAGAATAAGGTTTAAATAAATGAAGCCATCTTTCTAAACATTAAAAGTACTTTTTGAATTCACTTATTTAATAAGATTTTGAAAATTGTAAATTTATTTTTCAAAATAATAAACTTTTACAAAGAACCATCGCAAAAATTAAACGTTATCTCTTTATTTGCAATTCCATAAAAACTTCAATTAAAATATATCTACATAAAAATTTTCATAAAATAATTAGACAGACGGACATATAAATTTTAATTCATTGGAGTTCATTAAGTTCAATATTAAAGTCTACAAAAAATGCGTTAAAGTTAAAAAATTTAATTCAGCAGCATATTTAACAGAAAAAAAGCCAAAAATTTTTTTTTTGTACAAAAAGAATTTTCATAGTTGCAATAATAATATAATCATTTAGTTAATGACATAATACTTTTAATTCTCTTTAGATCAAAAAAAAAAAAATTTCAATTGATGATTATGAAAGGCAAAGGCGGAAAGTATAGAGAATTAAACCGGTTGATAATGAATAAAAGAATAATTATATACTAAATATATAATTTTATTACAAAACAACAATAATAACAACAATAAAATATTATAGTTGCAAGAATTTCTATGAATATTTGTTGTTGTTGTTTATTGATCTCATAACATAACATAAAATATCTTCCTGTTTTACCATATTTGGTTATATATGTCAGTAGTTATGTTATATGTTTAACATATGCATGCATATATGATTTTAATAACACATGGGTCAATAAGTCAATAAGTCTTTGATTAAAATTAAAATTAATTTTCCAAAAACATATCTATATAAATTTTCAATTGGAATTACCATTTAGTTTTACTTATTGATAAGTTTATGCCTCTCAAAATCTTGTTAATTGCTGTATCATTCAGCAAAAGAATCATTTAATGAAACTTGAGCATTTTTAAGAAATCACTTGAATATGGTTGAATTATACAGATGCATACAATGTAAAAGTAACGACCCATAAATCAAGAACTTTGTAAAAATATATAAGTAAACATTGCTTTAATGAGGCCCAACTTGAATTTATTCTTAGACCTTAAAATTTTGATAAAAATCATTTCAATATTAGTTATTACAAATCTTTTAGCTTTAATTTTGGTATTGCCATCTATAAGTCATATTTATGGACTTATGTATTATATATAATATTTTTCCTAATGGCTGATTGGAAAAACGATATAAATTTCGTTTAATTGATTACTTGAATTGAAATTTCATTATTGTAATCAAAATTTCAAATCATTTTTCATGATACTTTTTTTTTTTTATTACAAAAATTGAAGGCTTTTACATATGGCAATTTTAATGAAGTGCTATAAGGAAATATTTGAATAGGGCTACGCATAGATGATTACCTATGCCTGATTAGGCTTATTTCATAAAATTATCTACCATTAACCATTTGATCACACTTCTTAGATTACTTAGGTTTTTATTAAATCTAAACTAATGTTGATTAATTTTGAAATTTTTTTGCAAAAGGAAAAAGTTTAAGGAGTTCAAATTTTTATGAAAATTCACTGAAAAAATCATTTCGCCTTCTAAAGTAAAGAAACTCACCTAGCGAAATTTAAATATTCAAATTTCTTTCCATAAACTATAAACTATTTATCTATTCATTTAACTACGAGATTATGAAAATTATTTGAAGTTCTGACAGACCAAGTGGGTAGATAATTTAACTTGTTTCAATTATGGTTTATGGATGCGGTGTCAGTAATTTAATAGATTTTAAAGCATTATTTTAAGCAGCCCACAATTCTATAAAAATATCTTTTTCATTGTTCTATAAATATTAGTTTTTATTGCTAAGAACATTCCCTTAATTTGTTGGATCTTGTTATATGATGATGGTGGTTCTATTTTAATTCATACAAACATATTTAGACATTTTTATTTATTTACTTTGAGTATTTGACGGCCAAATAAATTTTCGCATTTAAGAATTTTGATTTTACTTTCTTATAGATCTTTCATTGTTTATTTTTTTTTTTTGGTTTGCAAAATTTTGTTTATATTTAAGTTTTTTAATAAATAAAATATTTATAAATTTAAAAAATTTGTGTATATAGAAAAAGTAGAATTTGTAGAAATATTACTTTTATTTTATTAATTCTGCCTACTGAATTTGTTTTATGGTGTCTACGTGGCATATGCTAGAAATTTCTTCATACATTTACAATATGTGACTTTATATCAAGAATTTCAAGAAGAAATTTCATGTCATTTTTTATTAGATTTATTTTACCTTATCTAAAGTGAAATCTAATAAATAAGCATTTAAAAAAAAAAAAGATAAATTCATTTTGAAAGATGTAACATATGAGTTGTAATCAAAAATAAATGTAAATTGACGGACTGACTAACTAAATAAGTTGACTGACAACTTATTGTTTATATATAATACGAAATATCAAGTTAGTCTAAAAAGGAATTTATTTGATAATGAAAATATTGGATGAAGTAAAAAAAAAAAAAAAAAAAGAAAAATTAAGTTTAGGGCCTTTTATTGTAACTTGTCCTTTTACTATAACTACACAAACAATAGACTAAAATAAAATTTTGGTTTATTGTGTTATAAAAATCTTATTGCCCAATTTTTTTTCCAAACTAAAGGAAAGTTTATCAACTCCATTTCAAAGTATTGTTCTGTTGCTTTATTGAAAAAAAAAAAACTCTGATCCATACAGAATTTTTAAAAGTTCTTTTAATTATATTGCCATTGTATAAAGAATCTTCTAAGCAAATTAGCTGGATCCTCTTAATGTTCTCAAATATTTTATGTTGCCTTAATTTATCTAGATTTTACTTGAAACTTATTCATCTAAATTGTTTAGAACGTTTTTCTTTTATAGACAAAAACAAAGTAGACAAATTAGACAGATAAATAGGCAGCCAAACGTAAGAGAAAATTATATGCCACGCCCTTTAATCTTTAATATATTATATACAATTTTATAAAGTCCACATTATTTTCAAAAATTCTCTACTATTATTCATTTTCTATTCATCTTCTTTTTATTACAATTATTCTACAATTTCTACAGTTTGGCATGTAAATACATAAATATAAACATACAGAAAACATATATATATATATATATATATATATTTGTAACACCTACACTTACTTACAAGTGTATTCAAATAATTTATTTTGTATATTTTTCATTTAGGGTACAATAATTTGCAAAAAACAAAAAAAAAGGGAGAAAAAAAAATTAAAAGAAAAAAATGGAAAAAAAGTGATTTACTTTCATGAATATCTACATGAATATAAAACGACGTATATATTTACATGTAACACGTGAAGGTGTTTGATAAATATTTATATGCCATTATTAAAGCTCTGGTTTTTTCTTTTTTTTAACGTTGGTTGCAAAATGTAAATAAGAACATAGCAAAATGCCGTTAAATTCAATTCAATTTTACATATATGCAAATATCTTTAACTATTTTTATTGGTATACATTTATGCAAGTATTTTTTTTTTTTTTTGTAAAAAGTCATTTAATTTTCGTAGAAATATTTTAAACATTAAGCGATAATTTTGATTGTTATTTTAGCAAAATAATACAAAACTTCTCTAAAGTATGAATAACATAAAAAAGCTTAAACTTAAAACATATTGACAGTTAATGATTTGCATCATCAGTCCTTACAAATAAATTTTATAATTTTGAAAGGTCTAAAGGAATAGTTTATTTGAAAATCGCAACTTAGAAATTAACTTGATTTATCTACTTTAATCAATTCATTTTTATTTCATATTCTTGAAATGTGTATAAGAAAATTTATGTCAAGATTAGATTGAATTTATTGACGTCATATAAAAATTTATAGTATTATTTTTATTATAGAATCTTTGAGATCATTTTGAAAATTGTTTAAATGTAGGAAATTTCTCCGCTTATTTTTTTAATGGTAAAACAAGTACGTGGACTTTTATTAAAAAGTTTTCTCATGGATCAATAACCACTCAGATGTAATTTGAAAAATTTAAATACCTTCAATAACATTTTAGGCAAAATTTTGCTAAAGGAAAGTTGAAAGATTTTCACGACTTCTTAAGATTTAAGCAAGCAAAATTTTTATGGCCTTAGACTTTGCTTAAAGTGGAAAAAGGCTTTTCAGTGCCAATAAATTTGCCAATAAACGAAAAGTTAGCTTCTCAATCATAATTTTGCTTAAGAGTTTCTAAATTTTTAGATAACTTTTTTTAAAATTATTTCAGTTAATTCTAAGTCTAATAAAAATTGTTCTCTCAACTTTAAATTACATGGAATTTTTAGTGCAACAAGTGGCCACAAATTTGTTTATAATCATTTTTGGATATTATTTTTTTTTTATTCTTTTTTTTTTTTTTGTAATTAAAATAACGGCCATATATCATATAACGGTTTATTGAATTTAATTTATTTATGGCAGCCTTTTTGTAAAATAAAAGAAAAAAAAATAAAAAACAAAACACAAAAGCGTAAGCTAAAACAAGAGCAAAAAGTAAATATAAAATTAATGCGATATCTCTTGGGTGTATAATTCCCCACGATATTTGATATAAACTGTTATAATATAAATAAATTAATAAATTCATTATACACATAATAAACATTTGGTCTCATAACCATAAAACTTTTGTTAACTATCATCATTATCATCATCATCATCATTATCATCATAATTATCATCCTTGTCAATATTTACCTCCAACTGATGAGTTTATTTGCATTGAGGAAGTTTTGTATTCATGCATGACCTTTATTTGTTTATATTATTTTATTGCTGCATTCCTTCCCCCCAACATCATGCTACAACTCCACCATCATTCATACAGATATCACACAAAACAAATTAAGTAATAACAATAACAAATTATTTTATATTTAATTACGTAATTATAATTGAAATATAACAAAGCATTTGGACGCTATTTATTAGATCATTTGATAAAGTTATCTCATTCAATTCCAAAAATTCTTCTTAAAGCAAACAAATTTAACTCATAAATTACTTAATTATAATTACTGATGATGTGGCAATTTTTAATTCAATAATTCTATGCGATACCTTTTTAATTACTTCATTTTTTATTTGGGCAAAGACGTATTTAGCTTTGAAATCATAAAAAATTTTGTCATGTAAACAAGAAAAGTTTGTTAGCTTATTCTGTCAGGCCTTTTCAAACCACAAACATCAAATGTTAAATCTCAAATGTCAAATGATATTTTTAGATATAAATTGTCCAATAATATGTCAAAAAGATTCTTAATGTAAATAATAAATTTATCAAATTCTACACTTTTTATTCAGCCAGTTATTTTGCTTAAGAAAATAAAAAAAATGAATTATCAATATCATGGCAACTGCAATTACTTTTTTAACGATTTAATATTTATATATATAAAATATATTCAAATAGTTTTATATCGATTTAATAAAATGTGTAACATATAACATTTATTGTGGCCAGTAAATTTGAACTGTACTGAACTTGAATTGAGCTGAATTATATGCGTATAATTGAAATTAGTTAATCAAGAGCTATTACAATAAAAAAAGCAAATTAATTTTTTATATAATATAAATAATGGTAACTACATTAAGCAAGGGGTGGGCAAATTCACGACTCTCTAGGGCCCAGAAAAACACAAGAACTAATCGTTTGATAGCACATAAAATTCTTGATTCTCTATAAATTAAAAAGATTTTTAAACATTTTAGGAACTTTTTTCATTTCTAAGAAAATGTATTTCAATTTTTCAGTTTTACGAATTGTTCACCAAGTGAGCCTTTAACAGCCTCCAAATTGCTATTAAACCATCTAAAAATTTTACTTAGGAAAAATATTTGGAAGAAAACTTTAAAAAAGAAAAAAAAAGGCGAACAAACTCCAAAATAATACAAAATAAAAATAAAGCTCAGTTAACGTCTCTACAAATTGAACAAAAAAAGTCAAGCATCTGCAACAATTATTCATGTTGTATTCTGTTTTTCTAGTTTCCTTATTTTTTTTTTTGTTAAACAACACTCCTTAATTTTCATTCTACATATGAACAGCAAAAAAGTACAAAATACTTTACTTTCATAGATTTCTAAACGTCATGCATAAGTCTACCCTCTTCCCATGCCAACAATTGATGGTTGGTAAAGGGTGGTTGGGTGGCGGGGGGGGGGGGGTGCATTTGTTACCAATGAATATGACATTTAGACATTTACATTTTCAGAATTGTACACTTTTGTTTTTATTGTTGTTTTTGTTGTTGTTATTATTGATGTTAATAATTCAAAAAGCAAAAACAATACAAAGCACTGTAAACTTTCGCTTTTTTTCTTAGTACTTTTTTTCTTGCTTGTTCATTTGTTTTATATTATTGAAGCTGTTACTGTTGTTGCTGTAGCTATTTGCATTGCTATTTATTTCAATTATCAACTTTTATTTTGGACTACTTTGCTTATTGTTCTTGTCGTTATTGTTTCATACGGCACCTACGAGATACCTAGAAAACTGTCTATTTAATAAGTTAATGATAAAAAAACCACACCAAAAAACAGATGCACAAAGCCAGAGAGAGAGAGAGAGATAAAAAGAGAGAAATAGGCATACATAGAGAGAGTGGTTGGGAAGAAGAGAGCGGTGGCAAAAGTGAACTGAATGAAAGAGTGTAAATAAAAAAATTGAAAATAAAAATGAAACAAGTCTGACCTGACATATCTTACATAAGGACATATAAATATATATAACTACATAAGTACATCCATACACACATATATACATACATACATACATACATAAATACATACATCTATATATATAAAATATATAGATGGTAATGCATCGTTTGTGTCTTTGCTCTATAAATAATTTAGAGTACATGAGCTATGATGTATACATTTGTATATATATATATATATATATATATATATATATATATATATCTATGTATGTATGTATGTATGTATGTATATGTGTATAATGTAAAATATATTTATTGTTGACGTGGTTTATAACCGCAATACAGAATTACAGTGAATAATAGTAAAATGGTAAAAAGGCAACAAATTGCAACAATTTTAATGATAAAAATAAAAGCAAAAAAATTTGCTTATTTCTTTTTCTTTCTCTCACTCTCACTACTCTCTATTTGCCATTTTCTGTTGATTTAGGCATATGAAAATTAGAAACCAATGTGTTTGTTTATTTATTTAGCAAATTGTCTCAATGTGTTTGTGTTTGTGCATTTTGTTTTTACATAGAACTGTTATATATAATGCGAACCGTTATATGACCCGTTATATAGAGTCGAATGCTTTGTCTTTTTTTTATATCTTCTTTGTTGATTGTTGCCATACAAATTACAATCACACTTCGGCACACTTCGGCACACACATATTCATAGTCTCATTCGCTCATTAATTTAATGTGGTTGAAAAAGGAAAGGTCTTTAAACATACAAAATGATTTTTACACAAACTATATGCATATACAGAAGAAGTTTTAAATGCGAATGTAATTACTTTTATAAACTAACCATATGAGCAATCTTTTGTGTATTTAAGGATTAAGTAAACAAAATTTTCTACTTAAGTAGCTTTAATTACGCATATAAATACACACAGATATATATATATACATATATATATATATATATATATATATATATATATATATATATTATATATATATATATATATATATACATAGAGATATATAACCAAGCAACGAAAGATTTATATAATGACACTGATGATGATAATGATGATGATGATAATTGTGTTGATAATGATAATGGTTTCTGCTATTATTATTATTGATCTTGTTTCATTTGTTTATGAGTTTCATTTATACATATGTATAATAAACTTACATTATCATCAAATTGAAAGTAATGTTTGCCTTCTTTTTTTGTTTTGGGTGCAAAAAGTAAGAACAAACCAAAAAAAGGCCAACTTTTGTTAAAATGGGTTCAACACTCTAAAATTCATACAAATACATGCACTCTTAGATGCACACACAAACACACACATATACATGAATACATATCTAAGTTAACCCAAATAAAGAGTTTTTTTTTTGTTTCTGCCATTATTTTCAAGATTTATAATTACAACAATTTTCCTATCAAATTGTACAAATTTCGCAGGCAGTCGCTATGTAAAATCTATTAAAAAAAAATCATTTGAAAGGCACTTTGCATTTAGATTTTGTAGAAAAATTTACTTATGTACAAGTTTGTATTTTTTATAAATTTTTATATAATTGAATATTTTGAATGGAAATGAAAGATTTCAATTTTAAATGTTCTCTTGTTTTTTGTTTGTTTGATTTTTGGGAAATTTATATATAGAAAACCTTGAAAGCGCTTTGCTTGAAACTTATTTATTTGATACTTATTTATGAAGTATTTTAGAATAATGATACAATTTTCTATAATTTTCTATAGTTTAGAATAAACATTTTCGCAAAAATGCCTAAACTCTAAAAATCTATATGGATCAGCTAGTTTTATAGATTTTAAATTGTCTCTCCATATATTTGAAAATTTTTCTATATTATTGTAGGTTAATGATTAGAAGAAGCAGTTTTCTTTGAGCAGGCAAGATTTAAAAAAAAATTATTTAAATAAAACGATGCAATTAAAATGGAATTTTGAAATTCGTGGCATAAAAAACTCATTTATGAGAACTTTCATCACCTAAAAAATATGACTCACTTCATGAATTAAAAAAAAATTCATTAATAAATCTTTTCAAGATTTTAAGAAAAAATTTAAAAATTTTTCTGGATCAGAGGGCAGAATCTGTATGAATCCATCTCAAAGCTACATTCTAAATCTAAATGGTACATCCCCAATTTTTTTTTCTGTTTATTTAATTTTCTAAGCAGCCAAGTAAATAATGTAAACTTTATAATACCAAAAAAAAAGAAAAAAAGAAGAAGAAGAAGCAAACTTATGTAAAAATGTGAATAAACTTTTTGTTGATTCACTTGAAATTTTGAATGTCCTTTACCAGTTTCGATAAATATTAAAAGAGTTTGATTTTTTCATTATGTCTCTTTTGTTGTTTTTCTTGTCTTTTTTTTAAGTAATATTTTTGTATTAACTTTTTGTTAGTTTGTGTAATATCCAAAAAAAAAAAAAAACAGAAAACAAAAAAAAAACAAGACAAAAAAATGAAGAAAAAAGTAAAAAAAACCCGTCTTAAATGTTAACCTAAATTTCAATATGATGTAATAGCATCGTGCATAGCACAAATAAATAAAAAGAAAACAACAACAAAAGCACCAATACCAACAACAACAACAACAACGCACATACACATACAATTATTTTTATGTACATATTTTTATATAGTTTAGCAATTTCACTTATACTCATGTGTTGTACAATAATAATAATCATAATAATAATAATAATAATAATAATAACAACAACAGCAAACACAACAACAATAAAATCTACAAAGAAAACAGCATCGAGAAAAAAAATAATAATCAGATAAAGTTTGTTGCGAGTGAGAGGGCTATGGAGACATATTGCGTATAAATTTATGTATAAATGTGTGTGTGTGTGTGTATGTGTGTGTGTTTCAATCTCATCAATTTTTCGTATTATTCTTCTCTCTTTTTCTTCTTCTTATTACTTGATTATTTATACTCTACAGCATTTGTGATAATAATTGAAAATTTCATCTAAATTTTGATTTCCATTTTCTAAATTGCCAAATCCCGATAAAGTTTTCAAAGAAATATTTTTAAAAATGCCTAAACCAACTCAAGAATGTAAAAAAGAGTTTTTTCAAAAATTTGCCTAAACAATGACTTAATTTTGAATGGACTTGAAGAAATCCGGAAGATTTTACATTTTTTTATTTATTTATTAATTTTTTTAATAAAATTCAGTTCATCAAAAACTATCCATAAAATAACTGACTTTGAAAGGCCATGCTTTAAAGGAAAAACTTTTTCCTTTCCTTCAAATGATATCGATTAATGAAACGAACATTCTTATTTGACTTTTTCTTTTTCCTTTCTCTGTGGAAAATGGCAAATAACATACTCAACTCTTTTTAACATTTTTTAAAATTTTATTTAGTATGATCATTGTTTATGGATTTTATTCTCGATGCCTTGTGCTCACCAAAGTCTTTTGTGTTTTTATTTTTATTATCATTATTATTTTTATTATTATTGGTAGTTACAGTACTTGCTCATACATTTTTATATGCACACACACACACACACACACACACACACACAGACACACATATTTTTATTACATGTAATATCGTGTTAACCTTGGTATTATATTTATATTTATTTAAGAGAGCATTTCACTTTTTTTTCTTTTTAATGTAACAAACAACTGTTATTGTGAAATTGACTCTTCGAATGGCGATAACAGAACGCTGCCTTGTAACGCATAAAAAAATCCCTGATATTACGGAATTTCTAAATCGATATGTTTCTTATTATTTGTTTGTATAAAACTTCATAGAAATCTTGGCAGTATTAATAAAATTTTGGCCTAAACATATAACTCTATGAAAAATAAAAAATTTTAATAATGTAATAAATTCTTAGACTTGGGGAGATTAAAATTTCGATTAGAACACTTATGAAACTTTGCAGTTTTCTTCGCTTCTTGCATGCTTAGAATTTCTAACGATAGACCTTAGATAAATCTAACCGGTTTAAAGATTTCGATTTTTATAGATTTGCCATAAAGCGCTTCTTCTTTTTTTTTGGGTTTTTTTTTTTATTTCATCGGCAAAAGGCAGTTTTTTGAATTTGCTTAATTTCAAACGTTTTCTCTATTAAACAAAAATTGCTCATTAGATCTTAGTTTGTTATTAATTTAAAATTTTTTCAAAATTTTTCTTATAATTTTCTGGCATAATTTTCTTAACTTTTTTTTTTTCTTATTTTGCATGTATAATCATGTAACAATGTTGACATTTACATTTACATTGAAAAATTCTATATATTTTTAAAGAAAACAAAAAAAGAACCGGTTCATAATAAAGAACATAACTTATAATCTAATAATTGTCAACTGAAGAAAGTTTAAAAAACAAAACATTAAAAAAGAAGAAAAGAAAAACGAATAAAAATAATAAAAGCTGAGTTCTATAAAACCTAAAGATGTAGAAAAAAAATTATGAAATGTAAAAAAAGGGAAAAACTGTAGGAAAGTAAAAAAAAATGTTACAAAAGGTAAAAAATTCATGGCACTAAACATTACTAAAGCCATAAATAAATTCTTAAAATTATAAAGTGCATATTAAATGCATGTGCTTCTAAGGCATAGATCCTTACAAAAAAAAAAAAAAAAAAAAGAGAATTCTAATTAAATGTTTGTTGTCTTTTCATATTTCTTCCATAAAATGCATTTTGCATTAGATTCATTCATCTCATTTCAACTCAACTTATCTTTTTCATTATTCTTTAGATTATTTTCATTTGCTTTGTCATTCTCGTATATACTTGTTCTTGTTATTTGTTTCACACTTGCAAAAAACGGTATCGAATACTGCTGCAGAAATATTATCAAGTTGATAATTACTTTTTCTTTATGAAAGCGGCCATCATTAAATAGTTCAACGTTCTCTTTTTCTTTTCTTCTCATTTTCGTCATTTTTTTTTTTTTTTTCTTTAAAACTTTCCATAACAATAACAATAGCGAAAAAAAAAATAACAGTGAAAATTTGAAATGTAACAAGAAAACAAAAAGGAAAACGCAAATGCTCATTAATCCTTACCTTCATTTACATTATACACATATAAAATATCTAGCTTAATTTTCATATAAAACAATATGTCAAACTAATGGCATATTTGGGTAGTTAAAATGAGTCGACTCTTCATGCTTTCATTGCTTTAGTTATTTTTACAAATCATTTTTTACTCTTTACCATTAAATGGTGTTAACTTCGCCGACTTTGAAACAAATGAAAACAATTTGAAATGAAAAGTGTGTGAGCGTGGAGTCGACTCTTTTTTAATGCGACTTTTCATTAAAAAAAAAAAACTTTTATGCAAACTTTTAATATGCAACTAACATGAATTCGAAGAATCTCATTTGTAATAATTAAATAATTTTCGTTAACATATGCAAAAACACATTCTAACATGGCGAGTCGACTCGGCATGTTGGTATGCGATATAAGTTTTGGCTTTTCTTTCATTAAAACATTTGAAATTAACTTGCAAGCCATAAAAATTTTATCAATTCATTGAATAAGTTGTTAAAGATATTTCACAAAATTTTAAATGTTTTTGTCATTCCAATTATCTATTAAAGGGCCCTTGATTTATATTTATGAGTTTGCTATATCTGCTTTTTGTGCGCTTTTTTTATTTTACTATGACTAACATTTTCCTTATTAAAAAATTGAATAGTGTAAAATAAGTAAATGTAAAATAAGAAATGTAAAGAAAAGGAAAGAAAAGGAAGGTATGTAAAATAAATATAAAAAGGAGAAAAATTAATATTAAAATTAATAAAATATTATCATTAAAAGAAAATTATTTGTAAGGCAAAAGTAAAAGAAAAAGAAAATGACTTGTAAATTTCTGTTTTTTGTTTTTACAATTTTTCAGTTTTGTTATTACACCATTTTATTATTTATTACTAATAAGTATTTCCGGTTATTACACTTTTACTGCGGCTACTGCTGCTACTGCTGCTATTGCTATTGTTGCTGCTGTATTTGTTATTTATTGTTTTGTTTTTTCCTCTCATTAAGGCATTTACCTACAAATCGTTAATTTCATGTAAATTATTTTGTTTGTTCGTTGCTTTTATTGTTAGAGCGCATGGTTAATGACAAATTTGCACACATACACACACACACACATGCATATATACATATACATGTATAAACAATATAATGAGACTAATTGTGTAAATAAATAATGTAAAATATTGCAAGTGTAAGAAAAATTCCGTAACAATTGAAAATGAAAAAGTTAAATAAGCAAAAAAAAAAAAGAAAAAAGAAAAAAATCCAAAAGGCAAACATCAAACACAATCATTACTGTAGTATAGATATCTATTAAATAACCAACTTCCCTTAACATTAAAAAGAATATTAACAATTTTTGGAAAATTTTTGAACAAAAAAAGTTTTTTTTTTTAATCAGTGAGAAATTCTGCCAAAAAGCTGAAAGAGATCTCTTTAAAATTTCGCGTATTATATTTTTAAATTAAATTTAGTTTATGTGACCAGCAAAAGTTCCTAAAACGAAATTCTGCATTTCACAGTTACAAAGTAAAACTTGAAATAAACTTTTTAAGCATTTGATACAAAATTTGCGCTTTCATCCTGCCATTCTAAGAGAATGATGAAGTAAATTGCTTTGCCCAATATTAAAACAGGCATAATTAGCCTCAACATGAATTTAGTTATATGCCATGTGGCATAATAAATTGATCTTTTAACTTTTGGCCATTTAATTTCATTAAAGCATGATTTTTGCTTTAGTTAAATTTTACTTATTATTAAAGTCCTATATTTAACTGTATTGACAGTTTATCGATTCCAAATTATTATTAATATAATTTATTCAATTTAAACACTTGACAGTTTTGTAATCAATATTTCTGAATGATTGATTATAAATTCCTTATGCCATTTTGATTTATCATTTGATGATTGATTAATAAAAGCTCATAGATTTTTTTTGTTCATTACCATTTTGGGCAATTTCATTACACATTTTACATTTTCATTAATTTACATTACATTTTATTTTACATTTATATTTTACATTTGTAATTTTTTATTCACGTGTTGAATATCCGTTTTTATGGACAAGTGAAAACCGCATAAATATAAAGAAGATAATTGTTAAATTATAATAATAAATGATAATAATAATAACAAAAGCAATTAACAATAACAATAACAACAATTGCTTCTTGTTTTTTTCTTTTTTTTTTTTTTGTGTTTTTGTTGTTTTTTGTAAATAATAATAATAACAACGTTCAATGACTTTTAAACTTGTTCAACCATTCATATGGCAAATATAAAATAAAGAAGAGAAAACAAAAAAATAAATGTAACAAACTATTTTTCATATACATAAATATATATTGTTTGGTAGGTTGTTCAATAAGTTAACAGTATCAACATTATTTCAGCCTAATGTTTATTTTATTATTGAAAATTTTTTTTTGCATTGAAAATTTCATTTACCAAAAGCTTTATAAATAATTTATACTTAAAAAAAGGGTGGTTCAATAAGTAGGCGGCTCAAAATTTTTTTTAATTTCTTTAAGTTTTTTAGCAATTTTCCTTTTTTTTAGCTTTTTGGCCAAGTTTTACAGTATCAAATTTTTTTAAATTTATTTCTTTAAACTTATTGAACTACCTTATGTGTAATATAATAGATGATTCATATATTGCAACATATAGCATATAAATACAGTTACAAAAAAAAATATATAAATACACGTATTATGTTCATTTTGTAGACAAAAACGCAAAATTTAATTTAAAAAGTTAAAATTTTTTTTTGTTTTGATTTTTCTATTTTGTGTTTTTTTTTATGGTTTTTTGGTGTTTTCAAATTTTTACAATTTAAATGGCAAATCTCACTTTGTAAATCTTGTCTCATGTAGATATCTAACCATACACATAAACACACGCACACACACATACACATACACGTACACACACAGACATATATAGCCGTAGAAATATATAATTATTTATTTATTTATTTATTTACTTAAAATTTATAATCCAGATATTGCAACAACAATAATAGTAACAAAAAAAAAGAATTTTGTAGTGATTTACCAAAATACTAAAAAGAAAATTTATGGCATTTTTTTCATTTTTTTTTCTAATTTGATATAAAATTTTTCTTAAAATTTTTTTTTCAATTTTTCTAATTTTTAATTTTTTTTTGCCTAAATAAATAAAATATTGTGCATTATAATAACGGATTTCATGTTAGAACTCACGATCATACAACAAGATTGTGTACTCATATAAACTTTATACATGTACATAAAACATATAGGTCAATAAGTTCTAGTTTTCAAGAATATTTTCTTTTAATATTCCATTCTTACACTTTTCTTCCTCTTGCCATTTTCCCTTAAACAATTCTACAAAAGATTTCTATTATTGTGTACGTGGCATATTTTAAAAAATGCTCTTAAAATTTTTACTGGTATTTATATTGAAAGATTCAGACATATTTTTTTTGAAGTTTCTTATGAAGTAGAATACTTATTAATCTCTGGAGAATATTTTTAAAAATCAAAGACATATTACCTATATGTTATTTGACATTATATTTAATAAATATTTACAAAAGTTACAAAAATTTCTTCTCTAATTTTCTAAGACATTTTAACGATATTTTATATGTAAAACACTGTGAGTGTTTTACGTACATACCTGCCGTGAAGGCTCAAATGTACATAATGAACCCTAGCGTTGATAGTCATGTCACGCAGGGTGCATGCTACCGTCACGACTAACTTCTAACTTAAAGCCTGCATTGCACCTTATAAACATGGCTTAATCTTTGGTATCTAAATTTGGAGCCTTCCAATTACTGCTTGGCTTAGTTTGATTAACTCAATAAGTCTATCCAGCTAACCATTTTTTTCGGAAAATGGGATCCTGCACATCAAACAAGGCACACGATATGGACACCACAGTCCCCACGAAGCCAATTTCAACATCACCACAATGGGCATATTAAAACTGATGATCCCATGGTACCAAATTAAATCTTTGGATCCGATCTAGTGACTCACGATGCCTCCTTATGGTCGGCAACACCAACGACCATCTCATGAGCCACTCCCAGTTGAGCAGATGCTTCTCGGCACTGGCTGTCCCCTTTATGAAAGATCAGTAAAATATTTGAAAAAATCTCTGGCTCTGTTTGTCTGTTTAGCTGCCTTTTGGAAAAAGTTTAAAAAAACTTCTCAAATTTCTTAAGTGAACTCTTCAAAAATTGCAAAAAAAAAAAAAACATCTCAAAAAATTATGATCTATAATTTTGATGTATTTGAATAGAAAAAACATAAAACATAAAACAAAAACAAAAGCAAAAATCTATTTTGCATAGATTTGCTTATTGTACAAGCTCAAACAAACTTAATGAAAGACAATTAAAAAACTTTTTCTACATCTATGAACAACAAGCAAAGAAAAACAAAAAAAAGGAACAATTTTCATTGAAATATTCAGGTTTTTTTATTTTCATTGTTTGCATTTTTGTGTTTCTTTTGTATTTTTTGTTTTAGCTTTTTTTTATTTTACATTTTATTTTTTCTTCTATTTCGTTACAACCATAAAT
Organism: Melophagus ovinus; assembly: GCA_023089585.1. Taxonomy (NCBI): domain Eukaryota; kingdom Metazoa; phylum Arthropoda; class Insecta; order Diptera; family Hippoboscidae; genus Melophagus; species Melophagus ovinus. The sequence goes on from JAKKIB010000177.1 coordinate 10,779,059, forward strand.
TATTTGAAATCCTTATAAAAATTCCTTTGTGTATTGATTAAAGTAGAGAATAAAATAGCAAAGCAGTACAAATTATTCTAAACAATTTGAGTCGCCTGATAAATATTCTACATGATTTTTACCAATTATTTTTACCAATTTATTTATTAAAAAAAGAAGAAAAAAATTTCCATTAACATTTTTTTGGTTTTCTTTTTTTTTTTTTTGAGATAAATTATTTCAGGGAGAGATTTCAAGATGATGGATAATGGTAAAAAAATTGAATGCTTAGAATTATTAATTAATTTTATTTAATTTAATTTCAATCAAATTGAATAAATTTTGTTTAAAGTTTTTGTAAAATATTTTTTATGAAAATGCTTAAAAATTTTATTAGAATCATTTGTAGCTTTTCCTATTGATCATTGAGTTAAAAATTTATAAAATCTTTGGTCATCTCAAAGTGGCTAATTTTCAAAAATATTTATCTATGAAACCTTAAAAGCACTTCAATTGATAAAGCTTTAGCAAAAAATTAATAATGCAATCGATTACAAATAATTCAACAATATTGAAATAAATTCAAGTAAACTCGAGTAATTTTTTTGCTTGCTCTTTTTTTTAAAGCTTTTTTTTTTTTCAAGTAAAGCACTTTATTGTTTAATCAATTGCAAATCGATTTTATATGAACGATTTGTTCTGTTTACCCATTTCTTTTCATTTTTTTATTTTTTATTTATTTATTTATTTTTTTTTTTGTTTGTTTGTGTTGTTCTTGTTGTTATTTTCAATTTAACATAATTTGTAAAAAAATTTCTTTAGCCATATAATTTTAATATCATGGCATTTCATTTTATACAAATTGATGTTTAATTAGAATTTATTTACAATTTGTTTTTTAAGTTTCTCTCTTTACTTATAATAATTTTGTCTCACTTTCAGTTTCAGTAAAAGTTTCAATTTAAGTTTTTAAAAGAAGTTTAATTCATTTTAAAATCAAAATTGAAAAGTGCATAAAGTTGTAACATTTTTAAATATTTTTAAAGTCTTACAAATAGAAATGTTTATGGTAGATTCGTTTAGAGAAAACTTTGAAAATTTGCTGGTTTCAATTTTTTCTTTTTAATCATGCCCATTTAAGGCCTTAGATTGACTACAATAGAAAAATATAAGCAAATTTGTTAAAAAATTTTTTGAAATTCGATTTTTTATATTTTTGTACATTTCGTCATAAAAATAAAAAAAAAAATTTCCCTAAATTATTCTTTCTTTCATTTTGCAGTGTAACATTTAATTGTCGTTATAAACTGATTGTAACGTTTTTTTTTCTATATTTTGAAATTATATTCATTTGAATCACATTTAATAAAATAGATTTTGTACTTTTATGCATTAACATTTATATGTATAAAAATTTAAATATTAAATACAAATATAATCCATAAAGCTATTTAATTAAAAAACCAACAAATCATTAAAACTTAGAAGGCAGCAAAAAAAATAAAAAAATAAAAAGAAAAAAAAAATAAAACAGGAACGGCCAAAAGAAACGTAATTGCATAATTTTAAATATAGAATTAAATTAATTTTTTAATGGTTCATATATTGATTGTGGTATAAATAAACTGGTTTCACTTATTTCGTTTTTTATATAGAAAAAATTACAAAAAAAGAAAAACCCAAAAAAAAAAACAAACAAACAAACAAACAAATAAAAAAAAATATAAGTAAAAGCAAACTAAGTGGAAAAATTAAAAGCAAATTCAGGCGACTTTAAAACACTTTCAAACATTCAAAAACAAAATAAGGAAAATAAACAGAAAAAAAGTTTGAAAAAATATTTTAAAAAAGGAATTTTCTATAATTTTCCTTAACATAGACATGATTTTAGAAAATTTTGAACTCAAAGTCTTCAATTTCCTTAAGAGATTTAATTTACAACTGAAAACTTTAATTAACGATTTTGAAATATTTTAGAGAAAAAATATGTGATGATAAAAATATATTAATTTCTTTTAGGCCTAGATCGAAATTTGTATAATTTGCAGAACTATTAAAGTTCTGCAAATTATATATAAAAATAGACATATTTCATATAAGAAATGGACAGACAGGCAGACAGATAGACAAACAGGCAATTAAGCAGACAATTATGGCAATCAATTCAGCAAGTTTTAAGAAAGAAATCGTTTAATAAAATCGATTAAATAAATGAACCTTTTTAAACAACTTATTATCATTTAAAAAGTAAGGCCTTAGAAAGTGTTTTACAACTTTTAAAAATGTATAATATAAAATAAAAAAAAAAACTTAAAGAGAATCTTCTGCTTCTGTGATTTCATTAAGACTTTTCAAATGAATTGTTAAAGGAAAAATATTTAAAAAAAAACAGTTAATAATTAAAAGAAATGAAAAAAGCTTATTAATCAAATAGATGAAATTATTTTTCTTATTATATTTTCTTTTTAAAGTTCCATTAAAGTTATACAAATTTGTAATTTTTTATAAAAAAAAAAAATTTTAAATCTATTTTATATTGAAAGATTGTCAATAATGAAAAAATATGAAATGCGTCCATAAGCGTTTGTTAATTTTATGTGGTAGGATGTTTCTATTGATTTGATAATATTTCATTGTGCTCTCTTTCGCTATAAAATCTTTGCAATTTCCCAATTTTAATACATTTCTGCGGTTTCCAGTTTTCCTACATTTTTTTTCATTCCTTTATTGATCAATTTCTACATTTTTTTTTCATTTTTTTTTTCTTTTTTGAGTTTGCGGAATACATATTTCTGGTTGGTTACTGGAGCTAACTCTTATTCCAATCTTTTAAAGCCATAACAATAATAACAATAATAACAATAAAAAATAATAAAAATAAGTGCAGCGTTTGTTGCAATAATTTCTGTGAAAATTGTTAAAATTGATCAAAATTTTACAAATAATGACAATAAAAATTACACCATTAATTGAATAAGACATTAAGAAGGAAGATGGGAATGAAGAAATTCGCTTAAAGAAATCAAAACAAAAAAAAAAAAAGAAAAAAATTTAAAAACTGAAAAAATTTCTACAAGAACTAAAAAATAGAAGCCTTCAATCCACCGTTAATTAAGACATAACTGAGCTATGACTAATCGCAATTCTTAGGAATTTCTATAAACCGTTAAAACGTTATTTAGGATTTTACGCGATTTTCCAAAGAAGAAAGCAATTGCAAGTTATTTCAGTCATTCCTAAGTCATAGAACATTGGAAATTTTTTTGATATAACTTTATTTTTTTTTTTTTTTGTGTATAATGTTTTGTCAAAATTTTTATGTGTAAAATATTCGGTCAGCATTTAAAATGGTACTTTACAAAAAGAGTTGAGACTTTTGCAGGGATTCTCTAAAAAAGAAAATTTAAGAACACTTTTTCATAATCACCATTTTTACTCATTTTTAATTTTATTTAAAATTTTTTTTTGTAAAATTATTTTTTATATATTTTTCTTATAATAATAATGATGCCATTATGAAATTCTATTAAGCGATTTTTTTTTATAAAATTTTTTTTCTTTTATCAAACACATTTTCATAATTTCACTTTGGTTTAAATTTGAACTTTACTAATTTAATTATTATTAATATTAAAATTAAATATATTAAAAAAAAACTACTTATAGATTATGAAAGTTTATTTATATTTTTATTTGCTTTTTTTTCTCTTATTTTTATTTATATTTTAAAATTTTCATTTTTATTTTGTTATTTATTTTATTATTAGTATTATTAAAATATAACGTGTACTCTAAGCATGACAGTTAGCTTAAAAATTTAATTAAAATATATTGCCATAATTATCATAAAATAAACTAACGAAATCTATATGGGGATAATTTTTTAAAATTGACAAAGGCGAATTCGCCAACAATTTCAGAAGGTTTGCTTGCTTCATATTACAAAAGATGACCAAACATGGCCATCATATAAAATAGGAATAAAATTATGGTACTTTACATTTTAGTAATGATTTCCATAAAAAAAAAAAAACTTCATATGCATAAAGCAAGCATTTATAGAAGGCTTGACTGTACTTTAACTACTTGAACTGCCATCAAAAATTCTAATGATAATTTAGTTGCATAATAATAATAAAATAACTGCATTTACTTAAGCGTATGTATATGTATATATGTATGTATGTATTTGTGTGTGTGTGTGTGTGTGTGTGTGTGTGTATGTACGTGGATTGTTTTGATAGTCTATTGATGTCAAACAGAATATTGATGTGTTGTTTAATAATGCATTGATAAGTTGTGACATCAGTTTTACTTATAATAAAATATGAATATTTAATAATTATTATAATGATAGCAGCAGCAACACAACAACAACAACAACAACAACAGCAACAGCAATAATAGCAGCAATAATAGCAACAACAATATTTGCAATAATAATCATAATAATAATCATAATAAACATCATCATCAACAAGTCAAATGAGCCAGCAGCATTATCCACATAAAATATTGGCCAAAAAATATTTAGTGGCATGTTTTTGTATGTGCGCATGTATATGCATCTGTGTGTGTGTGTGTGTGTGTGTGTTTACTTCTATGTAGATTTGGTTTTTTTTTGTTTTTGTTTTTTTTTTCTTTCTGTGCTACATTTTTTTTTTTTTTTTTTTTTGGTAGCCGCATCGCTGTTGCTGTCAAATCTCTTGAATAAATTTTTATCTATTTTTAGGTCTGTGATGAAATTTTCCATAATTTTCATACATTTATTGCCCGCTTTTGTTAATTAATTGTTTATTAGTTTTATATGTATTTTGTGTATGTGTATGTGTATGTGTATGTGTCTTTTATTACAAAATTATTGATGCTTATTGATTTTGATGATGATTTGAAATACCAAAAAAAAAAAAGTACCCACAAATTTATTATTTTTTTTCTAATTTATCATATTTTTTTTTTTTAACAAACTTTATAAAACAATTGGAAAATGTAAGATTTATTTAAAATCATTTGCTGAAATCATTAAAATTAACTTGAGAGTGAGTTTTATTAAAAAGTAAAAAATTTATACAAAATATAAATTTGTATTTGAATTGTTAAGATCATTATTCCAATTAATAGAGATCAATAGATCTGCCTTGTAAAAGTTTGACTTGTTAAATTTATGACAATATTTTCAGTTGGATTTTTTTGTATGTTCTTCAAAAAAAATTTTTTTTTTGATTATATTTAATTTTTTTTTTTTGATTCAAAGAAATATTAATATGAAAATTTAAAAAGCGAACGTTTAATCATTCAATTTTTATGAGAATAAATTAATTACGCATTTACTGTTTATATAATTGATTTTCCTTTTTTTTTTTTAGCTGTTGCCCAAGATAATTTTAAATGTCCAGATGATTTTGGCTTTTATCCACATGATGTTTCCTGTGATAAATATTGGAAATGTGACAATAATTTGGCTGAATTGAAAACTTGTGGTAATGGCTTAGCATTTGATGCCTCAGATCCAAAATTTTTAACAGAGAATTGTGATTATTTACACAATGTGGATTGCGGTGACCGACAACAATTAGGTATTTGTTTGAATGAATATTCTAAGAAAATATTCTAATGATAAGATTTCATGATCTGATTTATATTGATTAAATAAATTTTTTAAATATTAAATAGAGCCACCAATTTCAACACCGCATTGTTCTCGTTTGTATGGCATCTTTCCCGATGAAAATAAATGTGATGTATTTTGGAATTGTTGGAATGGTGAACCCTCAAGATATCAATGTTCTCCCGGTTTGGCTTATGATCGTGATGCACGTGTTTGTATGTGGGCTGATCAAGTGCCCGAATGCAGAAATGAAGGTAAATTTTCTAATTAATTCATTCATATCAAATAAAATTTTATTTTAATATAAAAATTTATATATTAATTGATTATTTTTACTTTTGCTTTTACACAATTTAGAAGTTGCCAATGGTTTCAGTTGTCCGGCAGCTGGTGAAGTAGCAAGTGCTGGCTCATTTTCACGACATGCTCATCCAGAAGATTGCCGTAAATATTATATATGTTTGGAAGGTGTTGCTAGAGAATACGGTTGCCCAATTGGTACAGTATTTAAAATAGGCGATAATGATGGCAGCGGCAATTGTGAAGATCCCGAAGATGTTCCTGGATGGTAAGTTCTTTTCAGAATTATCCATAAAAATCCATGAATATCCTTCATGCATTTAAAGTTTTAGAGTTTTGACGATGTTGTTATTGATGATAACTTTTTGATCATTTCTATTAGCTTTTTTTCGCTTTTTTCCTGTTATTAGAAAAAAAAACAAGGTAAAATTTTGAAAGGGCCGCCTTTAGTAAAGTTCTTAGCTTTTTTGCTTTTTTTTGATGCAGACGAGTCCTTTTTTTTTGGCCTATGCAAAGTCACCGTTAAAGCCGCAAACGTTAAAGAAACGTTTGGATTTGTCTGTCCATTTATACTACACAAATTTTACTTGATCTCTATATAAAAATAATTAAGGCAACACCTCATACAAAATTTTATTTCGTAGAAAAATATTTTACAAAAAAAAACTTTATAAATTTAAAAAATTTTTCAATTTTTAAAGCGATAATCGATTTAAAGTTTAACTTTTTATAACAAATTAAAATTCTATTGGTAAATATTTTCTATCATTTTTCACATAAAACCAAAAAATTATACAAAAAAAAATTTTTATTTTTTATGTTTTGATTTCTTAAACTAAAAGGCATAATAAAATGTTGTAGAGTATTTAAAAGTCGCTTTAAAATAAATATAAATTTTGGCTTGGTGTTTTTTTTCTCCTCATTTTTCCTCTTTTTTGTATATTTTGCATTCTTTTTTTTTTTTATTGAATTTTTATGCGATTTATTGGTTTATATATGCCCTTCATTTTTTTGCTTTTTGCCTTTTACCTTTTGTATTTATTAATATTATGATTCTTGTTGTTGTTTTTGTCTATTGCTTGTTTGCTTGGTTGGTTGATTTGTTGGTTGTTGTAAAAAATTGCCTTTTATTATTATTAATAAATCTTTTCCATAATCTTTGAAACCCAAAAAAAAAAAAAATTAATCAAAAGAACTAAAAGAACTAAAGAGAATTTTGAAGCAAAGAAAATTAGAAAAATAGAAAAATGCCAAAAGAAATCAAACCCAAATATGAAATAAAGTACTTGCTTTACATTTCCAGTGAGGACTATTATGGCGATTTGGATTTGAAGAGCATTCGCAAAAGTGAACTATTAGCTGGACTGAACAGTGAAGGTCGTAAGGGTGCACCAAAAGCCAAAGCTGCCTCCTCATAAATTAAACATAATTAAAACATTTAAAACAAACAAATAAACAACAACACCAACAAAAAAGAAAAAATAAAAAGAAGAACAAAAAAACAGAACAAGAGAGAATAAGAAAGAACATGCAGAATAAAAAGCGGACATTAAATTAAACATTTCAACATTTCAATTTTGAAAAATATTACATCACAATAAAACGTTAAAGAAAGGAAAAACATGAGAACTTCGATTCCAATTCCAAAAATATCAAGTCAAAGTTTCTGTTAAATTCACTTCAAATTTTAATTCTTGTAAAAAGCAGAAAATTCCAAGGAAAAATTATAATGCTCAGTCTGAGATACTCGTCCCTTTATTTTTCCATTTTCTACAGTTTTTTTTTTTTTTTGCCTACATTTTAGAAAATTAGACTTTCTTTTTATTTGTTTATTTTCTTTTTGTAACTTTTTTATTTGAATGTTTATTGTTTTTTTTTTCTTTAAAAAAAGCAAAAAATTAGAGAAAAAGGTTTTTTAAAAATGCTCAAAATTTCATATTAAGGAAAATTTTTTTGAAATTTTTTTCTTTTGAAAATGTTTTTTTGTTTTTGCAATAAATTAATGTACGATTGTTTTAAAGAAATTTAATAAAAATGAGAAACAAAATTCAATAAAAACCATAAAAAATGAGAAAAATTCAATAAAAACCGTAAAAATGAGAAAAAGAAGAAGAGCATCAAATTGTAATGCGTAAATATTTCTTTAGAGATTTCTTTACATTTAAGTGATTTTAACGACTTTAAGTTTATAATTATCTTTTAAATAAAAAGAAAAAAGAAAAACCAAGAAGAAAATATAAAATTTCTTAAAATAGATTTTTCTTTGAGAATAAAAAAAAATTATTAAAAAACACCAAAAAAAAAAAAAAAATATATCAAATTTTGTTTAATTTTGAAATTTTGGTACATTGGAAATTGGTAAAATTTTTGGAAAAACCTTAAAAAAACATAGAAATAGCTCACTTTCATTTCATTAAGGTTTTAGAAGGTAATTCTTTTTTTTTTTTTTTTTTTTTTGGTAGTGTTCGATTGGCTTAAGAAGGCAAATACCTAAAGACACTTTCTGAATGAGTTATAGAGAAAAATATAAATCGCTTTATTATCTACATAATCAAGTATCGAATGTGTGATTCCAAGAACTAAGGCTACCGAATTTGAATTAAGTTTGTTAAAAAAAATCTTTAGATATTAAATAGCTTCAAGATTTCTTAAATGGAAAATATAAAATTTCTAATAAAAAATTTTCATACATATCGTTTTAAATATGGCCATCACAAGGCCAATAAAAATCTCATAGGCCATTTTTTTTAATTATTAAATGTTAACATTTTATGAAATATCAAAATTATTTCCCCCAATCTGAAAAGAAATTCTTTTTTTAGAAATTTCTTAAAAAGTGCCTTGTATAAATTCTCATAGAATATTTTTTTAAATTGCTTCTATTGTTTAGAATATTTTCTTGTTTAGTTGTTAAATCAATTTCTAAAGGTTTAGATGCAATTTTTTCATAATTTTTATTTAAATGAATCTTAAAATTATTTAATTAAATTTCTAATAGAACTTTATATACCTGCTCAAATGGCAAAGAGTGAAAGAAAGAGAGAGAGAAAGAGAGAGAGAGAGAGAGAGAGAGTAACAGCAATCATAATAATAATAACTAGATGTTCATAAAACAACAATAAATTTGTTAATTTTTTTTGTTTTTTGAATTGAATTTCTCTGTTTATTTATTTGTTTTTGCTTTATTTCTTTGCTTTTCGCACGCAAATTTGCTCATAAAATTGAAAATGTGCAATTTATATAATTTGGTTAATGTATATGAAATTTCATCCAATTAAAATATTGTTTGCCATTTAAAAAGCATTTCAAATACAAACAAAATAAATTCATGAAAATGTAACGAAAGAGAATCATGAGAATAGAACTAAAAATGCTCAGAACATAAAATGCTCTGTTTTAGATTAAACCTTTAAATCTATAGATTTATAAGAAATTTTCAAATTAGCAAAATTAATCAAATGAACGGTCTAGAAATTTTTTTACTTTATCTCTACTTTTGGCCTCACGCGGTAAACTAACCATTTCATTTCATTTTATTTCATTTGGTAATAAAAAAAAAAGGCTTAAGGGCCTGAGATCTTAAATAATCTAACAAAATGTTTGTTAAAATAAATCTTTTCACTTGTAAAGTTTCAGCAGCATATTTCAAGATTTTATAGCGTTGCTGCAAAATTGATATCACAAAACAGAAACTGAATCTCTTAAATTTTTGTACTAACAGCAAAACAACTCGATCTATTTTTACATAAGATTTAGTAGAACTTCTTAAAATATTTTCATATTATATGGCCCTTATCTCGTATTGAAAATTTCTTACAGTCTCTTGAATTAACCCTTTAAAATGTTTAGCAACAGATTTCTGAGTTTTCATTGCTCTATAAGAAATTTTGAATTTATTTAAGCATGTTCGACCATTCGTCCTTACCTTTCATGACTAAATTTATGCATTCATTATTTTGCCCTCAACTAAACTAAATCTTCTTGATTTATTTACAATTATTAAATGATACTTATTTAAGTATCATTTAAATAATACTTAAATAATACTTAAATGTAAACACATTTTGTATATTTGTCATTAATCGATTTTTTTTTTTTTATTATTATTGTTTTTCAATATATCACGATTTGTGAAAAGTTCATTTCCCTGTGGCTACAATCAATTATATGCTGTTGTTATCATTTGTCTTTTTATACCCTACAATATTTGACATATGTCAAGTACATGTCAATAAATTTAAATGAATAAAAAAAAATTTACAAAAGTTCCAACGCTCTAAACAAAATTAATTAAGGCCTTTCAATTTCTAAAGCTAATCTTTCGTTTAACATTTTTAGATATTTAGATACCATTTAGAGAATGATTAGTGATTAGATTTATTGTTTGAAAGCAGGTACCAATTTAAATATTAAGGGAAGAATAAGAAATTTCTTAACGAAGTAAAAAATAAAATTAACTTAGAAATTTTAAAAGTCTATGCATTCAAAAAAAATTTTCAATTTTATTATTAATGACATAATTTTATGATTTATATAAATTGGATCGTATCGAAATGGAGTTGTTGAAAAGTTCACTCATTTTCATTGGCCCCAACAACATTTTTAGTTGATTTTTATTTTCCTTTTTGTTTACGTTTTTTTTTTTTTAAATAAATTTAGCTTTAGTCGTAGTTTGATTCATTTGCTTCTTTCCTTTTTTTTTTTTTCTTGTTTATCAACTTTGGAGTTTTGTTGTGTTAGTACAATAATTAACTTAGCATGGCAAATATGAAAATATTTTGATTCAGTATAACAAGTTGAAAAATAAAAATCATCATGAATATATTTGAATCATTTAAGAAAAAAAAAAAAAATATGAGTAACAAATGAAACAACAAAATGGAGAAAATGAAGTGGAAAATCCAGAAGGATTGACTAATTGATTTATATTTCAATCATAATGATTGAAATATAAATCATTAAGATTTTTCATTTGACTTGGTCTTTTTTTTTTTTTTTTTTGTAACTTCCCATGAGATTGGTCAGATCTACATGGCTTGCAATCAACTTTAGCAATATTTAGAAAATTGTTTTATATAATTTAAGCATATTTGTCCGTCCATTTATACTCTTTAAATTTATTAAGGTAAATGCAAAAATTTGTGAAATATTTTATTGTAAATCTCACCAGCAAATCTAATTTAATTTTTTCGCTTTTTTATTGAAAAAAGTAACATGAAAATAGGGTATTTAAAAATCAGACTCAGGGATTTATATATGAAAGTTAAATAAAGTTAAATAAAGTTAACTATTTTCTCTAAACGTATCATTCAGTTTTTTATGGAAATTTATGAACATTTTTACAAAATTTGATGAATTTTGAAATGTGAGTGGAAGGAAAAGTTTTCTTTACACATTTTTTTTTTTTTTTTTGTAAAAATCTTTTGAAATTGATGGCATGAAGTTTTTTATTTTGCCATAAAATTAAATTAAAGCAAAGATAAACAGCTTATTCAAAAAGTTCAGTTTTTTTTTAAAACAAATAATTTTTTTTTATAATTTTATTCTTTTACCAAATTACAATATTTTGGCCATGCTTTTTTTATGAAACAAATTTTAAAATTCTCTTCAAGAATATTGAAACGTTAATAATTTCTTATTTTGTTTTATATTCTTCTTCTTTTTCTTCTTTTTCATTTTTTTTTTTCTATTTTATTTTTATTTTCTTACTTCCATGTACGTTTTGTTTTTTTTCCTGTTTCCCTTTTATCGATTACATTTTTCTATGAATTTCCATTTATAGCCAGGATTATTATGGTGACGTGGATTTTAAAGCATTGAAAAAATTGGGCTATTAATAAAAGCTAATCGTAGAAAATTTACTGCTTTCCTATATTGTTTCTTTAACTGGACACAATCTAAGCAAGATAAATGGGCTTTTATGAAAGAAGAAGAAGCCAAAAAGCCAAAAAGCCAAAATGAAATTTTTCAATTATTTTCCATATTTCATCCCTCTTTTTATATGTAAGAGATTAATTGAATGTGTAAATCTATTTCATTATTAAATCATTTCAATAGAAATTAAGCAGCAAAGAAAAAAGGGAAAAGAAAAATGTAAAAACAAAACAAAAAATACAGTTTCTAAAAAATGAAAAATGAAAAAAAATGGAAAATTCCAAAATAAGATCCATATTTTCTACTTTATAAATATATCAATATAAAATGAATAATAAATTTATAAGTTTTAAAAAAAATATTTACAATTTAAGCATTTTTTTTTATAAATGAAATAAATAAAAAAATTTATTTTACAAGACTTTTTTTATTACGATGGTGGTTCTTTTTTCATTTTCTTTTATAAATTTTACTTTACAGGTCAATAAGTTAATAGTCTAATATATTTATGGCAATATGCAAATTTAAAATCTCTGCTACGGAAATATCAAAATATGCTGCCTTAAAGAAACTTCTAAATTTTTAAACGCATATTTTATTCAAAGCACCTTTGAACTGATTTTAGCAGCATAAAATTTTCCATAATGCTTATGATTTGTAAATAAGAATTTAAAACTTCAAAATGGAATTGATCCATTGAACTTCTAGAATCCATTAAGCGTATATTCAAAAGTGAGCAGAACGTTCAACAGTTGCTTCTTACAATTCAGAATATCTGAAGCTAATTTTGGAATTCCTAATATTTTCTTTTAGATTTTCAAAACTGATATGAAGCAATTTATGCCTTCAATATAAAAATGTAAAAATATTTTACATGATGCTTATGAAAACGATGTCCATAAATTATATCAATAATTTCATCATATAATTTTAATTATCCATGCGTAGCTAATTAACGCACATATGTGTGTATGTATTCATTAACAATTTTCCACGTAAATTGTAACAGTGGTTAATAAAGCAACATAAAATTTGAATAATATTTTATTAAGTATTTACATTCAATTTTATATTATTATTATTATTATTATATTATTATTATTATTATTATTATTATTATATTATTATCATTGTTACTGTTTTTGTATTGTTATTGTTATTGTAATTGCATACAAACATAAACAATATAATTTTATCCGGCATGGAAGGAAAACATTGTTTCCCATAGATAAGCGTCTACAATAAGCGGCTATGTCTATCTTTCTGTCTGTCTGCCTGTCTGTCCATTTGTCTATCTAGCTTTATGTCTCTGTATAATTGAATGTATGTACGTTTATTCATTGTACGCGAGTATCACTAAGGCCACAAAAATTTTATGTTATAAAAGTGCTTTAAATTTTATCAAGTTGTCACCACTGCTGGTGTCGAACTATTGTGGTCTTTCTATTTCTGCTCTTTTTTATTTCACTATTTTTGCTATTTTAGTATAAATGCAATAACAACATTATGAAATTGTCTGGACGTAGCCACAACATAATTTTTCTATAAAATCCTATATAAAAAACGAGAAGAGATATAGAAACAAAGAGAGAAGGAAATAGATAGAAATAGGTAGAGAGAAAGTAAGCAAGAGCAACTGAGAGAGAGAGAGAGAGAAAGAGAGAGATAAAGTTACAGTGATGAAATAAATTGAGATGAGAAAGCAGTGACTTTTTGCAAAAACGTGTAAAGTATTTAAAAAATTTTGTTTTATGTTTCAATTTAATAAGTCTTAGTTTACACATACAGATATGCAAATATATAAATAGAAAAATTAATATTTACGCTTATATTTTACCATACTAGAACAGAACAGAACAGAACAAAACAGAACAAAACAGAACAAAACAGAACAGAACAGAGTAGAATACAAAATAGAGCAGTAGGCAAGAATGTAGCAGCTTGTACCATCGACACATATAAATAATTGTCGGCATACACAAACATATACAAATGTTTAAATACATTAATCTAGATCCAACATAACAAATATTATTAAACACTTACAATACGGTTGGCATATTCTTTTTGCGCCCGAATATAAATATTTATGCAGTACACAGTTAGTTTGTAAAAATATATGTGCATGCATTTAGGTGTGCGTGTTAGTGTGAAAGAGAAAGGGAAATTGTTAAAAGCACAATTTACAATTGCATTCAAACAAATCTATTTGTGCCATGCTAACCATTTTTATTGTTATTGTTGTGTTTATTTGCATTTTTACATACATAAATTTATCTTTTAATTATCATTGTTCAATAATTATTACATTGCATACATAAATTTTTAGCTTAAATCTGATTTCATCTCTCAATGATATCTTTCTCTTTTTCTATCTCTTTCTATCTCTCCTACATTATTTGGATTTTATACAATTCCAAGGTATTTTAATATTAATAAAACACTTTTAGCACTTCAAAGAACTTGAAAATAAATTAAACGGTTTTGTTAAATTTATTTTTATTTCCATTTCTTAGCAAAATATTTTTCACTTTATCATTATTATTATGATAATAACATATATTTACAATTGCCGTTATATTTACAGTTACAATTCAATTTACAATTGCCTTTACAGTTGTATTAACAGTTACAATGCTAATTGAATTAGATAACAAAATACAAATGGTTGGTGAATGATTAAATCGAATGGTAAGCAAAAAAAAAAAAAAAGAAAAAATGAAATTCAAATAATTTTGTAACTCCCTGAAAGATAAAAGCTTAATGCTTAACTTTATTTGGAAAGAATAATAATAAAGCATTAAATTACATGCTTAAAAGTAGGCAACAAAGACTAAGCTTAATAGAGTGAATGAAGAAAATTAAGTAAAAAAAATCTCCAAGAAATAAAAGTATTAAATAAAAGTTTTAATAAAAACAATTAGAAAGGGGTGGAACAAGTAAAAAAAAAAAATTAAGATAAAAATATGAAAGACGTTTAAAAAAAAAGAGAATGAATGTGTAAATATGTGAATGTAATTCGCTATGAAAAGAAAGCAATTTAAATGAAATAACTGCTGAGTTAAAAGAGACAATAACCAAACACATATACACATACATACACATACATGTATATAATTTACGTTTCATACATTCTTGTGTAACTTCATTTTGCACCATTTCATTCCATTCCATTACATTCCATGCCATTCCATTCCATACCATTCCATGCCATTCTGTAACATTCTATTCTTATTGTTTAAGAGTCCATTTGCTAAAAGAATTTTACTGTACTTTTCCCCCTCTCTTTCTCTCTGTCTCTCACTTTTTTTTCTATGTCTCTTTGTTAACTCAAATAATAACTAATACAAAATTTATACATGCATTCATACAAAGAATGCGTTAAATGCACAGTGGTGTAAAATGGAAAAGAATTTCTACTTCTTCTCCTTTTTTTTCCTTTCAGTTGTTCTCTTCTTTTTTTTTTTTTGCTTTTTAGTTTTTTTCTATTTTTCGGCTAATAAAACTTTACTTGTTGTGTTGTTCGGTTTTCACATTATTATAGATTTTTATATGTATGTATGTATGTATGTATGTATGTATGTGTGTATGTAAGTGTCATATTTGGAATTTTTTTCTATATACGCGATTTATGTATTTATGTAACAATGTTATTGTTATTGTTATTATTACTCTCTCTATTTTTATTGTTATATGAAATATTTTTCCATAACAATAAAAACAAAATTTTTTTTTAGTCATGTCTTTCAAGTACTTTCTTCATACTTTCTTTCATACTTGCCAAACTATTTTGTTATATGTTATTTTGCAATATGTTAGATTAGATGTCTATGTATGTAAGTGTGTAGGTGTGAGTGAGCTTTTACGTGAATGTGTTTACTTGAATGCGTGTTTTTAATCAACAAAAAAGAAGAAGAAGAAGAAGAAGAAGAAGAAGAAGAAATTTCTATTATTCTCTAAAATAAAAAAGAAATTTTTTTGTTATTATATTTTCTTGTTCTTCTTTCTAATTTAATAACGTGGCAAACATTTAATTTGCTTTTTTTTTTTGCTTTAGTTCTCGCTGAAAATAATTACATACCCCAAATAAACTTAAAGAAAATTCTAAAAGAATATATTTTTTATATATTAATTGTATTGTTAAGTTTATTAAGAAAATTTTATGTAGCGATTTAAGATTCAACATGTAAAATTTTGTATAACTTTCAATGGAAATACTTTTTTTTTTTTAGAAATGATAGAAAAAAAATTGCTTCACATATTGAAATCTTTATTTAGATTTGCAAATAAGATGGAACTATTGTATATACTTGTCCGTCCATTTGAAGTAAATATTTGGCTTATTATAAAAAAAATGTTGAAGAAATTATTAAAAAGAAATTAATAAAAAATATCTTAAAATAGTTTTAGGTTTGACATTGAAAATTATGATAAATGCCACGCTTATTTAGTTACCATTAAAAACGAGAAAGATTACTATTTTAAAAAAAAAGTTAAGTAATGCAGAAAAATCTGGAAAAGTATGAATTTTTCAAAACACCTATCTTAATATTTGATATTTGAATCATTTGATTAGTGAGTCCACAATTTTTATAAAGCCAGATAAAGCAAGGGCTATTTCAGTCTTAGAATATAAAACAACCAAGACGGCTTGAAAAAAATAGGAAACCAAATAAAGTAAACTTAAAATATCAAAGACCTTTACAATGGACAGTGGTCAGCGATATTGGATTAGGAGTTTTTCTTATCCAAACACATACACTAATAATCATCTAATGTCTCCAATAAAAAAAAGAAAGCTTAAGATATTAATTTAATGAAGCAAGAAGTTTCACAAATAACTTGAGATCTATGATTTCAATCTTTTTTTAAAGTATTAGCCATGCCCTTTAATGTCATGTAAGTACCTATAAATTACGTAATTACATTATTTTCGTATGATATTTCAAAGCAACTAAACGAATTTAAATATTTCAAGTAAAATAATTCAAGATACAAAGAAAATTGAATTAACGTTATAGATAAAAAAAAATATACAAAACAAATATAAATATTTGTATATAAAATTGCTATGAATGTTTATAAATAAATTCCTGCAACCAAAAAAAAAAAAAATGCACTAAAAACAAAGTAATAATAATAATAAAAAGATATAAAAAAAAAAATGAAAGAAAAATAAGAACAAAAAATGTTGAAGGTTAAAATTTTATCTATAAAAAAGGATACATTTAACAATTTACACATTATAAAATGTTTTTGGTGCAGATATAAAAATAAATACACCACAAAAATGTAAGTACGTCATTTGGGTGCTATTTTTACGCCATTTAATCGCCATTGAACTTTGAGAATGATCAACATAAATTCCATTTTTTACTTTCTTTTAATAATCTGCTGCTATTTTCTTATTCTTCTTCTTATTGCTGCTGCTGCTGTTGTTGTTGCTGCTGCTGCTGTTGTTGTTGTTAATGTTATTACTCTTTGTATTATAATTCTTAATTTTCATTATCTTTTGACCATTTGATTTGATTCAGCGTTATGATCAACTCAACATTTAATGTTTAGCAAAATGTTCACTTTTAGAATTTTTGCCATTACAAAAATACAAAATATAAAATAAAAAGCAACTACGTTTTAAATGCAGCCATAATATGCAATGTAACAAATAAATAACAACAAAAACAAAATGATGTGTTAAATGTGCTTTAAATGTTTTCATATAACACAAAAAGCTTTTAGTTTAATGTCACATTTTAAAAGTTGTCTTTTGTATTCCATTGTATTTTAAATGTAATGGATTTGTATTGTATTAGTAGAATGAAATTGGAATGAAGTTGGAATGAAGTTGGAATGAAGTTGGAAAATTTCTACATTAATTTTAATATCAAACTAAATGATCTAATGTAAAAATAACTCAAAAAAAAAAAAAAAAAGAAATAAAAACTCTATTTCTTGAAATTTAAATTAAAATTAATTTTTAAAAATTAATTATAATAAATATAAAATTATTCAAATTTTATATTTATTATATAATTCTTATATAAACTTTATAAAGTATTTATTCCATCAATCAGTTTTTTGAATTATTAAAATCAAGAATGAAATTTTTCTAAGGCCATTTATATATTTGATTATCTGAAAACATTAAACCATCCTCGTTTTAATCAAATTAATTAATTAATCATTATTAAAAATCGTTATTCATGAACTTTTGCCCATGTAATTCAATCAATAAATAAAAATAATTTTTATTGGCTTCTGTTTAGATTGAAATACAATGAAATATAAATTAGCAAAATTTCCAAGGTCACATAAGACTCTCTCTCTATTGTTCATAAGGCAATTTTTAAAAATATTTTCATGAAATTTTCTATATAAAAGTTTTTTTTAGCCACAAGAGCTAAATAAATGAGTTCCATTAACTGTTAAGCCTGCTTTTGAAAGAAATTGCCATTCAAATTTCTATTCGAAATTCTAAGACGAAATTCTTCGATATTTCTTTTAATTTTGTCATGACTTGCAAAAAAAATGGCGTGCCAAATGAAATCATTTTTACTTATAAAATTTATTTCAAGAAATACAAGAGCAACAGATAAAAATGATAAAAAAAAAGTGTAAAGTAAAAGTTAAAACATAACAAACATAGAAATAAACATAAAAATAAATATATATTAAAAAAAAAAAAGAAAAAAGAAGAAAAAAAAAAGAGGGGAAAAAAATTGCTTTAATATATCAATTCAAAGCAAATGCGTAAATAATTGAAGCATCATATTAATAATATTTATAATGGAATTCACATAAAATAGATAAGAGGAAGCATCAAATCTTTTATATATTTACCCACTACAGCATTTGCGATTTAGAGTTTTATGCAGATGATTGTAACATTCAGAAGTCATAACTTTTTGTATTGATTTGAGTTAATTTGTACTTCAGTCCATCCTACTGTACGTCAGTCTGTCTGTCTTCTGATGTTCGCTTATGTAAATTTTATAGTAAATTAAAATTTACATTGATGAGTTATTTGAGACAAAATCATCTTTTAAAACAAATAGTTAAGATTAAGGCATTTTTACGATGACTTCACAAGGAGCGAATTTTTCAAAAAAAAAAAAAAAAATTTATATTTTTGAATAATTTTTAATGAAAATAGGCCTTTTCTTGTAATTTAAATGTGCACACGAAATTTTAACCCATATCAGTCCATATTTATCAATTTTCTCATGCAATGAACTTTTTAAATCATTCAAATTTGGCTCTTTTCTTGTTGTCTTGTAATTCATCTTATTGAATTTTTTAAATTATCACGCAGAGTATATTTAACAATCGATTCCATCCCATTATAATTTTTTTTTTTTTTTTACTTGTTACTATTAAAGCCCTACAATAACAAGAGTTGGGGTGAAATGTGTGACAATGAAACCAAAAATTTCTTCTTCTTTCTTTGTTTTTCATATTTTACGTAAATATATTTAATAAATATGTATGTGTATATGTGTATGTGTGTGTGTGTGTATGGATGTGGGTATAATCGCTTTAGTCAGCCACTTTCTTCTCTTATATTATTATCCATATTATAATAAAAAATAATAATATTAAAGTGTAACGTTCGTTGCAATACAAAATATTAAGCATAAAATAAATATCATTTTGACAACAGATTTTACAGTAAATGTGGTCAACCACAAAAATTTATATACACATACAAAACAAACATATATAAATTTGTTAGCTGCTTTTCAATGTTACTACTTTTTACTCTCTACGAGATTAATAATTTTCCTGTGCTACCCTAATTTTTTTTTCTCGCTTACTTCACTTTTTTATGTTTTCTTTTTTTCAAGTTTTGTTTTTTTTTTTTCAAGTATTAAATGACAAAGTTTTATTTTCATTATTACAACGAGTATAAAAAATCAATTTTTTTAGTTTATTTATTTATTTTTTATTTTCTTATGGTTGAAAAATAGTTCAGCAATAGTTCTTCATTTGAATTCTTAAAGGTTTACTTTTAATATTCCTAGACAACATGCCTGCTTACATGCCATGCTTATTTAGGCCGCAAGCCTTCTAAACCGCTCTTCAATCATCTTTACGCTTAAATAAGAAAGAACCTGACAAATTATCTCAAAATGGAAAAAGCAAATTTCTTTCTTAAGCATGTCCAAGGCAAACTCATTTTAGATCCATTAGTTGTAATAATTAACTCAAAAATTGTTCTCCTGTAGCAAGCAAAATAAGTAAAAAAAAAATAAGCAATTTATAACCAAAGTTTCCTCCTTAAAAAAAAAATGGCTAAAAAGGAATAGTTAAAGCAAAGAAATTCTATTTTATGTCAAAAAAAAAATACATTGATTTCTTAATCAATATAAACGTTATATCAAATTTTTATAATAATATTTTTATATTAATATTATTATTAAAAAAATCTCATAAATGAAGTTCTAAAATGAAACATATATTTTATTTATGTTATTAAAAATTTTTACGTAATTTATTATATAAAACGTTTCGAGCATTTTCTACAAACAAATAAGAAAAAAACTAAACAAAAAACCAAAGAAAAAAGAAAAAAAATGAAAAAAAAAATTTAAAAATTAGCGAAATAAAACGAAAATATAAAAACATACAAAAATTTATAGATTTTATTTATCATCAAGAGAGTTTATTATGGCTTTGAATATTATTATTATTATTATTATTATTATTATTATTACTTTGTTGTTGATAATGGAGCTACTGTTTCAATGTCAATTATTTCATTTTGTTACATAATTTGTTAACTTCACAAATTATCTTGTTATATTAAATTTGATAGTTCGTTTGAGCGAGCGAAAATTTCAAATTTTTAAAATTCAATTTAGATGATGTTGTTAAGGTAAAAACATAAAATATTGCTAACATTTGATTTGAAGCAGTGAATTGAAGTTTTAGTAATGTTTTTTTTTTTTTTTAGAATTTTATATGAAAGAATAAAGCATACAGATATATAAAATTTTCCAAAAATAAATATTATAGAATTTTCGTCCTTTTTTCCATTTATTTAATTTATTTAATTTTATTATTATTTTCATTATTTATTTATTTATATTTTATGAGAAAAATCCATTCAAATTTTTCTTTTTTTGCACCATTTGTCTGTATAAAGGAAATTAAATATTTGATGAATAAATAACATTTATTTTGTAAATATGAATTTTTAAATACAATACAATCATATATATTTATAATAAATTTTAATTTTACACGCTACACTTATGGCAAGAGAGTTTAATAGAAGACGACATATCTTTAAAATAGTTAGAAGAATATAAGTTAGAGTTGCCATCTTTTATTAACGATTTAATAACTTATAAGGTTTGCTTAATATTTTGATTGGTCCCTTAGTTCCTGTGCAAATCAAAGGCTTTCCTTTTTCCCTTTACACAAATAACTTCAAAATTTTACTCTGGACTTTGGTAACAAATTTACTTGGGCAGACAGACGGACGGACCATCTTATAATAGTCGGTTTTTAATCGAAAAAGAGATTTCTAAAGGTTTAAAAAAGAAACTTTTAATTTCATAGAATTAGATAACTCTATTTTCAATTTAAGGTATTGAATATTTCATCATAACTTATTTGAACGTTTTTTACTTTGGATTTTTTTCTGCTTTGTTATTATTGTTTCGTTTTTGTTTTTGCTTTTTTTAATTACATAACTTTATACAATTTACTCATTTTTTTCTTTTGCAAAAAAAAATTTTTTCATTGACCTTGTAATAACTATATTTATTGTTGTTGTTGTATTGATGTTTTTTTTTTTTTTCATAAAAATTTCTTTCATATTTTTCTGCTTTTTCTTTTGGTAACCATCTTTTTTTTAAAAATCGACAATTATTAAAATATTTGTATTTAATCGAAAATTTGACTTTTTTTTGATAAAATAAATAAATAATTTTTGAAGAAGCATTTAGGTGAATGTTTTTTCTTCTATTAAATGATTTTAATGATACTTTTTCTAGAGATGCAATAATAATAATTGTGGGTAGTTTAATAAGTGTACAGAATATAAATGAACCAAACTTATAAAACAATCTGTTAAAAGAAAAAAATTTATTTGGAAAATTTGAAATAAATAAAAAAGGGTAAGTCAAAAAAAAAAATTAAGAAATTTATTTCCAGAGAAAATATTAAAAAAATAATGGAAGTTCACATTTATAGGCGTGGTTTCTCAAAGAAGAAATAGAAACAGTTTAGAAACAGAAAGCCATATCTTGAGTTAAAAATTTTTGGGCCGATTGATTGATTTATTTTTTTTTTAATGGTATAGACTTCAGATTTCTAATTGATTATATTTCGTAGTAAATAAATATTCAAGAGTAATAACAATTTTATAATTTCTTACTCTCTCACTCTCTCTCTTTCCTACTGTCTCATTTAAAAGATATACTATAAGGAAAGAGAGTGTAGAATTTGTAAATTTTAAAGAGTTTTAATAAGAAAAACCTTCAGAGAAAAATTAACAGGAGAGAGCAAAAATATATAATTGTAAAGAAACTCTTATATAAATTAAAATTTGTCCCATTTACTTTCCAATATACTAAATTCCAATATTCAGCATAAATATCCCATTACAAAGAAGAGTAACACATTACACTCTTTATACTCATTCGAGTATTAAGAGCAAATTTTGGTTACAATTTCGTATACATAGAACTACGCAAAAGGAGAGTTATAATTTTTAATATTTGATGTTACACATTTCTTTAGAATTTTACTCAAATTCATTTTAGATGAATTTTTTTTTTCAGTTTTTACTTTTACCTCTTTTTTTATGACTGCTTCTAGTAAATAATAATAAATAAATAGATAAATGCCCGTATAGAATCTACAAAAATTCAATTAATTTAATCTTGATATATGAGGTAATGAAAACAACCAACTCTCCTTGCAATTTTATCGGCCATCTTTCAACTTATGAGAATATTTTTAAATGTAAGAAAAAAAAGAAAACCTTTTTAACAATTAAAAATTTTTCAAATATGCCTCCCTCACTCTTTCATTTTCACTTTCTCTCTCTTCTCTCTCTCGCTCTCTCTCTATCTATTCCTCTGCACTATCATTCTCTCTAATAACTTCTAACGATATCTTTCGCTTTTGTACTGTCAACCACATAAAAAGCAAGTGATTAATATATAAAAACATAGAAATGAATGATTTTGACGATGAACTTTAATTAGAAATATATCTTAAAACAACAATGCAACAACGCAAACAACAACAACAATTTAGACAACATTTTTTACTTTATACGAGGCAAGATAGCATTTTACGTAACATATTTCGCAATCTTCTAAATGAGAGATTTTTTTTGATTGAAAAATTTATATTGCTGTTACTTCGTTTGGTTGCCCTAAGGCCATTTTACAGCAGTTGAAAAAAAAACAAGAGAATGCTATTGGAAAAAAGAAATTGAATATAATTAGTTGGAAAAATTACAAAGAAATTTTCTCTTTTCCTTTTCTATTTTTTCTTTGTTTCTGCCTCATTTTATTTTCTCGATCTTCTAATCTGTTTAACTTAATTTTCTTTTTTAACTTTAACTTTATATATTGGATTCGTTCAATATGTTATTTGATATTTATGCTTCTTCTTCTTTTACTGATTTGTTTCTTTGATTTTTAGTTTTCATTCGACCAACTTGTTAACCAACTCCATAAATAATTCAATGAAACATCAATATTGAAACAATTGAATTGCCATATTTATGTTGAGTAGTATGAACATGCAGTTATATATGAATGATAGAGAAAGAGATGGTATGATAGGAACAATAAATAAATGAAAAAATGAAATATTATTTAAAAAAAAAAATGATAAAACAATAAGTAAATGTCTGTAAATATGTTTCTCTATCTGGCATGAACGAATGGAAAAGTAAATGAAAGTCGAAAAGCAAAAACGAAACAAAAAAAAAAAAAAAAACAAACCAGCAGTAGAAAAAAGAAAAGCTCAGCAGTAAAATGTTGTGTGTAAGAAAAGCAGAAAGTACATAAAGAGCATAAAGAGCATAACGAGCATAACGAGCATAACGAATATAACGATTTCCGTTCGTTTGGTGGTTTGATAAATACCGGAGAATTTTCTCACAGAAATTTGTTATAGATGATGCCATTTGCCATTCTTTAAATGAAATTGATGATGTCAACACAGTTTCCGGTATTATGTTTTCAATAATATTTTGAGCAATTGTTTGTATTTCTTTACACTTTTCCCATCTAAAGTTTATTTCAATTTATGTCAATTCGATAATTTAACTTGCATTTTGCTTCATATTTTGTAAGTTTCTTCTCAATTCATTTAACTTTTTTTTCTTTTGGCACAATTTTTAATCTATTTAAATAAAAAAAATGTAAATGTCTTCAATCGGATTATTAGCCTCCTATAAAAATATTTTTTTTTTGATAAACGAGGCTCTTAAACGAGACAAATTTACAATTTTGAATAGTTTTTGTTTATAAAAATTTGGCAAATTTTCAAAAAAGCTTATTTGGCTCAGATTTTGGAAGCCTTCCTAGACAACGAACTTTTCGTTTCAAACAAAAGTTTTTCCATTATTGTCTCATAGACCTTTTTAAATATATTAAGCAAAGTTGTGTAGAATATTTAATAATCTGTTGTATTTGATTTTAAGCTTTGAGCCTCTTGAAAGCATCGACATCGAACCTACAAAGATTTTATATCAATTCATTTTATTTTACATCACATCACCCCACCCCCCCACCCCATTTTTTTCTTTCTTTTTTTTGGTCTATTCATAATTTTCAAAAAAAAAAAAAAAAAAAAACGACAAAAAAGATGGCCAATAACTTGCTTTTCTAAAAGTTTTACTTGTTTGATGCCATCGATCATGCAAAATGTAAAACCAATTACAGAACAAAGTATCATTAGCTCTTCTTTTGCCTTTATTATTCCCCTTTAAGTTGGACCGTTATGAAAAAATAGAAAAGCATGCTAACACAAATATTAATAGCATAACAAAGAAAAGCTAACCAAATAATATCCCAAATGTAAAATCTAACATAATGATAGGTATCCCTTTCCTCTTCATATGTTTTCATTGTTGTTGGACCATAATAATATGATACAATGAGAATGGTAACTAATAATTGTATTATCCATATATATGCACGATATTCACGTGGTACATCAATGAAAATTCGTGGTCCTAGATATGGTTGAAATTGATACCAACTTTTATATAATATTGATAAATTATAGCGATATCTTTCCCAATATCTATGTCTCAATAGCTGATCAGATTTATATACAATTGGTACTGTTGATACCCAGTTTTCGATA
The DNA here is from genome assembly GCA_023089585.1 of Melophagus ovinus. Lineage (NCBI taxonomy): Eukaryota > Metazoa > Arthropoda > Insecta > Diptera > Hippoboscidae > Melophagus > Melophagus ovinus. The sequence goes on from JAKKIB010000177.1 coordinate 10,804,161, forward strand.
ACACATACATGATACCGTTGTTTTTGCCAATCATTTATTATAACTTGTTTACAATACCAGCTGGGGAAGCGTCCTTGTTTATCATGTGATATTTTCAATTTGAATGGATAATCGATATAAGCACTGCACATATAAAATTTACATGTTGTACTCTGCTTTAATGAGGATTTCGGTTGATAAACGATAACATTGTATGACCCTTTGCTTGTTAAAAATTGAAGTATTATATTTGCCGTACTGCTAGCATTTGGTTGTCCACCAGTTATTAGGAATACTTCAACATCATAGTTATCATGCTTTAAATTTGTATTTAATACAACACAATGATATTTTATGCGTGTATAATATGCATAAAATAAAATTAGTAGTAATAAGCCTAAAAGACTACAATAGAGAATTATCATAGGCCAATTGTATGGTAATTCATCTAATAGAATATGATCATCTCGTAAATCTTCAGCTGGTATAATGGCATGAGCCTTACCGCTATATAAAGATAAATGTGCACAATGACATTTTATTGCATTATCCGTATCATTATGGATGACAGCTTGGCAACCTTTTGAATTCCATTGTGGATCACCTAATCCAAAATCCCATGTTACACATTGATGTATTTCCATTATAAATGAGAAATCCGTTTTCATATTTTCAATGTTTAGTTTACGATCTTTAGAGAGGACAGCCATATAAGCATGCTTTGGTGTATCTAGATAATTTGTTACCATAAATTTTTGATATTCCTTATTTACGTTCGCTTCATTGTCTGTATCATTAATTACATCACGCTTACGGTAGCCAGCAGGTGCTATTGTTGTAGTAAATTTTTCGACATCTTCCTCAATAGCAGTACTATAAATAATAAATGAGGATTTTATAGTTTCATAACTTCTGGGTGGTTTGCCGCATTTCACCAAAACTTTTATATCAATGGAGGAATTAATGAATTTTACAATTAAAATTGAATTGGCCGGTACAAATGCCATAAATATTGGCATATGCATACGAGATTTCAGATTACTTGTTACAATTTTCGATTTATCAATTTCGATCTTTTTCTTAAATAGCATTGTTATTTCGAATGGTTTTATCGATGCTATAATTCCACTTTGCTCGTATCGCCTATCAATAGCAAATATTGAAAAATATACATAATGCGTTTTTAAACCATAATTATCTGGATACCACCAAAATGGATTACTATCATTTTGAATTTGTATAGATTGTATAGCAATTTCATCCGTTGATAAAACATATCTTATATCAGTGAGACAATCTGGCGTAAATTTTACCGTATACGTTGTTTCATTTACCTCAAAATCTCCTTCAACTACTGTTAAATCAATTGCATAATTTTTGGATGCAGTGGGAGGAAATTCATATATCATTGGTTCTTCGGTTGGTGAATGCATAGCAGATGATGTTACACCCCATAAAAATAAACATTTATTTATCTCGTACGATAAACTTAACCAATTATTAAGTCTTCTTATGGCAGTCTTATCAAAATCTGGCATCTCTAAATAACTTTCAATTGTTGGATGAGCTCTTGTAATGATTTCCCTTTCTATACGTTCAACAACTGGTAGATCTTCCCATGGTTTAAATATCTCATTTGATATTTGAATTAATTCATCTGTGGTTTGTTCATACACCCATGGAAACAAATCTTCAATTTCACCATCGTGTACAACTAGTTCAAGTACCCTTCTAATTAAACGCATAAATTTTCCAAATATATATGCTTTCCAACTATTAAATGGTAATAATTTTCTACAAAATTCTGCACCAATCGTTACAAGTTGCTCAGCATTCAATAATGTTTGAAACTCAAAATCTTCTATTTGATTCATTAGTATGTCCGCACCGGTGCCATTTTCCATTCCAATAATTAATGAATACACTAATATTAGAACAGCACGTGAATCACCATTTTTGTGTAGTTCTTCCATCAAATTTTTATGTTCTTCTAAATATGTACTTGCATTAGGTAATACTTCAACAGTTACATCCACATCAATAATTTCCAATGACCATAGTTCATCATAGATATATACCGTAATTTTGTCAGTTGGTGGTAAAGGTACATCAGTCACATTACAATAAGTGGTACGTGCTAATGTATAATTATTAACTAAAAATTCATAAATTAATGGTAGTTTTGGATCCCAATAATTTGGACAAGTTATATTAAATAAAGTTTCAAAGGCTACACCTTTTTGAGGCTCTACTTTACATGATCCTTCACTTGGTGGCTGATTAACTCTAATAAAAATATCCGCTTTACCTTTTTGACCTTTATGTTCAACTTCAACATATATTGTGGCAACGGTATCCGGTGGTGCAAATATAGCACGATGTTCATTACTAAGACTTTCACCTTTATCGTTTGACCAATATATTGTAGCATTTTGTGATTTTAAACCAAAATTAATGCTACTCTCTGATGGTACCACCTTTAAATGTACTTTACGACCTTGCAAAAATTCAAATCTTTTACAATTGCGTACACATAGAATTTTCAGTGGTATTGTCGGTTGTTTAACAATTGTAACATCTTGAAATGTAAAATTATATCCATGACGGTAAACAGTCGATTGAACTCTTAAATGAAATGTGTAAGTTTTATTAAGTAAAAGGTTCTCATTTTCACCATTTTCAATTCTAGTTTTCATTGCTGAAATTCGATTAAGAAATATGTAAATTTAATTGAAATATTTTAACATTAACATTGAAATTATAATATTTAACTTTTATAAACGTCCAAAAATTATCATAAAAATAATAATATTAACATTAATATCTTCATTTTCTTAAATGAAATTTTAGATAAATTGTTAATCACCTGTACTGAAAAAGTTTTTACAGAATTCATTATTTGGATCATCTGAAGAACTACAATTCCATTTATATAATAAATTTTGATTTTCAGTTTTTCGATAAGCAAAATCACGACTTTGTGATCCATCTAAATAAAATGGTTGTTTTATACCAACTTCACGTTCTTTACCTCCAGCAACTAATGCTTGTGTTACTTTAGGCATTAAATACATAAAACACTAAAAACAAAAAAAAAAATTACCATAATTTACAATTAATGAGTTTAACGTGAAATGAACATTTGTAAAATTACATTTTCAATGTTACGAAAAAGTATTTCATATTTAATATTTAATAATTAATATGGAATTTTTTTTTTATAATATATCTCATTAATTAATTAATATTTACCCTTTGTTTGGTAATTGTACTAAATTTACCATAATTTTCTTTTACTTCTACCTCAAGTCTATATGTTAAATAGAGTATACCATAATTATGGAACCATAAACTATACGATGAAATTTTTAATTGTGGCAATTTAGTTTCACCAAAATTAAATAATATTTCGTGACCAAGTGTATTAAAAAGTCTCCATTGATATGTCATTTTGCTTTTGGTAAAGCAACGTTTCTTTATATGAATTTCAAAATTATTAAAATATTGCATATCAATATTAAGTGGTAGAATTGCATAATTGCCATATAAAAATTCCACTTCTGGTACACATTTCACTTGATGATGCGATGGTTGTATAACTAATAATTTATATTCAGCATGAAATAATTCTTTTTTCATAGTTTGGGTATCAAATACGCTTAAATTTAACGTTTGCAAACCAACATTCCAAAATGTTTGTTTAGCTACATGAAAATAACCTTTCGTATATGGTAATTGTCGCGAATAACGTAATTTATTTGATTTGATAACATTTTTAAGATCATTACTTTTTTGCCAATTACTTTCCACAATTAATGTTTTACTTGGTACAATATCCATATAAGTTATAATATAATTCTCTGCCACTAATTCTAATGAGAAATTCATTTGTCCTATCGTTTCAACAAATATTAGAAAAATATGTGATTCACCATGATAAGCATAATGACGAAAATGTAATATCATTTTTGTGAATATTTCTGTTGAATTTTCTAATTTTTCATTACAATTATGGCCGCCATAACCTTTTGAGCAATTCTCACATATATGATATCCAATGAAATTTTTACAAACGCCACCATTTTTACATGGATTACCACTACAATGATCAACTAAATCCTTACAATATTTACCGGTAAAATATTTATCACCAATACATTGGCAAGTGGCATTTTTGCATTCACCTTCATAGTTGCAAGTACTTAAATCACAAGCGCCTTCATTGATATTAATTAATTGTCCAAATATAATTAATAATTCCAATAGAATAAATTTCCACATTTTTTTCTTCTTTTTTTTTTTTATAATAAGTTGAAGTTTTGTACGTATTATAATTATTATTGATATTGTTAAGTTTATTGATTTTGTTGATTTGATGGATTTTGTTGATTTTGTTGATTTTGTTGATTTTGTTTAATTTAATTTTTCCTACGCTTCACAAATTTCGTTTTTTTTTTTGTTTTTTTTTGTTTTTTTTTGAAAAGAAAATCTTTGGTTATATCAGAGATGAAAAACAGGTAGGAAAAATATTTACAGTTTTAAGATAACTGGTTAATTTTTTTTCTATATGATGTAACACCTCATCTGTTCTTGAGCCAAGGAAGAAATATGAAAAATAAGAAATTTTAGTACTACAAAACTAAAGTTGATTATTTCTTTATAAAATATGAGATTTTATATCTAATAAACCATGATGGTAAAATATTAACTAAATAATTTAAAAGAGAATTTTCTACTTAAGCAGAATAATTTCGATTTTTTTCTAATATGAAATTTTCATTTGAGCCACTTTGCTGAAATTTAAAAATAGAAAATATTAAAATGAACTCGTCAAATTTATGCTTATTTATTCATAATAAAATGATAAAATAATGATAATTTAAAAATTATTTCTCCATATATTTTCTATAATTTATAAGACCCAGAAAGCACTAGATTTAAGATTTTACTTAAAATTCATCAGGCGTTTGAAATGTAGCAAGATTCTACGTCTAAGTTATTAAAATTTTTTTTTAGCTCTTTACTTCTTTAAATGCCTTAGCACATTAGTACATTTGAATTGAAAGTATCAAAAGTGAATTTATAATTATTATGCAAATTACCTAAACTCTGAATGTAAGTGATTTGGTCAATCAATCAATTTTTGACTTTTACTTTGTTTAGAACTTCATTTTGTAACTATCTGATATTAAGAATGACCATTAGAATTGAAATAACCATAATGCAAGTGTAAAATGTATATCATTTATATTCTATAACTAGAGTATGTTCATATGAATCATATCTTTAAATAGAAATAATATGAAATGTTGCCAAAATGTAAGAATAAGGGTAAGAGAAGGAAAATGATACCTTGTAAATTTTTCTTTCTTTTTTTGCATAATTTCTCATACAAAATTGAAATAGAAAAGTGGCCATTATTATTATTATTGTTGTTGTTGTTTTTGATATGTTAATGTTTGTTGTATTCATTGGATAATATCTAAAATGGCTTATAAAGAAATTGACTGCTATTTAACGTCTTTATCAATCAATCATCAATTCTTCAATTCACCATCATTATCACCCTCTGGATGTGTATAAATTTTTTTCTTTTTATTATTTTTTATTATAATATTTTAATAGTACACTGGTATACAAAAAAAATCTCAACCAAGCAAAATTGTTTTTTTTTCTTTTCATAAAAAATTTTTTTTGGCAGGTGTTTACTCAAAACTAAAAAATAAAATTTCCAACGAAGATTATTACTTGGAAAATATTTACAAGAAGAAGTTTCATACAATTAAATGAAAAAAGCTATAAAATGATTGATGTTGTCAGAATACTTTTTACTCCCCACTTTATCATCATTCAATCTTAAAGCATAATTTTACCCTTATGTATTTTTTGTATGTTTCTAAAACATGACATATGACAGATTACGCATTAACATCCACATTAGTATAATCGATTGCATTTACTTGTACATATGTATGGTATTATTATTGTACGGTTATTATTACAATAATAATAACTTAAAGTAGGTACCATGTGTCATGTGAAATATTACAAATCTACATGCACATTACATTAAAGACAAGTAAGAATTGTAAAATCCATCGGGGCGAACTCTTAAATAGCCTTGTACATTTGTTTAATGTGCAAGAAGGGTAAAGTCCAATAAGCTAATAATATTAGAAAAATTGTAATTTTTTAATTATTTAAGAAGTTCTTCATATGGGAGATCTTTAAAAAGGGAATCGATTTGATAAATATTTTCGCCACGTATTTTTCATATTATAAAATGCAATGCTCGCTAAAATATGTTCAAATCTGGAATTGGAATTTTTTAACTATTTAAGAAGTTCTTCATATGGGAGGTCTTTCAAAAGTGAATCGATCTGGTAAAAATTTTTCGCCACTTATTTTTTATGTCAAAATACAAAATGAAATTCTCGCTAAAATATATTCCAATTAGAAGCTGGAATTGAATGGAATGGAATTACTTTTATTCTAAGAAAGCGTTACATGGGAAGTGGCCGTAAAAATAGATCAATCTGGACCAAATTTGATACATATCTTTTTCAAATTGTAGCACAAGCCAAAACCAAATATTTTTGGAATATTTGCAAAATTTCCATCATATAAGTACGCTTTTTTTAAGAAAGGCCTTATACGAGGCGTAATCGTAAAAATAATCTAATTGTAACTATTTTCAATAGGGTTCGTTTCTGAGTCAAAATATGCCTATCCAACAAATTTCACAAAAATACCTCAAAACTTGTGGCCTTTAGCTAAATAAATAATTTACATGGACGCCTATTAGATGGACAGACAGACAGACTTAAATCGCTTCAAGTAGTGAATATGGAATCGATTGGTATAAAGTTGGGTCTATCTAACTTAACTTCTTTTGGGTTGTTACAAACATTTGCATAAACTTATAATAATAAAAAAAAAAAAAATGTAGTTTAAGCATCAAAAATGAGCAAGTATTGGACGAGTCCATTAAAACATTAAGCCTTCTAAGAATATAAATGTTAAAGGTAAATTTGACAGGCACTTGATTTTGACTACGTTTGAATTTAAAATTACACGTAATTGTCCAAAACGTCACGTTCCCATTTCATTATTGGTAACAAAGAAAAGAAAACGAAACGTTCCACTAGTTGAACAAAGAAAACTATTTTATTGGGAATTTTCAAAAAGAAGTTTTTTTTTTTTAAGATTTGAAGCTACTTTCATTGCATTTAAAGAAATATTTTCTTATTATTATTTGCAGTCATTATCGCTAATGCCTTAATTAACATTTCATTGTAACTTGAAATATGAAAAAAATCCTTTAAAAACTTTACAAATTTGATCTAAATAATTTTAATATACGATTGATATTAAATCAATGCAAAAGTGCTGAGATAAGTGGCGAGAGATAACTAATGCAAATCAAGTAGTTTAAAATTTCTATATAACCCAGAAAGTTTAAACGATTATGTTGTATGCTAAGCGATAAAAGATTAATCATACGCCTAAGTGTTACGTATCCCAAAATCATGTAGAAATAGTGACCATTTTAGATAGAGCATAATGCATAAAGACAGACTTGTATTTTTATAGCTTTCAAGGCGTACAAAATAAAATGACACTAAAATACTGAGTACTTAAGTAAATAAAGTAATTCAATAATTCATTGTAATTAGTAAATAATTAAAAATTTCTTGCTATTAATATTCTTATACTTTTAATTTATTTTGCACTCTCATTCAATTCTTGACAACAATACAAGTTGAAGTGTACTTTTTTATGACATGTAATTGTTTAGAAAGTTTATCATTTTTTATAAAGCTTATATTTTTCTTGTAAGAAAGTTTCATTTTAAAATGACATAAAAAATTTGTAATTTCTTTATTGCAAGCATTTGCTCAGTTAGTTGGTCAGGTCATGCTTTTGATTATAAAACACTTGAAAGAATTGAATATATATATATATTTGTGGTGTGTGTGTGTGTGTGTGTGTGTGTGTGTGGTGTGTGTGTGTGTATTATTACCTGTTGTTGTCTTTAAATTCCATAAAATAAAGTTTTCTTTATTCCTTGTTTTTTTTTTCTATTCCAGTCATTTTTTATTCTCTGTTACTCTGTGCGTTATTTTTTTTTTCCTTTTCACTTTATTGTCATCATACAATCACAAAGATATTTTTATTATTTTTATTATTGCAATTACTATTTTTTTATTGTTGTTGTTGTTGTTGTTGTTGTTTTAATATAATTGCCATTGTTATGTCATGCCCTTTTTGTTATATGAAATGTTCAATCATTTCATTTATATACATTGCTATTTATTTTGCTTACACATTTCCTGCCTATTTCATTATGTGAAACTTGATAAATGCTTAGTGATAAATAATGCTTACATATATACATATACATATATACATATACATATACATATACATATATAATATTCAATCAACATTCACACACTCGCTTTATATTTATATGATTTTTCCTTTATTTTTCGTAGGCGCATTTTCTCTTTAAACTTATGATAATATTTCTATTGATGAAAGATGACAATTTTTTTCTTAACTTAACTTTCTTTTCATTTCGTTGTCCTTTTTTTTTTTTTTGATTTTGTTTTTTTGATGTTAAAGCAAAACAACTGGCAGCCTCATCTTTTTATGTAATGAAGTTAACATTTTCATTTGGTCGTCTGATCTTTTTCTTTGTATGAATAATAGAAAATTTATATGGGAAAAATTTTGATTGTTCCATATAAAATAATGAAAAATCGACAACACAAAAGTTTTTTTCTTACTTTTATTTAGTTAGTGAATTATTGGCAACATTAAATACGTTACATATATTTAACAATGCAACAATCATCAACACTAAAAGAATAATAATAAAAATAATAATAATGGCAGCAATAAAAATGCGACTATTTATTATTAACCTTATTGTAAAAAATTTTATTATATATATTTAAACTTATAGGTCAACAAGTTTACGGCCTATAAAATAAATGCCAAACTTATTCATAAGACAATAATAAAAAAGTTCTCTATAAATTGCATAGCTACAAAAATTTTTCAACATATATCACAACACATAGGTCAATAAATCTATGCATAAAAATAATAAAATATCGATTAAGACAATAATAAAAAAAATTCTGTATAAACAGCATAGCTACAAAAATTTTTCTTCATATGTCATAACACATAGGTCAATAAATCTATGGCATACAAAATAAATAATATATCGATTAAGACTATAAAAACAAAAAAATTTTGTATCAACTGCATAGCTACAAAAATTTTTCACCATATATCACAACACATAGGTCAATAAATCTATAGCATATAAAATAATTAATATATCGATTAAGACAATAAAAGCAAAAAAAATTCTATGTAAATTACTTTATAAAAAAAATTTTACCACATAAATCTAACACATTGGTCAATAAGTCTATGGTATATATTAAATAGATAAAGACCTATGAAATTAGATGTTTTTTGTAACTTACACGTGAAAGACTCCATTCATATAAAATGGTATTTTCTTAAATTAGTTTCTGAAAATTTTTGATATCAAGGTGTTTTATATGCATAAAAATACATCAAAGTTTTTTTTTATGAAAATTTATATATGTGTATTTATGTATACATGCATGTGTATTATAAACCATTATTTTTATTGTATGGATCATTTATTAATGCATTATATGGCTATATATTTGAGCCATTATAACAAATGGCATTGACTGAAATGTAACGTAATGTTATGTAATGTTTACTTAACCAGCATGGTTATATTAATGGCATGTATACACAATTAGAATTACATTTTACATTAAATATAAAGAATAAGAAAAATCAACAACAACGAGATAAAAATAGATACAATAATAAAAAAGAAGGAGAAAGAAGTGTGGCGAGAACTTACAATGAAATTTTTGATCCATATTAGACCCTTAATAGAGAGTATTATTATACTTTATTATATCAATGTAATTACGATGTCAATTAAGCATAGAAGTTTTATGGCCTTGCTAAACCATTTTACATCAGTTTTTGGTCATTGCAATTTCGATTGTATAAATGCCGAATTAATTATTAAATTAATTAATTAATTATGGAGACTTAATTAAGGAATTAATTATGGAGAATTAATTAATTAATTATGAAGAATTAATTAATTAATTATGAAGAATTAATTAATTAATTAATGAAGAATTAATCATGATCATGGAGAATTAATTATTTAATTAATTAATTATGGAGAATTATTTAATTAATTATATAAATTAATTAATTACTTATAGAGTGTTAATTAATCAATTAATTATGGAGAATTAATTGATAATTTATGGAGAATTAATTAATTAATTTTGAAGAATTAATTAATTAATTAATTTAATTATAATTATTAAATAATTAAATTTAAGAATTAATTTATTAATGCAGAATTAATTACTTAATAATAGAGAATTAATTAATTAATTATATATTAATTGTGGATAATTGATTAATTAATTATGTAAATTAAATTAAGTAACTATTGAGAATTAATTAATTAATTACGAAGAATTAATTAAATTACTAATGGAGAATTAATTAATTAATTATGAAGAATTAATTAATTAATTAATGATGGAGAATGTAATAAAAAAATCAATTAATTATAAAGAATAAATTACATTTTCTACATTTTTAATTTGATTTCTATTAGTACTACACTTTCAAAAAGAAAAATCACGGCAATGTTGAGAATGTCTTTTCCAAAATTTGCGAAAAAATTTTTCAGATATCAATTATGTACCATGACTTATGTACCATAAAATGTATAAATAAAAATTTTTCATGGCAATTTAATAGCAAAATTTCTTCTTTCTCGCTTTTTTTTTCTTCTTTGTTTACATTTTTCTTTTCTTTTTTTTTTTTTTTTTTTTTTGAATAAAATTGATGGGCATCATTAAACAAATAACAGTAATTACTATTATTACACTGAAACGACCTAAATGTACATATACACACACAAATAGCCAAACGCAATTTCTTGCTGTTTCATTATAATTTTTGTGGCTTTTTGTTTTGTTTTGTTTTTTTTTTTTTTTGTTTGCTTTCGTAAAATGTAAAAGTGTCATAAACACAAAAATATAGAAAAATATAATAATAAACAAGTAAGAATCTTCTAATCGATTTCGCCCTTATAAAAAATTTTTACTCTAAAAAAAAAAAATAAAACCATTATACGGGGAGTGGTCCTTAAAAAATAATGTGATTTTAAGGTTTATCTCTCAGCCAAAATATACCTGCATGTCAAATATTTATTAAAATATGTTAAATCTGGAGCTTGATACCAGACAGATGGACAAGCAGGCTTAAATGCATGCTTAGGCAGTGATACTGAGTTGATTGATTGGTATAATAAATTCCTCAGCACATTTTTATAAAAAAAATTAACCAGAATTGTTAAATTTTCTACTCTTGGTAAAAAAAAAAAAATTGTTATATGAGGCGTGGTTATAAACATTATTAACGAGCATGGCTCTATTTCAACTCTTTCTGAAGTTTGTAAAAACTCATTATACCGTGAGCCACAAATGATGCTGGGCATAAAAAACAGAAAATATATTAAAATGGTTTTCATTTTAACCATACAACACATGGGTCAATAAATTTTCTGATCATTAAATTGAATTTCATTGGAAAGAGATTTCTGCAGACTTAGTGCGATGTTTAACAATAAAAAGTTTAAAAATTGGTTTATTAGTGTTGTTATTGTTGCAAAAAAAAAACTGCATGCATGCATAAACATGCATTTGATTGTTATACAAATTCATAAATTCATGTATGAGCCTTTGTATGTGTGAGTATGTGCATGCCCACATGCCAAACATCAACTTATAATAATAAATGTGAAAATTAGACAAAACATCGGTGTCAGCGGCATTTTGTATTCAGTGTTCACTGTTCATTGTCCATGAGTTTCTCTATGCTATAACAGCAACAGGAACAAGAGGAACAATAACAAAAGCAATCAAGTTTCCCCATCTTTTTTTTTTTTTGCCATATCTCATATATTTATTTCACCGCTACTACTTCTCCTTCCTTTTGGTCAGAAACAGAAGAAGAAGAGAAAAAACTTTCTCTTCTGTCTTTTTCTTTCTCTTTTTCATTTTCTTACTCAATACAAATTTCTTTAGCTTTTTGCATTGTAAAGATAAGAAATCGTTGCAGTTATTCTAGTTGTAGTTGCTTTTGTTGGTGTTGTTGTTGGTGTTGTTACTGCTGTTGGCGATAAAAGTTTCATTTCGAGTTTTATTTTGTTTTTCCTCTTCTTTTTTTTTTTTATTTAGTTTTTACCTTTCTTAATTTATAACCCCTTTTATATGTCAAAATATTTTACATAGGTTAACAACATCAACAGTAACAGCAACAGTAACAGCAACAACGACAACCATAATAATAGCAACAATTGTCGACAACAACAAATTGACAACATATATATAAAATGTTATGCATAAGTTCTTACATTTTCACTTGATGACAGTTGATTGCTGTGTACATCAGTTAAATTTTCATATAGCAGCAACAACAACAACAATAACAATATCAAAATTACAATAAAGTAGAAAAAATTAAAAAATAAAAAAACAATAAAGCAAAAAATGACAAAAGGAAGAAGAAGTAGCAAAGAAGTGGATGTGGAAGAAGAGGCTACAGAGGAGCAATACAACAAAAGGCCGCAGGCAACAAAATGCAGACAAAAAAATTCCTTTTTTTTTTTAAATCAAAGGAAACCTCAATTTGAGTTGTTCTGACACTTTTAATAACTTTATTATGACTATTATTTCTTTTTTTTTTTTTTTTTTTTTGTTTAACTATCTCCCTTACTCTTTCTCTCTCCCTCTCTATTTACTACACCATATAAAAAGTTAAAGAGGCAAAAGAAGAATATAAAAAAAGAAAAAAAAGAAAGAAAGAAAAAACAAAAGAAACATTTCAAAAATGGAAAATTTTCTATATAAGCAATTTTTTTTTTTTAGAAATTTTCTTGATATTTTATTTATGATTGAAGTGCAAAAGAATTTCATTGAAGAATAAAGTTTGCATTTTGTGAAAAAAAGTTAAAGAAATGAACGTAATTTAACTAATAATTGGCCATTTAAAGTTTATTAGCTACGAAAATTTAGAATCGTAAAATCATTTTTTGAAAAATGATTTCATTAGAGATTTGCTTAAAATAGATATTTTGCATACGAAATTTATTTGAATAAATTCAACAATAATTTTTAATTTTGCTTAGAAAGTTTTTATAAAAAAATTCAAATGGTCACTTTTTCAACTCTTTAGACGTATGATACAGAATGTAGGTAGTAGAAAGTAGGCATAATGTAGAGTGCAAAGTATCAAGTGCATGTTGTAGAGTACACGATATAAAGTTTTCAATAGTCTGCTTTAAATATTTGTATTTTTTTGTTTGCAGGATTTTTTTTTGTCTGGCCGAAAGTGAAGCTGATGTTAAAGTGTTTGGGGGTTTCGTTACAAGTCCTTAATGGATCCTTAATTATAAGCATTAAGTAAGTTATAAATTTTATGGCTTAAACTGCAACACTTTACGCCTCTTTATTTGGTCTTTTAAGTTAACGTCAATAATTAAAAATTTTTTTTTTAATTTATTTTTTAATTGGGCTTTTCACAATAACAAAAAGTAACAAAAATTAGAATTTCATTTAAGAGATCTAAGAAAATACAAGAAAATAAGAAATTAAATTCAAGAGGAATAAAATTTAGCTGAGCAAAACAGAATGGTATAAACTAAAATGGTATGAAGTAAATTAGAGCAGAATGAACTAATTACAACAATGGCAACATATGCATCATCAATAAAAAACTCTCAACCATTTTAATGATTAAACAAATTAGATTGCAAAAATAAAAAAATAAAAAAAAAAAAAAGGAAAAACTTGTCAAATTTATGACAAGTTTCTTACTAATAAATTTGAAAAAATTACAAGAAGCTAAGTATTTTAGAAGAGCCACAAAAATAACAAAAAAAAAAATTCAAATTACTTAGAACAATTTGCAATATAAAATTTTGTAGAATTCAAATGACATTTATATAAAAATGATATTTAAGAAAATTTGCAAATATTTTCTTAAAATTTTTTGATATTTAAATATGGAAAAATTAGAAAGACTTTTGCCACAATGTAAGCCAAAAAGGAATCATGGAATCAATGCTTTATAAAGAAAGTAAAAATGTACTTTCCATTTGGCCAAATTATTTTTGGCAAAAATCATTGAAAAATGTTAGAAAAGTTTCATATGAAAAATTTTAATTATGCTGAAAAATTTTACTATAAAACGGATAAGCCATTTACATGGTCCTTCAATATTTCAGGTAAATTTCCTAAGGTATTAAACAATTTCTACCTTTTGGGGCAATATTTCTCAAAAACGAATTAATAAAATTTATTTCAAAATTAGTTAACATTTTTTATTGTTTCTTAAAGTTTTGCAAACATGCTAAACAATTGAGTTAATTCGACCTTAAAAACTTCTAACAACATTATCATGTAAAATTCGATGTAACATTTTTGAGCCATAAAAATTATTTACAGTTATTTTGCTGTTTATAAATATATCTACAAAAAAAAAAAAAAAAAAAAAAGAAATATATGGCATATGTGAAAATAATTTCCAAAAATACAAAGAAACCGAAACTTTAATAATAATTTCCTTTTAGTTGCCCCTTTTTTCTTTTTTGTTATTTATGTAGAAGAAGTCATGTCACACGAAACGCTTAAGTTTCATCAAGCACAATTTTAAAGACAGTTTATTATTATTTTTTTTTTTGTTTTTCTTTTCTTAGCTGTTAACACCCACGTCAATATCGAATATTTTATGTATATATATAAATAATGAAATGGTTTAAAATGAATTTTGTAATAATAGAAAATAAAATATTGCTCACAAATAGTTTTCTATGGTTTCATAAACAATATTTGTAACTAGTGCTGCCATTCTTGACATGGCATAAGCTAATTTTCGTACAATGAAAAAAAAAAACTAAAAATTTAATTCTTTACTTTTGTGTTTCATTTTTTGTTCGTGCACGTAAATTGAGCACAAATTCAGAACAATTTGGTTATATTTTAGACGTAAATCCCTGTCATGTCTCCTACACCATAAATAAAACAATTAAGCATGGCAAAGCGTGGTAAGCATGGCGACTTGTAAGTACGCTACAACATTTTTGGTTAATCTCTAAAAAAAAAAAGTTTAATCAAAAAACAAATGAAAGTGGTTTCAGAAAATGTATCAATCTAAATTAAACTTCATCTACAAATTTATGTTATGCTGAATCATTGAAATGGTAAAAACCCATATAAAATTATCTATATTTTCCATATGAAGGATGTTTTCGGTAAGAAAGGACGTTCTTGGTAAGGAAACGTATAAATAAATTGATTTGGCTTTTGGGAATAAATAGGAAAATATATTCAAGTTTCCGTTAAATTTTTCAAAAATTGGCATTTGTGTTTTCATAAATTTATATGGACAGACAGATGGGCAGACAAATGATTACTTAAGTGTAAATTGTTTTGGGAAATTGCTGCAGATGGATGAATTTTTAGTATTTCAAAAATTTATGTAGGTTACAATAAAGTTTTCTTTTAGGAAAAATTTCTTTCCATATTTCATCATTTTTTCTTAAGTCTTTTCATAAAATCATTTAATTAATTTCCGTATATTATTTTTTTTTAATATTACCTCAACTTTTAATGTTTACGAAATATAGTGAAATTTTTGTGGTAAATTCTAAAGAAATTTATGATAGATACACTTTTACATTTTTAAAACGAACGATACAAAATCCTTTGGAGTTTTTTTGCCCCATTTTTAATGTGGAACAGAAGTTTAAAATCCTAACTAAAATATAAAAAATATTATGAAAAAGTTAATATGCTACCTAAATTCTAAATTCTTATAAAATATTAAACATTTCAAAAATTTATATTTTATTAGAAATATGAAACTACATTCTAAGAGTGTTTATTATTCTGTTCTGTTCAACTTAAATTTTATATAAAAATTATGGCTACGAATTTATTTTACTTATTAATAAAATGAAGTTTCAATTCATTACTTCTTCTCTCTTGTTATATTATTAATGGACATTTAAATACTAAGCATTGAACAGAGAGTACTAAAAATTAAACATATTTAATATGACAAGTGTTTCAATGGAACAATCTGCTATCTATATATAAATTATCTCTTAGACAATATATAATTTGAAATTTTACTTGAAATAGTTCTTTGTAACAAATACGTTATTCCATATCATTTACATATACATACACATATATATATATATAGATATATATGGATATAACGGCTTTTGTTCATTAGTTAGTTGAGAGAAGCATTTTAGTAATATGCTTTTGCCCTTGAGACTCATTAAATACGAAGAAATAAAACAAATAAAACAAATAAGAACTTGATGGTGCATCAATAATATCGATTCTTAAATATCCACCACATCTACATCATTTTACTTATAATGAACCAAAATAAAAAAAGTCAAGTAATTTTTGAAAAATTTTAAAAAAGCTTTTAAAATATAAATTGATTTAAATCAAAAAACATTTTTTCATAGGAAATTTTTTTTCCTTGAAAATAAACTTTATATGGAGATTGATAGTAAAAACCTCTTCCTTAAGCCTCTTTTGATCCTTGAATGTATTTAAGGATCAAATTTGTTTGGAATATTTTAAAAATTTGACTTATTTAGCTTAATGGTAAGTTTATAAGGACAGACAGACAGACAGACAGACTTAAATTCATTTAACCAAAAGTATTTGATTTGATCGTTATAGCAAACGTTAAGTTTTCTCTTAACTCCTGCCGAATGTTAACAATTTATGTATAAAACTTAAATTGAACAAACATGAAGTTATATTTCTTCTTCATATTTTCTACTCTATCTCTCTCATACTTTCTATTTTAATATCATGTAGTTAGAAATTGTTAACGTGACTAAAATTTTGTTGACTATAAACCAAGTTAATACCGCTTGACAGGTCAATATGGATTTTGTTATTATGTAAGAAATAAACAATCGTTAAAACAAAATTAAAAATAATGGCAAGTTATGTGAAATCCGTATATTTATATCATATGGGGAATATGATATGGGGAAAAATAGGAAAATGGAACCAATTTATCGAATGACATACTCTTTAACTATTCTCTCTCGCTCGCTCGCTCTCTCTCTCTCTCTCTATATATATATATCTATCTCTCTCCCTCTCTCACTACACCCCTTTCCCGTTCTTGGTTTTTTTCTATAGGTTTATAGGTTTTATAGGTTTCTAACATATCTTAAATATTAAATTTTTCTTAATTATTTATTTTTCTTAATTATATTATTCCTTCAGAATTAAGAATTGAAAATTGTAAGATAAACCATGTAAAATATTTCTTTTTGACTAAATTCTAAATGCTTTCAATAACAAAAAGTATCTATTTTATTAATTTAAAAAATTTATACCAATTAGAGCCAAATGCTTAGACTGTAATAAAAAAAAGTTTTAAGCCATGAAAATTCTTTCGTTTTCTCTCAGAAAATTGAAATTTTCTTTATATGAAAATTCAAAGTCTATCATTTGATGTAGAGCCATATTAAATTATAATAAATTATTGTTAACATTTTAAATGTTCGTTTCTTTTCAACTTTTATAAATATTAAAAAAAAAATTCCCCATTTGATTTAAACCAACAACAACAACTTTCATTTACATATAAAAATCACATCTCATATCCAAAGTTTCATATCCAAAGAATTGTTTCATGGTATATTAAACATTTCTATCATTTTTATTTTTACTTGAAATGTTTGTAAAAAAATGAATAAATTATTATTGAAGAAGAGCAAATAAATGCAGCCAATGGGAAAAATGTAAAGAAAAACTTATAAATAATAGAAAAAAAAAACAATTTTTTTTTTTTAGCAAACTCATCACAATACATTTATTAGCCGTAACTAAAAGTATGGTATGTGCTTGTAATATTTATTTTTCATCCAATCAATAACGCTTAAACGATTTTTAATTGTTTTAAACCAAACCAAGCACATTTGTTAAACATAAAATTATTTCTATTGTTTGCATCATATCAATCATCAAATTCTGATATTTTATACATTTACATTAATGCCATAATATATAAATTCGTTGGAAAAAAAAATTATACTTGGCTCTAAACAAATCTTAAGTAACCAGACAAAATTTAGGGGCTTCCTTATATATCAAAAAGTAAAATTTTCCAACCATAAAAAACGAATAAAAATATAATACTGAAAAGACTTGATTTTATTAGCATTTTTCTAATCAGAATTTTAGAAAAATGCTAATAAAATTTTTAAGGAAATCATAAAAGAGCTTTCAATTTTTATGATAAAAATAAGCCAATATTTTAATATGATTTAATGGGCCTGCTAAAGTGATTTATCTTACAATAAAATTTCATAAGTTTTCATGGATTAAGAGATTTCATTGTTAAAAGGCCCTCAATTCTGCCATTGTATTTGAAAAAGTAAATGTACCACTAAACTTTGATGGGCAATTAAATTTCAAGAACAATTCACAATAATAATAAAAAGTGTAGAGTAAAAAAAAATTCAATTCAATGTTACAAATAACATGACGTAATTTTTCTTGTACAAACTTCTTGAAAATCATTTATACTTTAAAGTGTGTTCGTTCATATGATTCAATGAAAATAAATTGAGCGTGTATCATTGAAAAATAAAATTCAAAAATAGTTGCTTCATTAAGTTTATTATAAATTTATACAAATGTAGGCAAAGTTGAAGAAATTATAAGGAAAGCTGTAGAAATCTTACTAAATCATTATTCTTTTGCAGTTTTAAACTTTGCAATATAAAATTTATTTTAATTTTAATTTAAATTAATTTAATTTAGAATCATCAAAATGTAAAGAAATTGTAAAAAAAAAAAATCTGACCTCAGAATTTTTGAGTGTTTTGTCATTTTGAATGAATTTCATTGAGACAAGAGACCAGCGTGAAAGTTCTTATTAAAATTTATCCTTATGAGTTATCACAAATAAAGAATTTGAAAATAATTTATGCTTAAAATAATTAATAATCGAAGAATTTGCAAGCAAAATGTTAAGAAATTATTTTCATTTGAAATGAAATATTTTTTCAGTTACCATTAATTATAACAATCTCTTTCTATCTATCTATCTCTCTCTCTCTCACTCTTCTCTTTCTCTCACTCTTCTCTTTCATTTTTTTTTATTTCGAGTACACGGTTGTTTTTTTTTTTTTGCTTTGCTTAAATTTAATCAAAAATAAATGATAAATGATAAATATCAATTTCATATCTACAATAAATTTAAATATATAACAATTTTTTGTAATAAATAACAAAAATATATAAAAATATAATTTCATTATTTGTTGGTGGAAATTTAAAAAGCAGACTCTTTCATTTTGATTTTTCTTTACGACAATAAATTATAAAAAAATTTTAAGAAAATTTTTCTACTCATAATAATATTTAAGAATTAAATTGTATTAGAAAAAGATTTTTAGATAAATTCATTTTGAATTTTTTGTTGAATTTTTAACAATTTAAGTCTGCTCGATTAACGCACATTTGTCCATCTAAAGCAGTTTAGAATATTTTTGATATTTTCCAGTAAAACTTGGTTTGGACTAAGGATTTTGTTTTGTAGGACCAGCCCCTAAGAAAATGGGCTTGATTTTTTGTGAAAATTAGATTTTTTTCATTTGGCATAATGTTTTTTTTTTTTTTTTGCTTTTGCTTGGTTTATAAAGTTATGAGTTTTAATGAGTCTTTTTTTTGTTGTTAATTGAAAATTTACCTTCCAAAGCTTATACGTTTTTTTTTATGAATTACAAAACATATTTAATTGTCTAATTAAAGCATTAATTCCGAACAATTCAAGGCAACTTTGTTTTATACAAATACTTTTAATGATAATTAAAATCAAAGACATTTTAAAAAGTCTTTATATTTTCTGTTTTTTTTTTTCCTTTCTTGTTTTATTTTCGGAAGTAATATTGCAAAAATTTTTGTAAAAATTTAATTTAAAAATTATATGTAAAATTCAAACAAAATAAGAAAAAAAAAAAGGAGAAAGTAAAAAGTGCGAGTAGTGCGTATTTCAATATTAAAATGTAATAATTCTAAAAAGGCAAATGATTGTGAAAAGACTTAAAACTTGCTCTTTTCGATTTTCTTGTACCTTTCTATCTCTGGCTCTTTCTCTCTCTCTCTCTCTCTCTCTCTCTCTTTCTATCTTTATTTCGTACGGTTTGCCTGACTCTCTCATTTAATTTCTTTCAGCTGGTATACTCAAAGCAATTAAAAGTTTCCGTAACTTTTACGATCATATTACAATTTTTGTAAGATTTTTGTTTTGCTTTTTTTTTCTTCCCCTTCTTCTTCTTCTTCTTTCATACTTTTTATGTATACATTTAATATTATATTATATATATATATATATATATATATATATATATATGTATATGCTATAAATAATGCAACAAATAAACCGATGTATAATAGAAAATTAATGGACGGAGCGCGACATCATTCACTGTCAATACTAAAATTTATTAATTTGAAATTCATTGCTATGGCGGCAAAAAAAAAAAACAAAAGAAAACGATGAAAGATGGAAAAATAGCATATAAAAGTTTCTTTTCAATATTCCTATATAAATATTATTAGTAAATAACACATGGCTCAAAAAATTTTCGCATTAAATAAAAATCATTTATTTACTTTTCAAGAAGTTTAATTTTAAATTGATCTTTGTGAAGTTTTGCTTTTTATGACATATAAATCATTTTTTTCTTTTTTTGTGGTAAAATTTATTTTCCAAGCCTTTAAGGTGTCGGCAGTTTCTTGAGGTTTCAAATTTTAGAGCGTAAGATGTTTAAGGCAGCAAAATACTTTTTAGATTCATTTTTTATAAATTAATAAAGAAGTCCGCTTCGGGCATTATTTACTTCGACAATAAACTCGTTTAAATCTAGATCTAATAGCAATGGGCCGTATATAAATGTCAAACTTAAGATTTTATTGACCTATATGATGCTTAAAGTAATTTTTATGTATTGCATTGTAATAAAGAAGTAGTAACAAATTAAAAATGGTAAAACAAAATAATTTTCTGATAAATTTATAACACTTTGTAATTCAATAAATTTTGAATGGACTTTTTTGATATTTAAATTACACAACAATATTAAAACTAACGAAGAAATTAAAAAACTTAGTAATTTAAGTATTTTTTGTATACAAAAAAGTAATCTTATATTTTTAACAAAATCCGTTAGTCCATCCATTAGTCCATCCGTCAGTCTATCCATTCTCGCATCTATTATACCATTTCACATTCATTCCATCAATCTGGCCATTCTTGCATTCAACCGTCCATCCATGCATTTATCCATTCATTCAACATATTCATCTGATCTCCTCCATTATTTTAGAAGTTCCGAATTTTTTCAGTTTTTCACATTTGTCTGTTTTTAAATATTGCCCAAATATAATTCTAATTTATAAGCCTATAATTAATACAGAATTTAATAATCCGTATCAACCATTCATTAATATTCATTTGCTTTTTCTATACTCTTCATAATTTCATAATAAATAATGACTTAAGCAGTTGAAAAAATAAATTATACAACTAAAGGTTTACGCAGCCTTGTTGACATTCTCTGTCGTGCTAAAACCCTTTTGTTTTTTGTTTTAATTTTTTCTTTTTCTTTTCTTTTTTTGTTGTAAGGCGTAGGATTTTTGGTTTTTTGTTGATAAGGAAAATAAGTGTAATTAGTTTTAGTAGCTTTCAACTTTTAGTTTTGTGTATTATTATAATTTTTCATTTACTTAAATAAACGAAAATTGTATTAACGTTATCAGAATATCATCACAATCTTCACTTCTATCTCTCTTCTCTCTCTCTCTCTCTATCGTTTTTTCTCTTTTTAGTTTCATTGTAGTTTCAAAAGAAAATATTTATTCTTCATTTATTCGGTACACGTGAAACGAAAATATCTCATTCACAAAACAATATCTTAAATTTATATATGAACTATCTTAACGCTTATGTAGAATTTCCTCTTAACTGTACATGAAAGACTACTTTGTTGCTTTAAATGGTTTTCTGCTTAATTTTTTGCTCATAATTTTCATATTTTGTCATAATTTTAACTTTACGCATATGACTCACTTTTTCTAATTTAATAAGTCTCATTTATTTATAGTCTCATGGAATAAATAGAAATATAGATCCTAGGAAAAATAATTTAGAGGTGATAAAATTTAGCCTTCAATAACTAATTAAATTTGATTTAGCGTCATCTAGTGATTACAACATATTCAATGTTTATTGATAAGAAAAGTTGAACATGAGCCGCTAACTCTTATAAATTGTCATAGGAAACGTTGCAATCGCCTTAAAATCTCAAATGGTATTACACTCACTCCCTAAGGGCGTATTGTAATTAGTTCTCTATGTTTCAATCTTTCTAGCCATATATCTTCCTTTCTACTTTATTCCTTTATTTATTGAATTATTCTAAATAACATTTAAGGACAAGATTTTTCCATCTTAAAGAAAATTCTCTTTTTTTGTATGCAGAAATTAGACTCTTTGAAGCGCAGAGTATGAAGTAAAATCTATGGAAATAATTTTAGAGTATGACATTTTCAAAGCTTCTTACTTTGTATAAAAAAATCATCATTTGGAAAAGTATTTGCCGTTATATGGAAAATTTTTAATATAAAATCTATAATTTTGAAATTGATTTATTTCTTTTGAAGTTCCCTTTACCTTATGAGAAGTTTCTCTTAGGAATTTTCATGTAATTTGAACTGTTTTTGTTTGAAGTGTCTTGTAAGGTGCAACTGAGGTTTTAGATCGATTATTATTTTACCAAATTTTTTTTTTTTTTGGTTGTTTTTTTTTTTTTTGCTATTACAATGAAACTTGAAATTATATCAACATAAAATTTTATACACAATAATTGACTTTAATGTGAATGGTTACAAAATATAGTTTGCTTCTTCTTCTTCTGCTTCTTTTCTTATTATTATTTTGTATTTTGTATTTTGTATTTTGGGGTATTGCTCCATTTTAATATGTATGTGAGGGCTGATAAAATCCAGAAGCATATAAAAGCAAAATAAAATTATAAAAAAAGAAAAGTCAAAACAGAAAAATCAAAAAAAGAAGAAAAAAAACCAATGGAAGAATGAAAAGAAAACAAGAACAGCAACAATAACAATACAAAATAATAAGAAACGATTATAGAAAGATGCAAACACACTTTAACTCAATATACACATTTTACTCACTTGACTCACTTGACTCACTTGACTCACTTAGGGGAATAAATGACACTATCTATCTGCGTTATATTACTTCAAATATTAAGATTTTTGTTGAGAACATTCATATGCAAGCACATATTTATGATTTGAGATTTATTAAAATAAAATAAAAAAAAAAACAAGATATAATAAATTGAAGTAAAAACTAATCTCGATTGTTAAGTTGCCCCCTCATCATTTTCTCATCATACTCACTAAACCTCACATCATTGTTACATGTGGCAGACACTTGTAAGGCATTGAAAGTAAACTATTGTTAGACCAAATTGTTGTTAGAAAGAACGATTTATATAAGATTTTGCCAAAAATTTCACTTAAATATCATAAATGGATAAATGGGCAAGGTTTTAGCTTATTTGAAAAATAATATTTTATATTTCATTTTTTGTTAGAAGGCATTCTTCCAAATGGATTAGTCTGTGAAAAGTTAATCATATTTAAAATTTAGTAAAAATTTAATTTTTGTCTGTATGTCTGTCCATTATTGTTTTTCCTTTATTGCAAACTTATTGTGGTGGAAGTCGCTTTCTGAAATATTTTACTATAAAAATTGTTACACGCGCTTTCTTTGGAAATAAATTTATTCAAATTTGCCATTTTCCAAGAAAAATTTCTTTCTTTAATAAAAACTTTTTCTTAAAATTGCCATTTATCATATTTTCTCCAAAACTTTAGAGTGTTTCCTAATCCAAATCCACCAAACAAATTTCTAAACCAATTTCAATTTCAATTTTTTTTTTTTTGTTTTCATTTTTATCAATACAATTTTCACTTCATTTTCATCAATACAAATTCTGTATAAAACATTGATTACAAGTATAATACTTGAACACATTGAATCGCATCACATGTTTAAATAATGATGATTTTAAGAGGTTAATGGGAAACAGAAATTCAGAAGTTGAACAAAGTACCAAAGTAGGGGAAATATTTTTTTTTTTTTTTTTTTGGTAAATTTTATTTACTTTGTGGGATTTCTACATAAAATGCAAATAACTTTTATACAAATTTCGTTATAAGAGTTGAGCTGTTTAAGAAGGCACAGCCAATCAAATTGAACAAATAGATTTTTTAGAGGAAACTTACAGTTATGATAAAAGTAAAACTTCATCATCCATCGAGGGTATGGTTACATGCGGTCATTTTTATGCTCGGCTGCCTAATTGTAGAACCATCATCATGAGTTATGTAAACTTACACACACACACACACACACACAATATATATATATATATATATATATTTTAAATTACGATAGGCTATCACTATGAGAATATCTTTGGCTTAAATATTTGGCCTTTACATATAATGCATAGGTCAAAAAGTTTACAGCTTATTTACCAAAAACGCTAACTTCCACTTTCTATATAATTTAGCACAATTTAGATTATTTGAAGTTAAGTTAGATTTCCCTGCAAGTCCTTTTAACTTTTCATTGTGGCCATACTCTTTTGATCCAATTTGTTTTTAACTATGATAGAAAATTGCTTGTAAGAATTTTTCTTTAATATTGTTATATTTTTATATATCAATTTTTTTTTGTTTTTGTGACCAGAAGAATGTCCGATTTATATGCTGCAGAGTTTGTTTATTTAAATGAATATTTTGAGTGGTCTCATTTGTGTATGATAAATGAAAGGGAAAAAAGTAGTCAAAAAAAAAAGAAAACAATATTTATATAATAATAACAAGAAAACTATTAGTTATGTACAATCATTATCCTTCAGTTTACAACAATATGAAACTTATCTCTCCATTCTTCCTTTTCATATACATATAAATTGTCTAGTGTTTACCTAACCCAAACTCTGATGAAATTTTTAAGGCAACAATAGTGCAATAAAATAAAGGTACGCTAACAATAAATAAATACATATGGACTTATTTTGCCCATTGCATTGTAACGCAATAAATTTTGTATGTAACTTTTAGAAAAGAGCTTAAAACAGATTCGCCTATTCTTAGACCCAAGGTCTTATAAATATTAAAGAACAACACTGATTTGGAATTGAAAGACCATGAAATAGATTAACCTTCTCTTAGACCCATTGCTTTTAAAACACTTTCTGCTTTATGAACCCAGAAAGTGTACAGGAAAACTAGAGGTAGAATTAAAAGACCTTGAAATAGCTTCATGTATGGAGCCATCGATTTCCGAACATTTCCTGATTTATGGGCCCAGAAAGTGTAAAGGAAAATTAAGGATGGAATTGAGAGATCTTGAGATAGTTTCATGCATCCATAGAACAATCTTTTACACAAAGTTTTTTGATTTATGGGCCCAGAAAGTGTAAAGGAAAATTAGGGATGGAATTGCATCAATTTTTTGATACCTCACTTTGGTAATAGACTACATGGACAAAAATCTGAAAAGTTTAGACTCGATAGATCCGTTTTTTGAACAACCTACATAGATATATTAATCATATAAAAAATGTGGATCAAATCTGACTATTTTTTATGTATCTTACCATATTTTTCTTAGAAATATTTCCGATTTAATGATTGTTTTAATTGATACGATGGCGTACGGTATGGTGTACGGTTGGCCTTCATAATCTATATAAAAACACTACTACTACTTGTTATACCATAGTTATTTTATATTTTTCACCCTTTTCCTCAGTTTCTAATTCTGTCTAAATATGAGAAATGATATTTTGTAAATTTTAATGTCCGTCATTCATTCTGTCAAATATAAAATAAACTTTAAGGACCCTACAAAGAAATAACTGGTTAGCATTACGGTTTGTGAATCTCTTTAGAAAAATTTCTTCATCTATTGGTCTCTGCGATCTTATTAATTTTTTTTTTTTTAATAACTTGTCTCTTGCTTCAAACATTTCAAATAGTAAAAATTGTAAGGTTCAATAGGAGCCATCAACAAGGAATGACAATACAATAAGACGTTTCAGCTTTACTTTATATTTATATTTTATATAAACATTAACCAGTTCCATTAAATCTAATGAATGTTTAAATGGCAGTTGTTTAAACATTTCACTTAAATTTTATCATTTGTACAGTTATATTGTTGTTGTTGTTGTTGTTGTTGTTGTTGTTGCTGTTATTGTTGTTGTAGTTCGGTTGTTTGTTGTTGCTAGTTTCTGATGATAAATGACTTGAAAAGTTTTTATTCTAAAGCAGCTGATGAAAGAGAAGTTTACTATATTGGGAAAATGAGTGGTAGCTGTCAGTGTACATGTCATTTACTATCTCTTATACATTTATATTTGAATAATGTTAAAGTAAATAAATGTATACCGGTATAACTTTGACAGCATGTCGTCCATTGGTTTTGATATATCCAAGGTGAATGTGCATACAAGATAGAGAAAGATTTAAGGCACCATCAAGTTTTAGTTAATATTTTATAAGATAAATTTAAAAAAAAATTTGCAAGAATATCGGCAAATTAGTAATAAAAATCGTAAACAAGATATTAAGGCAATACTTTTTTTACTTTAAGCAGATTAAATAACACTTAGACCATTAAGATCTATTTAGATTAGAATTAATAGTAATGTGTGGGGAGAATTTTACATAGAATTTAGAAAATGCCATTTTCGGCTTAGAATTGAAATCATTATGAAACTGTTTGGAAGGTCTAAAGCTTACCCTCTACTTTTTGCTTTAATAAATATATAAAATTAAAGGGAGACTGGTTGTTTTTCTCACCATATCAGAAAAAAAAATGGAAAATGAATAGAAACCATTTTTCGAAATATTGTAAATTCCTAAAGGAAGCATTCCCCCCTCCTCCTCCCACCCCTTTTTTGTTTACTGCTAACAGCCCGCATCAAAAAAGTATGCTTTGCTAACGTTCTGCAATACATTTATTTGATATTCTTATTAAATTATAAACAAAGATTTATGTACTTGTAGTATTTTATCATGGACTTCACATTTTACAGTTACCTTTAAAAGTTACCTTTAAAAAAAATTATAATCTAAAATATCTTCACACTTTTAATCTATAAATCGCATAAAATGTAAATGTACTTAAATAAAATGTAAACAAAAATATTTGATATAATTTTTTTAAAAAATGACGTGGTTAAGATAAACCCCAGTAAAAATTCTTCACAGAAAATGTAAAGTACAAAAATGTAATGGAATTTTTGCTCGAAAAAGATGGCATATAAAACTAGAGCATTTTCGCTTTTTAGTTACCCAAATAAAAGTCAGAAAATTGTTAACTGTTAACGGCGCCGAATAATTAAACTAAAACAAAAACTTTTTGTAATAATATACATTTTTTTATCAAAATAATCAACTCAATGAAAATAAGCTAAACCTCTTAAGGCTTTTACTTAATCAAGCGCTTGGCAAAACTATTGAATTTTTCAACCATTAAAAAAAAAATTGAAAAATTGAAACCAAAAATGCCATAATCGTACAATTTCAATTTCATTTATTGCTCTAAAATACTTAGAATTAGAGAATACATTTATTTTTGTACTTTATACTGCTCTGGCGATATTAGGGCCTTGTACTAAGGCTAATTAAAAGAAAGGTATTATATTTTTTTCTATTTGTTTGGATATTATCTCTGAACAAATCGTAGGCCTTAATTTTGAAGTTGAAAACATGGAAAAATTTTGTAGGAAAGAAGATGCCTCTTATTGTTAAAAAAAATCTAAGATTTATGAAATATTCAAGCAAAATCTAAAACTTAAAGATAATATTTTAAGCATTTCAAATGTAAAACAAAAATGTACATCAGATGGATCCACGTTTCTAGTACTCATCCAAATAAGAGACAAACTTTTCAAAAATTGACTTTCACATTCATTGATTTTCTATTTATCGTAACTTCTAATTATCTTAGCCTTATTCTTTGTAGAGTGTTTAATAGTTTTTAAAATTTTCATTTTAATTTTTTATTATCCTTTTTTCATTTTTTTCTACATTTTTCTCTAAGTATTTTGGTTAAATGAATCAAACTTACGCATAACCCATTTAACAAATGTAGCAGAAATGTTATATTATTATATTTGTACTAGCAAACATTTTTATACAAAGTATTGTAATTTAGAACTTGAAAAGAATTTCGATAAAATTGAAATGAGCCACTTGTAAAAAACAAAAACTAAATCAATATATTTTTGTAACAAGCACAAAGAGATTTTGATATTTTCGAAATGGATATTGAATTTCATCTTTACATCGATTTTTATATAAAAAAGAGATCTAAATCGATCTATAGCAAAGTCCTAGAAGATTTTTAAATTATGTTTTTACTCGATTCAAAATTAAAGTAAAATATAAAATTAAAGTCAAAATAATTATAGTTCTCTATAAGAAAAAGTAGGCCGATTTGGTCCAATTTATTCCTAAGGATCAAACTTCTTTTTCATAAAAAAATTTCATCATAAGAATTCTGAAGTTACAATCTACAGTTTGATAGTAATAACTAGCAAGTGAATAGACTTGAATTGATTAAATTCCAGACCCGTGAAAGATAAGACTCTTTTAAACTTGGCCCCAAATAAAATTTTTCAAGTTAACCTAAACTTACACTTTCAAATTTTATGTATAGTGTTTTCAAACTCTACAGTCTAAAAACTCTAGAGACATAACTATTTTTGTCTATAACAATAACAATAATAAGAACAAAGGCAAATACTAATTAAGCATTCCATGCAAGTTTTAGAATTTTGTGCATGTTTTTCAAGAAAATAATAAAAAATAATGAGAAAACAAGAAAAATTCAAACAAACACAAAATGGTTTATTGTTATTATTATTGTTGTTATAATTTTCATAAATTTACTTTTCTGCAAAAGTCATTTTACACATTAACACTTACGCTAGCAGGCTTTTGAGAAAACAAAGCAATAAGAATAAAAGTAAAAGTAAAAGTAAAAGTAAAAAAAGAAAAGAAAAAAGAAAAACCAGCAACAAATAATAATTCGATTAAATCTCATTAAATATTTCAAATTAAGTTAAAATTTTTTAATAATTTTATGAAATTTATTCTGAATTTTAAATAAGTTTTAATAAAAATTAATTAAATTTCAATAATTAATAAAAATTCAAATAATTAATTAAACTATTTAATTAAATTTAATTTAATGCAATAATTAATTAATAAAATTTAATTAATTAATTGCTTGATTACATTTTCATTAATTAATTAATTAATTAAATTTAATTAAATAATTTTGCATTTAAGTAGCATAAAATATCAAAATAGATGTCACTTCAAATTGAAAATGGTCATTTTTGGAATCAGCAAATAAAAAAAAAACAATTTTTTTTAATTTATGCAATTTATCTTAAAAAAAATTAGCAAATTCTAGAAACTAAACTTAATTCAAAATATTGATATACAATATTTTTGAACTGCCTGGATCTAACATTATCATAATTTTATACGAAATTCTAAAATAAAAATTAAATTAAATTAAATTATATTTTCTAGAATTTCCTAATTTCAAATCAGGCTTCATTTATTTTTTCGATTTTAATATTATTCATTTTTTCACTTAGTCGTCACTCATTCATTCTATTAATTTATTTGATGAATTATTTAATGTATGTGTGTTTGTTTGTCTGTCTGTTTGTATTCATTTAAGCCACTTATGTGTCTGCCAATTTAATTAAATGAACTAAATAATTTAATTATAATTCAAGATAGAAAAAAAGAAAATAACAAACAAAAAGCAACAATAAAGAAAGGCCAAAGAAACTTAACGCAATGCAATGAAATGAAAATGAACGAAAGTAATAAAAATTAAAAATAAAAATGTAGTAAACGAACAAGAAATAAGTGTAGAATCGCTTTGATGGAAATCTAGTATATTTCAGTATTGTCTCTTCCAATCGCTCTCTCTCTCTCTCTCTCTCTTTTACACACATTGCATATGTTTGTGGGTATGCGTAGTTCTTTACCAACCACACCATGGGTCACCGTAAATTAATTTTTAATTAAAATGTATACAAAAAAAAAGAAAAAAAGGAAAATAGGGAAAAATTTTGCCCACTTTTTACTTTTTGTTCTTTTATTTTTCACATTTTCCTTTTAATTTTTCTACTACTTTCACACACAAATTGTCCATTACTTTTAGCTATTCATTTAGATATTTAAGTGCTACTTGCATTCAGTTTAGTTGGATGTGTGTTAATACCCATTAGAATAATTTTCTAAAACGATTTTTAACCAAAGTCAAAAATTTTGATCATTTTCTAAGAAGCAATTTGTAAGAAAGATTAATGAAAAACATTTTCTTTTTTTGGTTTTTTTTTTAACAAATCCTTTTAGAATTAGAGATGAATGCTTTGTTAAAAATGTGTATGTAAAATGTGGACACTTCTAATGCGACATTAATTCTTCTTAGAAAGAACAGACATTTGGTTTTAGCGTTTAAAAAAAAAAGTTCATTTGAAGAAGAATTGAAATACTTGTAAGTTAACTAAACGAAAATTCTATAAATATTCTTAAAAGGCATTAAATTTTGCTTCTATATTTATATCTAGTTAGGTCTTGTCCGTCTGTTCATCTAGCTAAAAATCCATTCTCTCACTTTCTCCAGATCCAATGATAGCAAGAAAACAACTGCCAAGATAATTTGATCGATTAAAAGGCACGCCTATTTTATATCATAAATTAATTAAATTGTAATAGCGATATTCATTAAGGACAATACGAAAACTGCTGTGGTGGTTATTTAAAATTTCACTCCAATCTAATTTAATTTTCTTAAAACATTGCAAAGTGTTTTTTTTTTATAAAAATGCCCTCAACTGCCTGCTGCTCTGCTTGGCCCATGGTAATAATAATGGTGTGATGCATCAGCAAAATGGCAAGAATAAGGTAGAAGCAAAAAATCCAAGAAATGCAGAATAAAAACAAATTGAGAAAAAAAAAAAATTAATGTCATTTAAATAAAATGTTGCATAAGTAGCATTGCATTGCATTCATTGCTGGCAAACTGTTTCAATACGATTACATATGCATATTGCATACAGCATAGCTAGGCAAGCCAAGCCAGGCAAACTTCCAATCAAGCCATCAACCTATCAGCCCAACAACCTACCAACTAACCAGTCATTTAGTCAGCCAACCAAATACATATTAAATATTGTGTACCACGAACTAATATCAACATAAACTTGAAGTTTAACTATAATCTAACCAGAGTATTTGTCATTCGTTTAAATCCCTTAATACTTGAGTTTTCACATTAACAATTGCAATGCCATTAACTTTTTAAATAAATGTTATACGTCTCTAACGTCAACGGTAACTTTTTCACCTTTCTTTTCCCTTTTTTGTTTTTTTTTTTTTTTTTTTTTTGCTCTCCTTTCCTTTTCAGCCCACTCTACAACATTGATAATTAAATATTGTCTGCCATGATATAAATTAATTCGTTTTTAAGTTCAACTTAATAAAGAAATATACAACATTTCTAACAATTAACTTAAAGCGTAACTCTTAAGGGTTTTTTAGATTGCTTTTAGTCTTTGTTTAAAATTTGAATTTTGGCCTTTAGAATCATTTTCGAAATTGATTTTAGCTGGTTTAAGTCTGTACCTCTGTCCTGTACCTCAAATGAATTTCATATCAAAGTACAGAGAGCAATTTTAGGCGTATTCCAAACCTAAAGTTACACGGTAATAATAAAAAATCAAACTATCATTTTTATGGATCTATTTTGCAAAGGGTTTTTATATAAAAAAAAAAAAAACTAACAATTCTGGGTATTGCTTTATGCAAAAATATGGTGTAAGGTGTTTTTTTTTTAGACGACATCGATCAACTACAATGTTACTACTTTTTTCAAAATGAATTATACTTACGTTGTAATTAACTTAGTACGCTATTTCATATGTCAAATTCTATAGAGCTTGCTCTTTTTCTGTCACTTTATAATGCATAAATTTTTTAATTCACTATCAATATTTCCCACTTAACTGCTCATTTTTGTTGTGCTTGTTTCCTCGTAACAAAATTTTTTTTTTCTTATTTTTTTTTCTTTTTTTAGGTCTTCTTTTTTTCTTTTATGTTGCATATGCATCACTGAACTGTGTACATATTATGGCAGGTGTATGGAAACACGGTAACATGAAACATGAAATAAAACTGTTATATCAAATAGAGGGCTGAATTGATGGCATTGCATTGTATTGTTGTTATGCAATTTTCATTATTAAATAAGTTAAAATTCTTATAGGTAAGTTAAGCAGGCTATTGAACACTCTATTTTGCTTTACTTTATCCAAAAAAATTAGAATTAAAAATTTTTGCACAAAATTTGAAAATAATATTTGTTTTTGGCTCAATCTGATTCAAATTTATTAGATAATGAATATGCCGTGTTCTAAATTTTATCCAAAGAAAACAAAAATATTTTAAATTTTATACTTTTTGCCATATAACAAATTCTTGCCGGAGACTCTTTTTCTTTAAAAAGAGTCGATCGTAGGCATATTTAACGATTTGGTTTTTAAATAGAAGTTTCTAAGGGTCATTTTACCCAAAATTTTTTCGATTTGATCCATTTTGACAACAATTTATGACCTATGATTTGTGGACAGACGGACATACGCTGTGTTTTTTACTTTTATACTTTTTGCCATATAACAAATTACTATCTGAGAAAGTTTTATCAATCGATCGTAAGCATATTTAACGATTTGATTTTTAAAACAAAGTTTCTAAAGATCATTTTAATCAAAATTTTTTCGATTTGATCCATTTTGGCAACAATTTATGACCTATGAATTGTACACAGACGGACATATGCTATGTTTTGTATGGATATCCTATTGAATCCTTCCTTGATGTTACATAAATCAGCATAAATTTAGTATGAATTCAAAACCCAAGTAAATATGAAGTATAAATATGGTTGCAGCTATAATTCAGTTCGTGGAAACAGTAATAAGCGTTAGTGATTCACTTTATTTATTATTTATATCATTATTGGGTTTGGTTGTACAATGATGGTTAGTTAGAGCGAAATATCTGCATACTTTTCAATGTGGCAGTTTTAAACGTTATTCTCTTTAGCTTCTTTCGTTTTAGTCTTTTCTTTTCTCTGTTTTCCCTTTTTCCTTTTTTTCTTTTTTATCTGGCACCCAGATTTACGCATAACATTTGTATTATATTTGCAAGAAATTTATGCTTAATGATTTTTTGATTTTGTTTTTCCGTTTCACGTCAAACCCTAATATAAAGTTAAAGTTATACTAAATTTGTGTGAATTTGTGTAGCAGCCGGAACAACTCAGTCAAAATTTTAGAATTTAGAACTTATGAAGAAAAACGACTTGACTTATTGGAACTGATTTAATCTTCATTTACGAGTCATTCTGAAAGTACGCTGTTTTTAGTTTTTAAAGGCCAAAAAAATAATTCCGTGCATTTCTAATACGTAAATTTGATATTTCAGGACAGCCCGCTTAAGAAAAAGCAAAAAAAAAAAATGGTTCAATAAATTTAAAATGTAAACACTTTTCATTCTTGGCTTTTTGGGTTTTCTTTTGCAGCCATTTTTCGAAACATTTTTATTAAAAAAGCGTAGATCTTTCAAAAGGCGACCTAAATATTTCGATATATTTTTTTTTTATTTATAACATTTTTATGCTCTTAAATGGCCATTACTTACTTATAAATGAATGCTGAGCTATGTAATTTCATTATGCAGCAGTGTAAAGTAACATTTGTGGTTTTATGGCAGTTTCATCTTATTCCTTGAGAATTTTCAACAACGTTTGTTAATATTTTACACCTTATTTTACATAAAAATGTATAAGGAACAAAGAAGAAAGGAAAAAACTACAAATATTTATTGTGAATGATTCGCAATGGATGTAAAAATAAGTAGAAATAAAGAAAGCGAAGAAATTTCACAAAAATTCTTTGAAAGAAGAAAAATTAAGTTCTTACAAAAGTAATAAATTTTAATTAATAAAAATTGCTAAATTAGCATCATCAATTCATTCACCCATAAAAATTTTCCATAACATTTGCCATTTGTTGGAAGTTATTTGCTAAAAATATTTCGGAAATTTTAACTTGTATTATTTACTTTTACTTTGAACAGACGGACCGACAGACAAATAACTATGATTAGCTTAAAATCAATTCAGACAATGATTCATAATGGATCATGGTAATTATTGTTGCAACAATTCAAGACCTTACGATTTTCATACAAAATTTTTTTACTTACAAAAGAAATAGAATTGATTTCTCAGCAAGGCTAGACTGAGTACTGAAAATTGGAATGTGAAGTGTCGTAGAGAAGAATGAAGAAAAATATTGTAAAGAAAAGGTTCTATCTGTGTTAAATTGCCTGACAAAGTTATTGCCTGTAAAAGTTATGCATCTTCTATTTTATAGTATTTTTCTAATGCTGTATCGAGTCTGTTGCTTTTCATTTTACTATCAAAAATATTTAAAAAAAATTTATAAATACAAAAAGGATTTTTTGTAAAAATTGATTTGTTGGTATTTGCTGTACTTTCATGTCACTTATCAGCAGTCACATAAAACTGTCTAATTTGTTAGTGTACATTATACACATATACACATATACAAATATCTATTTATATGCGTAAAGATACATCGTGTAAATCTAGATATATTTTGTAAGAAATCTAATAAAAATAAAATGTTAAATTATTATTCAATAAGTTCATAGAATGATTTAACTAAAAAAGGTGGCTGACTTTTAAATATTATAAAATAATTTGCTTTAAAGCAAGCTGCACTTTAAAAAAAAATTAATTTTTTTCTTAAGCTCATTTGGAATACAGGCAAAATTTCAAAGGACCTTCATAAAAAATTTAAAATATAATCTGAAAATATTTTTGTTATTGACTGACTGAAATGTGAATTATTTTTTGCTTTTGCCTTCTTTATAAATAATTTTTTTTTAATACAATACAAAATTTCTAAGACGTAAATTGCATTAAAAAAATATTCTTTGCATTTAATTAATGCATATTTTTTTTATTCGACTTTTAAACATAGATATTGTTGTTGCTATTGTTTTTGTTATTATTGTTATTGTTGTTGTTATTATTGTTGCTCTAATTTTAGTTTTCTCAATAATATTTTAATGAGTACATAAAATATTCCATAACTACTGCTTTTATGTTATTCTTACATTGCAGCTGATGTTATTATTAATACTAATAATACATAAATACATATATGCATATATGCATAAACAAAACCCATAACACACACACACACACACACACACACACAGCACAGGCACATATTTATATACCTAAAAAATTGTTTAATAATTTTTTTATAAAAGAATTTTATTTTACAATGTTTTACCATTTTCCATTTTTGCGAAAACATTTTTTTCTTATTTTCTCGAATTTTTGCCATTTACGTTATGCAAACTTATTAAACAACTTAGTAAGTGTAAAATCAAAAAAAAATTTTTTAAGAGCATATTTTATTTACATCATTAAGGAAAAATATAGAAAAGCGAAGTAAAGAAGAAAAAAAAAAGGCAAAGTCTAAGGCAAAAGAAGACGAAAGACTTCTAAAAATTTAAGTAAATATGTTAAAACAAAGTAATGTCAAATTTATTATTTGAATATTTCGAATTTTTACCATTTCAAAGATCACAAAAATTGTAACAAAGCAATCTCTTTCTTTGCCGTCTGTCTTCATTTTAAATTTCTCTCTCTTAATAAGAAAAATGTGTGGTTAAGCGTTCGTATCCAACAAATTTCATTTAACTCAATCTCAACAAATGTACAGTTAATTATACAGTTAATTTATAAAAATTTACAATTCAAAGAGTATGATAAATGGATAATTTTAAGAATAATGTTCATCTCAACTGTGATCTCAACAACCGTAGAAACTTTGCTTCAAGAAGATCAAAAACTTCAAAAAAATATCATACAAATATTTGACAACCACGCCTATTATTAATAAATACGTTCTAAGTATAATTAATGATCAAATTCACGTTTTGATGACGTGGCAGCTCACAAAATTTTATTTTGTAATATTAAAATGAAATTATGGAGACTTGAGAGGTAAAAATTTGTTTAAGGTACATCAAATTTCTTAATTTATTATTATTATTCATTATTAGCAAAATTTTTTTATTATTATTTTTAGCAGACTCCAAAAAAAAAAAATCGTCTTTTTACTTAAGAAAACCTTGGAAATTCTAATTTGATTTTAGAATATTTTCATTTCAATCGTTTCTTCTGCTCTTTTGCTTTTTCTGCTCTTTTGCTTTTGTTGCTTTTTTCTGGTTTCTACTTAAGCACCGATTATCCAATAAGAATTTTTAGTCTCTCATCAAGTTTTTTGCCCACATTAATTTCTCTGTATCTTTTTTCTTTTTGTTTGCTACTATCTAAACTAAACATCTGTCTCTCAGTCCGTCTTATATTTGATTATTTTCATTTTGCTTGACTTTCTCATCTTTTTAATATAATTTTTTTTCTACATTTGCTTTCTTTTCATCTAAAAACGTTAAAATAAACTTCTTTAAATTTTTCTTACATTTCTGTTCTCTTTTCATCATCTTACTACTGATTTTCTTTTGCTGTAGCTTTAACTAAACAAAAAAAAATGTTTTTTATTTGAAAAAGCAAGAGAGATATTTTTGCAATTTTCTTAAATACACACATATACACATACATATTTATACATATATAAAATTTGAATGGTTTGCTACGTTTTGTTTTGTTTAATGCTCCAACTCTCATTTGTTTTATTATCATGTGACTTTTCTCTTCTTCTTTTTTTCTTCTAATTTATGTGTTCTTATGTCCATATGTGCATGTGTGTGTGTGTGTGTGTGCAAATATATTTATAAGTGCTTATGGAGTATGGCGATTTTTGTTTTTACTTTACAATACGAATTTTTTTTATGATTCTTAAAGCACAACCCTACAAAAAGTGATAGGTAAGAGAAAAGGACGTGGTAGAAAGGCAAGAAAGGCAAGAAAAGCATGCTCCTTTAACAGGAAAAAGCATGTGTACATTGGGAATTTATACAATCAATAGTATTTTCACACCCAACTTACAAAATTTACATAAAATATCACCGCATAGTTTTTCCAAAGAAATAAAAAAAGAAATAAAGAAAGAAAATATGTATGAATGATTTAAAACGACTATTGAATACCCTGCATAATATTATTTCATATATTTGAAAAGTTTATTAAGAATTGAAAAATAGTTATGATTTTGATGGATCATTGAAGTCCCTTAAAAAAATGTAAGCGGCATAATAAATTTCTTATTATGTAAGTAATTTTTATATGGGGATTTTTGAAGATTTATTTCTAATGGTTTAGTCTTATTAAAAAAATCTTTTCGACCTTAACGTATCTTGGCATTAACTTAACATAATCACAATGGCCAAAAATAGTTGGGCGCAAAAAAAACTTTCAACTATTTACTAACAAGATTACATGAATGTGTGTGCATAATCCAATGAAAGTTTGTCGCTTCTTCCTTCTCTTTTGGCTTTTTTTTTTTGCTTTTTTTTCTTTCTGCTATTTTCTATGGGTCGTTCTTTCATTTTGTCATATAAAACTTTTACAATGTCCCGCTAAATGCAAGAAAAAAAAAGCAACAAACAAGTGAAATAAAAAGTGAGGAAAAATGATTGCAAAAAAAAAAAATATGGAACAAAATAAGAAAGAGCCATGAATGAAAGCATTTTCTCTGGCCTTTTTTTTAACTGAATTTTCATTTCTTTTTAGTTTGCGTTTTTTTTTTTCATTTTTGTTTTTTAAACTACAACATTGCTCGTTTGCAATAATGGGCTCCTACTCCTTGGCCCCATCGTTAACATAGAAAAACATGAAAATATTATATTTATATAGCAAAAGTAATAAAATGAAAATTCTCCATAAAAAAATTTTAAATAGAAATAATAGAAATGAAATGGTATGAAAGGAATGGCAGGAATGGAAGGTAGCAAATAGAAATTGGTATTGGGTGACTAAAGAAAAGGAAAAAAAAAAGGAAAGTTCAAAGAAATTTTAAAAGAAAGGAAAAGTAAAAAATAAAGCACTTTTTAGAAGTTTTTTAGAAAGAGCTGCCAAATGTGCTAAACGACTTCAAAATCAAGGGTTTCAAATAGTTAATTGAAAAGTCTATTTTATGAAAAATTTTTTCCATAAAAATGTCTCAATTTAAGTCAAATTTCTCATGAAAATTTTAGATAATTTTTAAATAAATTTAAATAAAAAATGTGGCTTTTAAAATGAGTGTTCCTAAAGCACTCACAATCATTTTTGATTCCAAAAACATCTAGAAAGCAAATTTCCTTAAATAAATTTTCAAAATTATAAACACTTGAAAAGAGTATTCTAAATGTTGAGATATAGTAAAAAAAAAAATGTTCTATCTCAAATTTTGTGAAATGTAGCAATGTCCAAGAAATAAAACGATTTTTGTAAAATACATTAAAAAAAAATTTGGACACATGTATTTTAATGTGCGTAAGTGAGAATTTTTTTTTTTGG
This sequence comes from Melophagus ovinus, assembly GCA_023089585.1. Taxonomy (NCBI): domain Eukaryota; kingdom Metazoa; phylum Arthropoda; class Insecta; order Diptera; family Hippoboscidae; genus Melophagus; species Melophagus ovinus. The sequence continues at coordinate 10,843,071 of JAKKIB010000177.1, forward strand.
TATTTTTTGTTACAATTACCATTGTTGTTATACTTGTTGTTGTTGTTATTATTATTATTATGGGTTTTATGCTGCAATTCGATTTGTAACAAGAAATTGAAATTTTGATGAAGCGGCAAAATATTTGAATTAGAAAATGAAATCTCTTTTATTGAGCAACTTATCTTTTGTTAACCAATTTCTCCTCTCTCACTATTCCTACTTCCTTTTTCCCTTTCTATCTCTTTCACTCTCCCTCCATCTCTCTGTCTCTTACTCATTCTTTCTGTAGCAGTTAACGATGAAAGAAAAAAAAATTGTAAATAAATTGTATAAACTTCTCAATCATTTTCCTTCGACTGATGCCAGTTGCAGTTTTTTTTTTTTGCTTGTAGTGTCTAATGGTATTTCTTTAAATATCTATAAAACATACGCACAGATTTCTTACGCTTTGTCGCTTTTCATTCGTCCTTTTTTTTAGGGTCTTGTCGTTTGATGTTTTTTATTTCATTTTATTTTTTATTTTTTGTCACTTCTGTCACTACTTACAGTTTACATGAATGTATGAATCTATTTTTAGATTTACATATTGCTTGTACGAGGGCAGTTAGTTAAGTAAATAGCAAAAGAAAATCTTTTAATTTTTGGAGAATAATTTCTTCAAAATGATGGTACTCAAAAATGCAAATATTTTCTAAAACAAATAAAAATTTTATTATCATAGGACAGAGCCGACTCTTAAATACCCTACAACACTTTGCTTAATGTGATTAAAAAGTTTAATAAATGAGATGCATATCAAGAAAATTGAAATAATTGTAATTTTTGAGTTATGTCCAAATTGTACGTAATTTTGAGTTATGGGAGAAGTTCTAAAAAAAAAAAAAATGGACCAATCTGAAGCAAATTTGATACACAATATATCATTCAAATAAATTCACAAGGGCAACTTTTCTCCATAAAATGACACAATTTTTTTTTTGGAATAAATTGTTATATGAAAAATGGTCCTAAAAATGGACCACTTTGAACCAATTTCAATAGAATTCATCTATGATTTAAATTCCATTGAGCTTTGTACTTTGTTAACAAATTTACATGGTCAGACAGACAGATAGACATTTTGAAATCCTTTTAAAAAGGTGACACTAAGTGATTCGGACTCCTTCTGCAACCAACTTATAATGGCACCCTAACGCTTTTTACATGGCTTGAATGTACCTATCAAACAATTTTTGTTACAATGTTTGAGCTGAGGCATGTATTTGAAAAAAAAAATTGCAAAAAAATATTACATTAAATTACATTAATATAAAGAATACGCATATATTTATAAATTGTTATAGTTTCCAAAAGAAATAAAAAAAAAATTGGAAAAAATTTTTTTAAAAGTTTCCCATTTCTTTTCTTTTTTTATGTCATCACTTCTATTCTGCTTAAAAGCTTTCTGTTGATGTAATGCGAGCATTAGCAATTCAATCCAGTACAGCATACCAAAATAATTATTTTTAAAACGCATTTTATTACCACAACCATAGTAAGTTATAACTGCAAAACGTAGCCGTAACCATAACCGTAACTGTAGTCATGTCAGTCCTTAAACTGAATGGAATAGAATACAATAAAGGAATAAAAGTATAAAGAAAACAAAAAAACAAAAAAGAGAAAATAAGTGAAATGTGTAGAAAAGTTCAACACTGACAAGTGATAAGTTTGAGGTGAGGCATAGAAATAACTTTTTTATTGGTTATATACAAAAGTAATTTAATTTGCATTTTATGTCATAACATGACTGGCTCTATACATTTGCTCTGCACATTTGCTAATACAAAAAAAAAAAAAAAAAAAAAACCAAAAAGAAATAAGAAAAAAAAAGGAAAAAAAAGAAACACGCAATCATTGCAACACTTATTCTAAGCTCTTCAAATAATGTTTATGCAATAAAAATATAAAAAAAAAAAAATTACATGAAAAATGTATATTTTATTTTGTTGCTCATAAAGTGCCACATTAAAATAAACTAAAATGATAAAATGAGAGAAAGATACTTAAGTAATAATAATATCAATCATAATTAGAAAAAAAATTTTCCAATTTTTTTTCATTGCACAGAAAGGCAAAAAGAAAATCGTAAAGGAGAGAGGAAGTAGCAATCAGAAAGTAAGAGAAATGAAGACAATTTTAGAGATTATATTTTTAATAATCTCTTTTGTAATAATCGTTTACTTTTTACATTCATTTGTAAAGAGTTGGAAAGATATGAAATCTTTACCAAACTTTGTGTTAAAGAATAAAAAAAAAATTAAAAAAAAAATTTAGTTTGGAAAATTTTCTAAATAGCATTTTTATATTTTAATACTAATTTATATAATTAATAGAATGGTAAAAAAGCCTCAAATCAAATTCTTAAATGTCCATACGTCCATACCATGTGGAGTTTCTTAAAAGGTTTTCCAGTATTTTTTTTATAAACTACTCATACAAATTTTTCATTTTCTTAAAATTTTCTTTGTATAATTTTAATCTAATGTAGGGGCTTTAATAGTCTTGCCTAAAGTTATCTATAACAACTTTATCAACCAAAATATTCTCTAAAGATTAAATATTATAAAAAAAAACAAACCAAAAAAAAATCAAAAATAATAATAATAATAATAAATAAAGCATAAAATTGCATTAAAAAATTGTGAGTATATTTTTGAGATTTTTTCTTCTATAACTTTTATGCATTTTTACGTTAAAGTTTTTTTTTTAAAAGAGATGCCACTCCCTAATGAAAAATCAACAAATAAATATACTCTCGTGTAAAATTCATGGTTAGAAAAAAAGAAAAAAAAAAAACAAACTGCGAAGCAAAGCAAACAAAAAAGAAGACAAGAAAAAAATATGTTAACTAAACATTAAACTTAATAAAAATTGATAACGAATAATAACTAAAAAATATTAGGTTGTTGGGAAAATCATTTGCAGTTTTATGCTTTCTCGAAAAAAAGAAATTCTAAGAATTATTTGGAGACAATAAATTTAATTCTAAGTAGTTCATGATTCACATTGGGAAATGATTAGAATAAAATTGCTTTTAAGGCAAGTTGCTCTTAGTGTTAGATTTATGAGCCCTAAAATTGTTGCAAGAAACCTCATTTTAGATAATTTAAAATTTGTTAACTGTGCTTATGCATCAAGCCCTTTGATCGTCTTCCACTAACCCCCAAAAAAAAAAAAAAAATTATAACAAGGGAAGTCAAAAGTATCAATTTTTGGACTTTTTTGTTTAAAAAAGCCATGTAAAAAATATTAATCGATTTGATACGATTGCCTTTCAAATTACAAGCGTTTGTTTATTCATTTTTATAAAAAAATCTATTTTAATGCTGTAAATGGCCACTGAAATTGAAAATGTAATCGATTAAAATCATTCAAATGATTATAAATTGTTAGAAATTGCTCATGACTCAAACTTATTAAATCTGCCAATTATGATGTAAATTATAATGTATATATTTAAAATTATTTATTAGTGAACTTATATAAAATAAATTCATAAAAAAATCCTATTGAAATATTCAAATCATTTCCTTTCTTTACACTTCCGTTGTTGACATATACATTATGACATTCATCATCTTATTTGACATAACCGAGTAATAAAAAACAAAAAGTAACAAAAAGGCTAAAGCATGCAAAGAAAACAGAAAATATTGCATATTTTATTATTTACATTTGCTTTCTTTACAAAAACGATTTAATTTACACAAGGAAATTTCAATAATATCAAATAACTTTTCAAAAGTGCATAAATGTGCATGTATGTAATTTACTCAATTTTATATTTTTATTTAACTCTTTTAAGATATATATATATATAAAATTCTTTATATTCTTTTTCCTTACCTTTACAGTTTATGCTTCTTCTTATGGTTTTTGATACGCTACACTTAACTCAAATTGTCACTCAAATTTCAAATTGTCTATAACTTTTTAGTTTTATTAGTCTGATTGATGTGAGCATGTCCGTCCATCTGTCTGTCTGTATGCCTATCTACCCTTCTCTCTGTGTATTAAAATTCTTTTCTTGTAAATTAGGCAAAATCATGCTACAAATTCTGATGATAGCAAAAACAACATTTAGCCATTTTTTTGCTTAACAAAAAAATGCCGTTTGTAAACGGCAAAATATAGCACTATTAAAAATAAAAAGTTATACAACTGTAAAAGGAATCTTGTAGAGTGTTTAACAATTAATATCGATCGATTTTAACATTTATATGCATATATGTTTTTCTTTATATCTTTTTAGTAAAATTAAATCTCTCTACCTCATAATAAAAAATCCAATGGCTTAAATTATTTTTATACAAATGTCATTTTGTTAAGTTTCATATATAAAATGGCAAAAAATATGTCAGTTATACAAACAAACAGAAAACAAAAGAAACAAAAGAAAACGAAAATGAAAATGAAAATGAAAAAGAAAAGGAAAAAGGTCCTTAGTCAAATAGTTAAAGTGAATGACAGTACATATCAAATTTGTGACAACATTACTGCCAAAAAAAAAAAAAAAAAAAAAAGGCAGGCAAAAAGGGAAGGGAAAATTTAATAGAAAAAAGAAATCATAACAGAAAATATTTCTTTTATTTTTGCTAAGTGAAAACGAACTTCTTTTTTGACAAACTGTCATTAAAATTTCTCTGTACTTTTTTCTGAACTTTTTTCTTGGTTTTTTATTTTTATTTTTTTTGTTTTTATTTACCGGTTGAGTTTATATAATCATTTTATTAAAATATTTCCTATTTAACCATTAAATTTTAAGAAAAAAAAATTTCGAATTTTTGATAATTTTAGAATTATTAAGTTTCTTAATTAAAATTAATTAAATTGAAACGTGCTACTTCTAACCTATCAAATAATTTTATAAAAATGGGTCTAATGAATCCAATGAGATGAACTACTTCTACTTAACTTATTATTTCCATGGATTTTTAAAAATCTAAATCTATATCTACAAATCCACAAATTGTACGATCTCGAGAAATGCTAAGCATCCAATCAATCCGACACTTTCAGTATCACTGGGAAATTTCGTTCGCTTTCAAAGCGTCCGATATCAAGGATTCTATGAATTCGATCTTTATTTTTAACTTTATTAATACTAAACGCAAATTCTAGGAAAATAATCCTACTACAATAAGCTCAACTATTCTACTAATCTTGTCAATAATTTATGGACGGTTGACACTACCGAGCATTCCAAAATTAATACTAATTTAGCTAATGCAACCCAATAACTCTTAAATTAATTTTTTTTTGTTTTGGTCCAAACAAATCCAAGCAAATTTAAAACGAAACCGGCCTTACTAGATTTTTGATTTGATTCGATTTGATTCGATTTGATTCTATAGACCTTTCTTAAATTTCTTCCACTCCATTAATTATTAATATAACGATTTTTTTTGTAAACGATTTTTACAAACAATTATTTGTCATAATTTAATTGTGAATTAACTTTTGTAAGAAATTTTTGCCACATTATTATTTGTGACAAATAAGTTAAACTTCACATTTTTCTACATTTTTCTTTTCTCTTTTCTCTCTCTCTCTCTCTCTCTTTTAAGATATAATTTACAATTTGTATAAAATTTTCTACTTTATTTTGCCCATTTTCACCATAAAACATCTTTGATAAAGGTATCTATAAATATAGATTTTAAAAAAGAAGAAGAAGAAGAAGAAGAAGACAAAGAAAAAGAAAGAAACTTCTCTTTGTAAGTTTATATGCTATTAAAAATTTCTACAAACCCACACAAATACAGTCACACACACATATAAGCGCATAAAGTAAGGGAAACGGATCAACATTTGTTGCAAATTAAATTATTAGTCAGAGAAAGAGAAAAATGTTAGGGCAAAAAAAAGGAAAACTTTAACAAAAAGCAAGAATTTCTTCATGCTTTTCTTGCTCTTTTTTTTCCATTACAATTTTCATTTTCATTTTTCTCATTCTTTTTTCTTTTTTCTTTTCTTTTTAAAAGTTAAGATGAAAATTACGAATAATTATAAGCGCATATGTTGGCCCTATCAAAAAGTCTCATTTATATAGATGGGACTTAGTTTCTACCAAAAGAATCGTTTTCTTCTTTTTAATCTAAATATCCAAACATTGCAAATTATGTTCCAAATTATGATAAACGAATGGCTTTATCATTCCTCCAATAAATCATAATTAAAATCTCATGGCCCTTGAAAAATATTTTTGAAATGCTTCTAATGATACTGAATAGTTCGATTTTAGATAATAAGATGCGGTATAAGGGATACCAATTTCATTTAAAGTTAGCCATTTTTTTTTTTAAATACATTTGATCTATTCGAAATTATCGAGGTGACATTTACAAAACAACTTTCACGAATGAGCCAAACTTTTTCTATTCAAATTGTCAAGAAACGATCTATTTTCTAGGATTTTCTGGCAAATTATTTTACATTCTTTTTCCTTAGTTTTTTCGAATCAATTCAATGCCTTTAAAATTCTTAAATTTCATATGCCCAAACTAAAGACTTATTGATTTATATGTTACATTTATATGCAAAGTTCTAAAAAATTTAATAATATTTCTTTGTATAAATTTTGTGTTGGGCTTTTCTAAAATATTTAACGTAATTTTCATTGCACTAAATGAAATGTTGACTTCAAACTAATTATGATTTATATATTTATATATGTATATATGTGTGTGTATGTATTCATGTGTGTATGTGTGTAAAATTGTATTATAATTTATATTTAATTTCAAACAATTTTAATTTCAAAAAAAAAATTAATACCTTTGTCTGAATTTTTCAAAACAAATTTCGTTTTAACTTAGAAAATAATTCCAAATTCTCAAATCATAAACTTAACCCTAATTATAAAGTTTTCATATGTGATTTATATGTAACAAAATACTGAAATATTTTATAATCAAAATTATTTCCAATCATAAGTTTCTTGTGCTTACGCGAAAATCGGCCTGCTAAAAGCTAAATTTCCATAAGAACTATAAACTTTTATAACTAAAATGTTGAAAGTTTTTAATGTAACATTAACCTGCTTGAATTTATTATAATTTTGTAAATTGTAAAGAAATAAAAATCTAACGAATTTTTAATGAAAATGAAAATGCCATGAAATTGAAATTTTGATTTTTTCTTTCTTTTTTTTCAATATAAAAAAACAAATATCTTTTTTACAAGCATTTATAGAAATGTGTCAAATAATTTGTGTCAGTATATTTTTCTTGAACGTGCAAATTATAATTTAAAAAAAATCCAGTTATTAGTTATAAAATTTGGACAGCAATTGGCATATCAATATTAAACTAAAATATAACATACAGACAGAGAGAGAGAGAGAGAGAGTTGTGGGAGAGAGAAGGGAAGAAAAAAAAAGAGATAGAAAGAGACCAAAAGTTTATCTCATTAAAAAGTTTTCTTTTTCTTTTTTTGTGGCACATTGATTTTGGTCTTGTTAATTATATAACTAACTGGTTAAGTTAAGGGGAATCAGCCACTGAATTTATTAGTTGATTCTTGGACTCAATTTAATAATCCATAATATGCTAATAAGCTTTTTTTCATTAATTTCAACCACTTTGATTAAGACAACTTTTTGAGAACTTGTTGTTTGTACTCCCCAACGCTTAAACAAAATTCAACCCATAAAAGACGCAGAATTTTCATGCGTTCTAAGTTTTTTATTTTATCAATCGACCAAAAATCACTCTATGAATTAATTGATGGCTTAAAATGGCGAACGTATAAAGAAATGAGTTTTTGAAAAAAAAATGTATAAAATTTCTGTTTGATATTTTTTCCCTCCACCCATTTTCCTCCAATCACTTTTATGTGAATATAAAGCATTTTAGTTAACTATAAAATTATATAGAATATCAATTCAGCCATTATATAGACATGGCTAACATTTTATTTCAAACAGAATACACAAATAAATCAATAAAAAAATAAAAATAAAAAAAATAAAAGAAGAATTTTGGCAAAGCATTTTTTCAAACGATGCTCATTAAATAACACTCAATAAAAACATAAACATTTTAATTTTCTTTTAAGCCAACATAATCAAAACATTCTATAAAGCCTTCAATCTTGGGAACATTAAATTCAAATCAAACCAAAATATTCTTGAGAAAAATCATAAAAATTCTTTAAAAAAAAAAAAAACTGTTCGGTCAGAGACCGAAAGATAGACGTTCAAAAACTTCAAATTTCAACTAATTTGTATTCTATTCAAACCGTTTATATTTTCGTTGATATTCAAAAGGAATGTTAAGAAAATTTTTATGAAAATTTGTTATTCTCTTTCCATAAAATTTGCTTTGCTTTAATTACAATAATAAATATTTAACATAGACTTTCTTGATTCATATAAATAATTCAATGGATTTTACTTTCATTTTATTTATTCTATTCTACAACTTATAGAGATATCCAATTACGCCATTTTTCAGCATGTTACAAATTTTGTAAACACTTCAAGTGAATTATTAAATATACCAAAATACAAATAAAATCAAATTCTCATTATAATTTTTATCGCTTTATCGCTTTTATTGTAAACTTCAATAGACATAAAACTTTAGCTTTAAGGCTGAAATTTTCTAACATTTTCAATAATTATAAAAATGCAATGCTAAAGATTATATTCATATAACGAAAATGTTATATTAATAAAATAATAAATAAATAAATAATAAATTATAAGAAATTTGTTAAGAGTTAGTTTTAGATAATTCAAAAAAAACTCACCCATAAAATAATCCACAAAAAAAGACATTAACATTTGCGTATTAAATGTAAAATGCAGAAATATGAAAAAATCAACGTAGCACAAACACGCACGCGCTCAAAGTCATGTCCATGTTAAATAAGAAGCGAACGATTCTGAGTTCAAGCGCGACATTTAGCCCGCCAAAGAGTGTCAAGAGATGTTGAAAATATAAAGAAGATTTTATTACATTCCGTTGTACGATTATACAAACACATATGAATATTTTTTTCTCTAAATAAATACTTGAACCGCACGACAAACAAAAATATTAATGCTTTATACACAAAAGTAATATTTCATTTATGCTCTCTGAAATGACTCCGGATGTTTATTTTTATAATAATTTCCTTCTCGTTTCGTTGAAACATTGTTTAGAGATATCTGTGAAATATTCTCTGTCATTTCAAATGTTGCTTTCATTACCCGTGGGAGATCGATAAACAAGTTGCAAAGCTTAGTGCTGCTAACGTAGGATTTGTTGCTAACGTAAACATTCGAACACACACGCACGCACTTGTGCTATTGCATCTTTTTTCGGTATAAATGAACGAATAAACGAATGAACGAATGAAACACACACCCGCACGAACATGCAAATTTGATCTTGTTATACACAAAATATTTGCACGAAATTGCTTTTTCCTTTTTTTTGTATTAGATTTTTCTAGAAATTTCTTCATTTCTTTTTGCACTTATAATCAATTTTATGATTATTTAAATTATATTTTCATTAATTTCTTTTACATTTTTTTCGTATTTGATTTCATTGCATTGAGAATTGATACTAATTTGCTTTTTTTGTCTTTTGCATTGTAATCGCTGCAAGCTTTTCTTTTTTACTTTGCATTAAAATTTCACTTATTTCAGATACATTTTTTCAACTCATTACATTCTTTTCTATTTCTAATGATTAAATTGCAATTTATTTATTATTTTTTTTTTCTTAAATTAAAACGATTTGCTTTTTTCCATAAGAATTTTATTACATTAACGCACCGCACTTAAAGTAGAACTGAGAAAAATGAGGAAGAGGAGAGTAAATGAAGTTGTGCTTTTGTTTTTGCTCTCTGAGAGGATCTTTGATTTTTGTAGTAACAACAGTAATTTATTTTTTTTTTTAAAAAACATCGTTTAGAGACATCTATGAAATATTCTCTGTCATTGCAAATGTTTCTTTCATAACCCGTGAGAGATCGATAAACAAGTTGCAAAGCTTAGTGTTGCTAACGTAGGATTTGTTGCTAACGTAAACATTCGCACACACGCGCATGCACTTGTGCTATTGCATCTTTTGTTCGGTATAAATGAACGAATGAACGAATGAAGCACACACCTGCACGCACATACAAATTTGATCTTGTTATACACAAAATATTTGCACGAAATTGCTTTTTCCTTTTTTTTTGTATTAGATTTTTCTAGAAATTTCTTCTTTTCTTTTTGCACTTATAATTAATTTTATGATTATTTAAATTATATTTTCATTAATTTCTTTTACATTTTTTTCGTATTTGATTTCATTACATTGAGAATTGATATTAATTTGCTTTTTTTGCCTTTTGCATTGTAATCGCTGCAAGCTTTTCTTTTTTACTTTGCATTAAAATTTCACTTATTTCAGATACATTTTTTCAACTCATTGCATTCTTTTCTATTTCTAATGATTAAATTGCAATTAATTTATTATTTTATTTTTTTTCTTAAATTAAAACGATTTGCTTTTTTCCATAAGAATTTTATTACATTAACGCACCGCACTTAAAGTAGAACTGAGAAAAATGAGGAAGAGGCGTGTAAATGAAGTTGTGCTTTTGTTTTTACTCTCTGAGAGGATCTTTGATTTTTGTAGTAACAACAGTAATTTATTTATTTTTTTTAAAAAACATCGTTTAGAGACATCTATGAAATATTCTCTGTCATTGCAAATGTTTCTTTCATAACCCGTGACAGATCGATAAACAAGTTGCAAAGCTTAGTGTTGCAAACGTAGGATTTGTTACTAACTAAACATTCGCACACACGCGCATGCACTTGTGCTATTGCATCTTTTGTTCGGTATAAATGAACGAATGAAACACACACCCGCACGCACATGTAAATTTGATCTTGTTATACACAAAATATTTGCACGAAATTGCTTTTTCCTTTTTTTTGTATTAGATTTTTCTAGAAATTTCTTCATTTCTTTTTGCACTTATAATTAATTTTATGATTTTTTAAATTATATTTTCATTAATTTCTTTTACATTTTTTTCGTATTTGATTTCATTACATTGAGAATTGATATTAATTTGCTTTTTTTGCCTTTTGCATTGTAATCGCTGCAAGCTTTTCTTTTTTACTTTGCATTAAAATTTCACTTATTTCAGATACATTTTTTCAACTCATTGCATTCTTTTCTATTTCTAATGATTAAATTGCAATTAATTTATTATTTTATTTTTATTTCTTTATTTTAAGACGATTTGCTTTTTTCTATAAGAATTTTATTACATTAACGCACCGCACTTAAAGTAGAACTGAGAAAAATGAGGAAGAGGCGTGTAAATGAAGTTGTGCTTTTGTTTTTGCTCTCTGAGAGGATCTTTGTTTTTTGTAGTAACAACAGTAATTTCCTTCTTGTTTCATAGAAACCTTGTTTAGAGACATCTATGAAATATTCTCTGTCATTTCAAATGTTGCCCTCATTACCCTTGAGAGATCGATAAACATGTCGCAAAGCTTAGTGTTGCAAACGTAGGATTTGTTACTAACTTAAACATTCGAACACACACGCACGCACTTGTGCTATTGCATCTTTTGTTCGGTATAAATGAACGAATGAACGAATGAAACACACACCCGCACGCACATGCAAATTTGATCTTGTTATACACAAAATATTTGCACGAAATTGCTTTTTCCTTTTTTTTTGTATTAGATTTTTCTAGAAATTTCTTCTTTTCTTTTTGCACTTATAATTAATTTTATGATTATTTAAATTATATTTTCATTAATTTCATTTACATTTCTTTCGTATTTGATTTCATTGCATTGAGAATTGATATTAATTTGCTATTTTTGCCTTTTGCATTGTAATCGCTGCAAGCTTTTCTTTTTTACTTTGCATTAAAATTTCACTTATTTCAGATACATTTTTTCAACTCATTGCATTCTTTTCTATTTCTAATGATTAAATTGCAATTAATTTATTATTTTATTTTTATTTCTTTATTTTAAGACGATTTGCTTTTTTCTATAAGAATTTTATTACATTAACGCACCGCACTTAAAGGAGAACTGAGAAAAATGAGGAAGACGAGAGTAAGTGAAGTTGTGCTTTAGCTTTTTGTTTTTGCTCTCTGAGAGGATCTTTGATTTTTATTTGTAGTAACAATGGTTATTTCCTTCTTGTTTCGTTGAGAGTTTGTGCAGCGGTATTATTTCATTTTTTCACAACAGAGATTTCCTTCCCATTTTCCTTACATGTTCTTTACATTACATAACGATTTCATTAAAAATTTAAATATACTTACTCTTATTTTATAACTAAATAATTGTTGAAATTATTCTTCGGTTTTAAAGCAATTTTCTTACTAAAAAATTTTTTTTATTGTATTTACATGGAATAATGAATTTAATTAAGCAATGTCAATAATAAAAAAAATCAAAATATTTTAATTCTAAATAACTGTAAAAAGCTGTTCCATAAATGCATAATAAATACTTGTTTTTCGTTTTATATTTTTCAATTTTCATTCGACAAACTTGTTGAGCAATATTCAATGTTTATATAACGATGAATAAACGAAAATAATGGAAATCGATAGGACTAACTAGAAACTGCATAAATTATTTAAATGGTAATAGCAAAAGTTGAATTTTTTTTTTGGATAATTTTTTAAGAGGATTATTCAACATTATTTAACTTTTTACCAACAACTTTTTCCTTTTCCTTTTCCCCTTTAACAATCTCTTCTTACTTTTACTTTCTTGTACTTGTTTTTGTGGTTGTTATTGTTGTTGTTGTGCTTTTACTACTTTTATTATGATTATTGTTGATTATTGTTGATTTATGTTATTATCCGTTACATTTCATTTCATTGCAATTCAATTTTGAATAAGCGTTGTCACAAATGAGAAAATATTTAAAAAAAAAGATAATTTATTTATATAGGTATTAAAAATTTTGTGCTGGACTTACATTGATAACAAATTGAATGAAAAAAAAAGTTATTTTTTTACCATTAATTTGCATTCCAAATCGAAAAAGAGAAATGTACAAAGGCAGACAACTAATTAAAAATATAAAGCAAAAGATACCGTTATAATTTCTACCGTTTGTTCTTGTTGTTATTGTTGTTGTTGTTGCATTAATATTATTATTGTTGCTATTGTAATTATTATAAATTAAAGCACCAGATAATTATGACAATTGGACATGGCCAATAGCGTTGTAGAAAAGTGGATGGAAGAACTAACAAAGAGCTACAATAAAAATAACAAAAACAACAGTTAATCAAATTTATTGAATTAGATGCAAGATAATATCTTACCAAAATATTTATGCATGGAGCGCTCCCGATGCAGCTGCATAAATGTTGCGTTGGACAAGGAAATGAAATCGCCAACCAAAATCTGTGGGCAGGAGGAATGTTGTGATTCTGCTCTATATTTGAAATTAAATTTGCTTCCGGACAGAAGAAAATTTGAAATTTACTCGTTTAGTTAACAGATCCCTGATAAATAAATTAATCAGACAATTCCTAGGTTATGTTTTGCAAAAAGTGTTTAGTTAAATGATGAAAAAGAAGTAAAGTATTTAAGTGGTCCATAAAAAAGAAGGTCAAAATAAAATTCAGGATACTTTTATTGTTATGATTTTTCGATTTTACGATTTTTATTGTTACATTTTTTTTTAGCAATGAATAAAACAAAAATATGCATTTTCTTTTCCTTGTTTAGATTTGTTTACGACTCAATTTCAAGCTACATCTTCTGAATTCTTGCTTAGGATAGAGGTTAGCCTTAACCCACGTTTACCCAGTACCTTGGTGTTGATGACTTTTATTTAAAGTTTTATCATAGACTGGTATAAGTAGTGGACCCTTATTTTTTTGTCTTGGCATATGGTTAGCCTCCAAAATGGGAGATGCAAAGTGTTCATTTTTGTCCAATAATTCGGTTAAAACATGTAAAAATTTATCTTTAAATCCAGTGAGCTTCTTAGAGAAATTTTTACCACTGAAAAGATCTCGTAGAAAATCACAGGGCGTTCGTATTTCCTAGGGCACATTAACATTATCTTTAGCAAAATCTAGAGCATATTTTATTTCGGATTTCATGTTAATTATTACATTAATTGTGGCAGGATTTGCAAGTACTCCTTTCGTTGTATCCAGAACTTCTACTAGTTGTGGTGCCAAAGCACCGCTTGGCTTCTCTATATTCTCTGTATCATCGCTCAATAATTTCATGGTAAGTGATGGAATATTAAAGATACTTATATTACTCGACGGCTGTGGAATACATAATTCAGCAGATTCATTTGGACTTACTACAAGGACCAAATTCTTTGTGACACTCAATAAGAAATTAGTAACTTGTTTTACTAAAAATGACTCGGCTTGAGGTAGTAAAATTACAGGTGGAGAATAAGGTCGAGGTCTGTAGAAGTAACGCTCTCTGGGAAACCACCAAGAATGTCTAAACAAATAAGGCAAAAAACAAAATGGTGCAATTTGCAATGTCAAACACACAACTATGACCAACAGTAAACCATTTACTTTTAAAATCATAACTGCTTCTTTTTTTCATTTTTCTTTTTTTCCTTTTGTCTTATTTTGTATTTTTATTTTTTCTGATGTTTTTATTTTTTTTGTTTTTCTTTTCTTTTTTGTTAAAATAACAAACTATTGAATGCAAACTATTGCATGATTTTGGCCGTAAAATATAAACTTTTTACACTAAACATGGTCTAAATAGTGCTCAAAATTATCAAGCTACTTAGTTATGCAATTCGAAGCATATCCAACAGATTTGTAATTATAAACAGTTTAGCATAACAAATTATTAATATTAATTCGAAGCGACTACACAATTAAATGGTTGGTAGATAAATGGCAATTAGAAGTGGATGCTAAAGTATAAAAATAGAAAATATTTCTTAACAATCAAAAACCATTTACTTTAAAGTTTGTGAGGTGACAAGGCAGACTTATAATACATAAATTCGCCAGAAGAAAAATACTATATAAACCCGGTTAATTTTTAATATAGAAAAAAGTCTCGACGTTTAGACTGGTAAAATTTCTCTATAAATTTAATGCTTAAGAGTTTTAATTATTCATCTAATTAATTTTCAATTGAATTAATTTAAAAATGATAGCCTAAAAGTATGCAGTTGAAGTTTTAAAAATATGCCAACGCTTTAAATAAGAAGTAACATGTAAATAAAACCAAATTAAAGAAATTACAATTAAAACAAAAGCCACAACACCAAAACAATATAACGAAAATGTAATTTACATTATTGTTATATTAAATTTTACATTTAAATATGTGAAATTTGCACAAATCACATAATAAACAGGATGGAAAGGGATTTGATATACTAAATCATTGTACAATTTAATAGTACATTGTGTAATAAAAGCGAATTACGTTTTTACATATGATAGAAAGAGTAGTAACGGTACTAAATCTAACTAAAGATGATTGAACGAACATACGAACATACGAACAAACGAGCGAATGAACCGATTCCGTTTGATTTAACTAAGTTGTGTTTTACGCATTGCACAATTTATTCATTCTTATACATTCATTCGTTCGTTCACATGTATACATATTATGTATATGCATATACATATATATATGTATAACATGTACATATCATATGGGAAATTTCTCATGTGCGGATACTTGATGATGCTCTACAATGACAAATTTCACTACATCTATATGTATATATATAAATTGGGGGATTAAAAAACATAACAAAAGTAGAATAATGGGGGCAAAAAAAAGTAAGGTAAGAGCATTAGAAAATCCATCTGCAATTCATGTGCAACCGAATAAAATAGTATAGAATAGTTGCCATACGTTGAATACGCATATATTTCTCAACGAACAACACAATTCACAGTAAATATGAGAAATCTAAAAGTAAACCGCAATATATACATATATACATGAAATTTTCTAATGTCCTTATATCTTTAGGAAAATACCCACATACACATAAAAGTCTCTTGATGAAAGATGAGTTCACTACAACATTTCACATTGAGAGATCATGTTCTATTATAAATAAATGTTATAGTTGTTGTTGCTGCTATTATAACTATTACTATTGTTGTTCTATTTGTTGTTTTGATTATTATTATTGTTGTTATCATTATTCTTACCACATTATACCACAGTGTATGATACATCTCATAACGAGTTTATAAAAAATTATGTAATATCCAAAAGGGACTTGATTTATATAGACCTTAGCATCTTTTGTTGTACTATAGAATTTAAAAAGTATTATCCGAATCAATTTAAACTTATCACCTCAGCCATTTAAGTATTATTGCCTTTTAAAGTTACGACTCAAAATCTTTCATACTCTTGGAGAGAATTTGATCTGTAAAAACATAAAAATTGAATATTAATTCATATTTGAGCAAATGTTTTTATTCTTCATTTATTTGACTTTTGTGGTATACTTAGTAATGGCCAGTAGGGTGTTTAATATTCGATTTGCTTAATATACGATTTACCTGCCTCAATTGAATGGTTTTTATTGTTTTTATGTAAGTTTTATAAAAAGTTCTTTGCTTCATATTTTATAAAATGTATCAGCAAATTCAGGAAATTACTTTAATAAAATTTTTTTCATCGACTAAATAACAAAATTGAGCAAGTTTTCAGATAGACAATTCACTCTCTTTTAGCTTCTAAAAACACTTTACTTTTTCTTCAACTTGCTTCAGTACTTTAAATCAATTCCAAAAAACAAAAAAAAAGCCCCCAGAAAACTGTAAATTTCATTACATAATTTTAACACCAGACTCCTGGAACGATAAATAAACGAAAATAATGGAAATCGATAGGACTAACTAGAAACTGCATAAATTATTTAAATGGTAATAGCAAAAGTTGAATTTTTTTTTTGGATAATTTTTTAAGAGGATTATTCAACATTATTTAACTTTTTACCAACAACTTTTTCCTTTTCCTTTTCCCCTTTAACAATCTCTTCTTACTTTTACTTTCTTGTACTTGTTTTTGTGGTTGTTATTGTTGTTGTTGTTGTTGCTTTTACTACTTTTATTATGATTATTGTTGATTATTGTTGATTTATGTTATTATCCGTTACATTTCATTTCATTGCAATTCAATTTTGAATAAGCGTTGTCACAAATGAGAAAATATTTAAAAAAAAAGATAATTTATTTATATAGGTATTAAAAATTTTGTGCTGGACTTACATTGATAACAAATTGAATGAAAAAAAGTTATTTTTTTACCATTAATTTGCATTCCAAATCGAAAAAGAGAAATGTACAAAGGCAGACAACTAATTAAAAATATAAAGCAAAAGATACCGTTATAATTTCTACCGTTTGTTCTTGTTGTTATTGTTGTTGTTGTTGTATTAATATTATTATTGTTGCTATTGTAATTATTATAAATTAAAGCACCAGATAATTATGACAATTGGACATGGCCAATAGCGTTGTAGAAAAGTGGATGGAAGAACTAACAAAGAGCTACAATAAAAATAACAAAAACAACAGTTAATCAAATTTATTGAATTAGATGCAAGATAATATCTTACCAAAATATTTATGCATGGAGCGCTCCCGATGCAGCTGCATAAATGTTGCGTTGGACAAGGAAATGAAATCGCCAACCAAAATCTGTGGGCAGGAGGAATGTTGTGATTCTGCTCTATATTTGAAATTAAATTTGCTTCCGGACAGAAGAAAATTTGAAATTTACTCGTTTAGTTAACAGATCCTGATAAATAAATTAATCAGACAATTCCTAGGTTATGTTTTGCAAAAAGTGTTTAGTTAAATGATGAAAAAGAAGTAAAGTATTTAAGTGGTCCATAAAAAAGAAGGTCAAAATAAAATTCAGGATACTTTTATTGTTATGATTTTTCGATTTTACGATTTTTATTGTTACATTTTTTTTTAGCAATGAATAAAACAAAAATATGCATTTTCTTTTCCTTGTTTAGATTTGTTTACGGCTCAATTTCAAGCTACATCTTCTGAATTCTTGCTTAGGATAGAGGTTAGCCTTAACCCACGTTTACCCAGTACCTTGGTGTTGATGACTTTTATTTAAAGTTTTATCATAGACTGGTATAAGTAGTGGACCCTTATTTTTTTGTCTTTTGATATAGGCAGCGTCAGAAATGGGAGTTGCGAAATTTTCATTTTTGTCCAATAAATCACTTATAAAACGTATATAAGAATTTTTAAATGCATTGAGCTTCATAGCGAGATCTTTATCATTGAAAAGATCTCGTAGAAAATTACAAATGGTTTGTAATTCCTGGGGCATATTAACATTATCTTTAGCAAAATCTAGAACGTGTTTTATTTGAGGTTTCATATCAGTTATTACATTAATTGTGTAATTAGTTGCAAGTACTCCTTTCGTTTTATCCAGAACTTGTACCACTTGCGGTGGCAAAGGACCGTGTGGTTTTCCCGCTTTCTTTGTATTATTACTCGATAATTTCATGATAAATGATATAATATTAGAGATATTCAAATAATTCGTCGATGACGGCTGTGGAAAACATATCTCGCCAGCTTTATTTGAATTTACTATTTGGAATAAGAACAATATTGTAAACAACAGAAAACCATTCACTTTCAAAATCATATCTGCTTGTTTTTTATTTTTTGTGTTCTTTTTTTTTTTTGAATTTTATTTTTACTTTTGTATTTTTTGTTTTTGTTTATTCAATTATAAATCCAAACTATTGAATGGTTTTGGCCGTAAAATATGAACCTTTTATACTAAACGTGCTTGAAATATTTCTCAACATTATCAAGCTACTTAGTTATGCATTTCGAAGCATATCCAATAGATTTGTAATTAGAAACAGTTTAGCATAACAAATTATTAATATTAATTCGAAGCGATTACACATGCAAATGATAAGTTGCCGCAATTAGAAATGATTGCCAAAGTATAATAAAAAATTTGTTTTAACAAAAAAAAAAAAAGAACAAACTCTTTACATTGAAATTTGAAGGGCGACAAATAGTTCTAGAGTCCTTTGGGGCCGACTAATATAAAATTTATATAAAACTCAATCAATTTTAATTAGCTTTATGATTTCTTTTTCCCCATGAAGTATCCATGAAGCCTAAGACTGTTACTGTTACTGTTGAATGGTTTTTATTATTTTTAAAATTAAATTTTCTAATTTTCTCTATTTTACATTTAAATTATTTCAGTTTTTGATGCAGTTTTCTGAGTGCTTTAAATTTCAAATTTACATTTCTGAGAAAGGAAAAGGAAAAAGAAAAACTATAAAACGGAAATTTAATGTTATAAAATTTTAACACCAGACGACTAAATAATTTTCGTTAAATCGTTTATTACAAGTACAATAATATCAGTTAATTACAAATAACTTTTCTTCAGTTTGTTTGGATAAGTGTGAAAATGATAAAATGCGCTTCAATAAACTTTCCATATTATTATATTCTTATATTATAAGAAAATAAATTTTCTTAATACATTTTTTTTGTTGAGTTACACTTGAAATGCTTCCACAAAATATTTACAAAACGAATTTAATAAGAAGTTTATTATGGTTGAAATTTTTTATGGTTGATATTGAAAATTAACGATCAAATTGATTAAAACACTCGATTTTTTCTTTAAATTAAACATTTTTAATTTTACTTTGTTAACTTTCTTTCTAACTTAATTGTTTTTCTCTTTCAACCTCCTACAGACACTTTAGAAAATTTTCAACTTCATCATCAACTGCTGTATGCATAAATGCATGTATGCATTTATGTGCACCCTACCCTATCCTACTCTTATTAATGGCCACATCTAAATAATTTCTATGGCTATTTACAATGCTAAGTGGGCTATAAAGTGATCAAGTAGAATATTTGTAGTAGAATTGTCCATGTGTAGCAGTAAACAACATAAAAAACAAAAAAAAAAAGAAACTGCACGTTTATATACAATAGCATTTATATCGGGCAACAGGATTCACAATAGTGCGGTTGTAACCGTAAATGCGCTGCGGTTTCTTCATCAATATTAGTGAATAGCCACAATTCAAATTAAGGCTGACTATTGCAAAACTATTGAGCTGTTTTCAATTACACACAATGCATTTGGCTTATGGATGCCAAATAATCAATGGTTATGGGTAAGAATTGTATTTAAAAAAACCAAAAAAAAAAAGAAAAGAAAAAAGGGACAAGAAGTAAAAGAAAGTAGGAAAAGGTAACGGTGGGAGGTGTAAATTGAGAAAATTATACATGAAATTTTCTCACATATGAGAAAGTTTTCCCCATTAAAGTGAAATGAATGAAAGTAGTTAAAAAAGAAGAACTGTTTTGACACATAAAATACTCACTTTTTTTTCTACACTTATTGTTTCAGAAACGTTTTGCATAATCAAATTTAATTTCAAGAAATATTGTTGTCTATGCACGTCTTAATAAAGCCAGCAATTTTGTAAAGTATTCTTGATAAAAGTTGACACTTTTGGAGAAAAACAATAGCGCCATTCAAATTTTATCTTATTGTTTTAAAAATAAAAAAAAACCAAGCTTAAGCTTTCAGCAGCAGCATCGGTTTTTGTATCATTTTCCAAGTTGCTCACTTTTTTACAAGAAATCTTGAATTTTCGATATTTGATTAGATAACTGAAAGCAAATTATTTAGATATAATAAAAAAAAAAATTGGGGTAGAAAACTTAAGTCGAATCAAACTACCAATCAATATTTTACTTACCTGAGTTTATTTTTAATATCTTGCCATCTTCAAATTAGAATGGAAGCAACTCCATGTCAATACCAAACCAAAATTCTTTTAAAACCCCAAAATCAAGTTAAATGGTGTCAATTCAGGTCAAATCAGGTTTTGGTTGCTAAATCTTACAACCAAATTTATCTAAAAAAAAATTATAATAAGAGTAGATTAAATTTTTTTTAAATGTTATTCAATAATTTTATGAAAATTTCTTTAATTCTTTAATTTTCATTTTTTTATGAAAATGAAATGAAAATATAAATAAAACAGAAAAATTAAGATAATATGTTAAACTTTGCCATCCTGGCCGACTTTTAAATATCTCTAGCTAAATTAAGGAAATAAAAAATAATATTTTTTAAAAAAAGTCTATAATATGAGAAAGAGGCTAGAAAATGAAGCAATCGAGTTTAAACTTTATCAGTTTAGCTGAAGTGTAGCACAAGAATTTTAAAAAATTCTAAAAAATTTCCTTAAAATGATTTTTCTTTTAATATTAAACTTTAAAAAGTAGTCCTTGTAAAAATGTTTCCATCTCAAGATTTTTAAAAAGCCAAACTTTACAAAATTCAAACTGTAAAATCGAGCAAAGATCATTATTTGTAGCTTGCTAAGAAAAATCTACATAACAAATTTAGAAGACAAAACAACAACTACAAACAACTAAATAAGTTTAAATAAAAGTTAAGCGTTTGGCATAACAAGAAATGAGAATTTTTCTTTATTGGCGCCCAATTTTTTCCTCCATTTTTTTGGCAAAAGCCAAAAACTAAACAAAAAAAAATATGGAAAGATAAAGAAAAAGTTATTTTATTTGGGTCGTTTATTATGTTCATTAACACAATGCATGCATTAGTTTTAGCTTTCTTACCCCCCCCCCCCCCCTCCATCAAACACCAACCCCACCACCCCACAGATTCGTGATTATTTGGTATATTCATCGTGCACGCTACTTCCTGTTGCTGCGATATATAAAATAAAAAAAAGCCAATAAAACAAAAAACACAAAAGCATATAATCCTTTTCAATTCAATAGAATTTGAGTATGAGAAAGCGTAATAAATGACTTGAAATTGTAATATAAATTTAGGTATAAAATCCATAAAATCCATAGGTCAATAAGTCTTCTAACTGACAAAGAAATCCTAATCAATTTACAAGTTACAACAAACAGAACATTTCTAAGGCAACTTAATTACACAGAGCTTCAGAGCGAAGCAAAAAGGAATTTATTACATCGATACAAATCTATTTCAACTAAATCAATCAAACAAAAAGCTAGCAAAAAGTTACCAAATTTCTTACATTCTTATTACGAAAATTTTTAACATAATTTTTTAAGGCATATCCTGAAAAAATATCAAATATTGTTCTAAACTTATTGACCTAAATTAATATAAAATTTTTATGCAATAACTTGCCAGAAAGCCATTTCTTAATTTGTTCAGACATTTTTACAACATTTAGAAAAAATATTTTTGCTTTACAAATTCATAAATTATAAATTTCATTGTTAGGCAAACTTATTGTACAACCTAACAATAAATATTTACAATAACAAAACAAGAAGCAGATAATATAATAAACAACACTTGACAAAGTTAATGACAATTTAAGATAATTTGTCAATCTGTAATTACAATTACAATTTAAGACTATTTATTTATTTACAAATAATCAGCTGTAAAGTATATTAAATGTGTGTCTGTATAAAACGTGTGTCTGTCTAAAATAAAAACAAAATTCTCAATTGAGAATAAAATTATACTTTCTTTCTTTCTTGAGAGTTTACACTAACACTGAAGCCTTTTATGTTGTTTGTTACTTGAAATTCTAATATCCATCAAATATCATAATAATTTCCATTTAGACACAACTTGTTTAGAATTTTAAATTATGATCAAGCAAAGCTTTTATAATGATCATATACCTTGTGGAACTTTATGCCATTCTAATAATATGAAATTTTTACATTTTACAAAAAAAAATTTCATTGCCTTTTACTTTCATAATTTTTATAAGTCTGCTGCTTATTCTCTTTCACTTATAACTATTAAATTATAAAGCCATTTATTTCTATATATAAAATTTTTATAAAACTTTTTTAGTAAATGGAATGTGCCAGTCTCCAGTACTCTTCTAAAAACTTTTACAGGAAATTTTTGCAGGAAATTTATCAATAGTTTGAATTATTTTATTCAGTTATAAAAACCAAATGACATTTCTACGACAAAAACGTGTCGCAGAGTTATCATAAGACTGGTGCAATCATAGACATTTAGACCACAACACGACTTTGTCCTCTATTTCTAAAATTGCAATCTATAGCTTAATAAGAAAGTTACATAGACAGACGGATGGACGATCAAATTTAAATCGTATGAAAAAGTCTAACATAATTTAACATAAATGTTACATCATTTAATTTATCAGAATATAAAATGCGTGTTTTAAGTTGTGGCCACTATAAATAATAAATCAATAAATCAATGATACAATTTGTCCCAATCATTATTTAAAGTTACGCATTACATTTATTCAATAAAATTAATCAATTAATTTTAATTTGTATCTTTTTTGCTACATTTGAAATATGACAAAGTTTAAGATATTTTATTAAGCTGCTTTTCTTTTAAATTCTACAATGTCGGTTTATACAGTACGCTATAAAATTTGCGAGATGCTAAGATTGAATTCAATTTTTTGCCATAAAATCGGATTTTAGATACAACAACAATAATTTATTGAAATTGATATCTTTTCTGTTTTGAAGGATCTTCTTCTTTTATAACGCTGAATTTCGAAAAGGGTAGGGCTCTATTTTAAATATTTTATACTGAAATTACACGTAAAACCACCTCTAAAAGTTTGATCAAATTCTTTCATTGTTATTATAAATTTTTTTTTGAAACTTTTTTCACGGCCACCGATCTTTTTCTTATTTCCTGGATCTATTACTAAATTAACTAAAAATAATTTCATTATATAAAACAATTTCTTGTATCTAACCAAATGAACTAAGCATATTAAACAAGCAAATGGTTTGTTCGGTCACCTCATTTCAAACAATTTTAAATTAACGTTTAAATAGCTACATAAAAAGTGCAATAATCCACTTCTTTAATGTCCAATCCAAAAGTATTGCACCATTTTTAACACCGCACTAATCAAAACACTACACAAACCGTACCAATATAAAAAAGAAATACAAGAAAATTAAAACCAAATGAAATACAAAATAAAAAAAAACTAAAAAATGATTTTAATAGAAAACGCGTAACAAACGAAATGGGTAAAGAGCGAAAGTGAGCTTTATAATAAACGCAACATGAAAACAACAAACTACAAGAAATAAATAGAAAAAGTTGTTTGTTGTACAAAAGAAGTATTAAAAAAAAATAATAATGATTGGATATTCAACACAAAATCAAAACAAAAAAATTAGTAACATTATTCAATCTTTACAAAGACGTCGCCACTATCAAATCTTACACGCACACGCCAATCACTAATTACGGTTCATATATGTTAATATAAACTTTATATATGTATATATACATGTATATATACATGTATATATACATGTATACAATTTACATATATATATATAAAATAAAACAATCTACTATAAACTTTAAGAAAAAGAAAAAAAAAGGAAAAAGAAAAGTTAAGGCTTATTTACATTTTCTATAATTTGAATCGATATTTGTTAGTTGTTGTTTGTTTATTTTGTTTGTTTCTTCGTTGCTTATATGTTTATTAATGCATGCGCTCGCTGGTTCGATGGCTCGATGGCTCGCTTATCTACACATAATAGTTATAAAAATCGTTTAGAGAGGGACATTATGTATCATCTAATTGTTGAATTTTGCAGCTTTTACATTATTTATATGACCATCATTATTTGCATATTAATGCATTCAGTTAATACGATTAAATTATCTTATACATATCATCAGCATCATCATCATAATAAAGTTACAGATGATACTCAACAGCAAGATTTCTATAATAGTTTGGGTAAGTCAATTGTAATAACAATCAAATAATCTAAATAATTTAAAAAAAGAAAAAAATATTCATTGATTTAAAGAAATTTGTTCTATTATTATTTTAGATGAGTACGATCCACTTAGAATGAATATAAATATGTCAAATAGTTCTGATAATGATGGCGATAACGATGGCGATGGCGATGATGATGATGAACCTGAAACGAAACCACATTTATTTCAAGGTGATATTGCCATAGATCCTTTCACATATGTATCGTTACGTTTGGGTGTTAATCCAATGAAAAATCCGAAACGTTTGTGGCCAAATGCTACAATACCCTATGAAATTAGTTCACTTTATACATCGCATGAAAAGAAATTCATTTTACGTGTTTTACAAACATTGAATACATTGACTTGCATTAAATTTATACCCAATCAGGATTGGGAAGATGATTATGTATTAATAATGCCACCGGATGAGGATGGACCTAAGGGCTGCTGGTCTTATGTAGGTAAAAAGGGTGGTGAACAAATTGTTGCATTACAGCAACCAGATGAAAAGAGCCAGCATTGTTTTAGTAGCGAAGGACGGATAATGCATGAATTAATGCATGCAATTGGTATTTATCATGAGCAATCCCGTTACGATCGTGATAATTATATTAAAGTACATTGGGAAAATATTGTACCGAAATTTCGAAAAAATTTCAAATTGATCTCTAAAACAAAAGGCAAATATTCATATCGGTATGATTACAATTCTGTAATGCATTATGGTGAATATTATTTTAGTAAAAAAAAAGGTAAAAAGCCAACCTTGACACCATTACAGCCAGGTGTACGTATCGGTCAACGGAAGACCTTAAGTAAAACGGATTGTTTGAAAATTAATGATTTATATGATTGCCTTAAGGGACGCCAAGCAAATATGTATAAAAGTTTTTGTTATTTATTGGGTTATTGAAAGCAAACACAACAACAACATGGAATGAGAAATTTATATTAAACATGAAAACAGAATAAGTAAAAAAAAAAGCACACGTACTTTTTGTCTACAAGTAAATATTACTTAATGCTTAATAGAGATATGGATTTGTGCAAATATTACATACCTAAATATGTTAGCAGCAGCAATAGCAACAACACAAAGAAACTTGTTTGTGTCCACTTATGTCACGTAACTTACGTTAACTGTTGCTTAAGGAAGATTTTTATTTAAATTGCTTGCACAACGCTTCTACGATTAATACTTCTCTCTTCTTTCTAGAAGTCCAAATATTTCAAAATAAATTTTTTAGTCAATGAATTTTGTTTAATATTCAACTATTTTTACAAAAAGTACCCAACTGCCATTTTATTAGAATTAAATATTATGCTGTCTCTTTTTCTAATTTAAAATATATATCACAGTTATTTAATACGAGCTTTTATAAATTTTTAATTATTAATATAAACTTTATAATTATATTTTATATGGCGTCTACATTTGCAATTAATAAATTCGATTAAAATCACTACATAAAAATATGAATCCATTTACAATATATAAATGCAGAAAATTTACTTGCAAACACTTAAATGGAGGATCAGAAATTACCGTTATTTTCTTAGAGTACAACTCTGCATAATAGTAAAGAGGCAAGCACAAGAAGTTAATGAAAATAACGAATAACAATCAACTCAAGCAGAATAAAATGAAAAATAATTAAAGCATTATTTCGCCGGTTCTATGTAATGGCAAAAAAATTGCACCAAATTATTAATAATACTAAAAAAATTTAAATGGTCAAGAAATATGACTCTTAACATCACGTAGTTGTTATAGGCACTCTACTCGTATTGTAAATGCATAGATCGAAACCCAAAAAAATTTTTTGCTATACGTTTAACCTTATTACATTTTAGCAAATTACATTTATTTTTATGTAAAATATGTAAGTTACTAAAAATATGCATAAAATAAACAGAAATTCATTATAAAATATAATAATTCAATAGAATATCCATGATTACAGAAATGCAGATTAAAATGCAAAGTATAGGTGGCGCTTTGTAAAATTTTATGTAATTTATGAATTATCAGAGATATAAAGATTAATAAATGACAAAAATTAAAAGTTTTAGCATTTTATTTAGTGTCTCTACATAACACCAATAAAATTGGACTAGAATATTTACATATAACATATAATTTATCTAATTTAGTGAAAAAATCTTAAATGTTATCAATCAATACATTCAATATCAGGTTGCTGCATGAGGCACTCTAACCGTATTCTAAGTGCTAAAACTGCAACACAAAATATTTTTTGCTATAGTGTTTAGGAAATTACATTTATTCATATAAAATTTGTGTAAATAATTATTGTCTTCGGTTTTTGGCTATATTTTAATGTACAAGCAATAATAATAGAAATTTTATTTGAGATGAGCAAAATAACAAATGAGGAAGGTAGCACTCTGTTGTTATGTTTTCCAAGAGTATAAAATAAAATACAACCCTGGTAAACATGAAATTAATGGAAAACTGCAAATTATTGGCATGCGTCATTCAATATTTGGGCAAGGTTAGGTAAGAACGTTATTCGCGTACAGTGTGTTTAGACAATTGTCCTTATGTGCATTTATAAAATTCTGTAAGATTGCAAAAGAATCGACAAACGCGAATTTTAAACTTAAACGAAAACATTTAAGTCATAAAACTTAAAATGTTTAAAATATTCTTACAAAATATTACAACAAGAAATGCATATAAAGAGAATATAGCCTTAAGCACATGCTTTGGAAATTTATTACGTGGCGTTGTAACACCACCTAATTCATATAACAAAGCGAGAAATAATATAGAAAGACGCCATTTTGTTTTCTCTATAATTCACAGAAATAAAGCCATCGAACCGGGACAATTATTATCATCAACATCGAGTAGTAATCACAATTTAATAGTAGAAAATAATCTACATATAAAAAAAAGTAATTTTAAGAAGGATAATTATTGTGGAAATATTCCTGCATATAGTTTCAATTTGAGGAAATTATATACAAACTATTCTCAGGCATTTGTGAAAGTTAACGAAGCAGAAAACCCCATTGAATATTCAACGGACCAGAAAACGCATCGAAAATCCTTGTTAATAGATTCAGACGATAAAGAAATTGATCTTTTAAATATGTAAGTCTATAAAAATAATATTAAATTTATTGCGCGTTCATATTTTTTTTTTTATTCACTTTTGGCATATATGCCTTGATTGGTGTGCGTGTTATGTGTATCTCGAAAATTCTGTATACCTGTTTTTGCAAATATAATATGCATATGATTGTGTGTGTGTGTTTATATTTGATTGATATTTGCCTTTTGTTGTTATTGTAGGTTTTCATTTTGCATGTTTTATATGTAAAATCTCCGTTATTTTTGCGACTCCTCAACTTTAATAACTTGAGTAAGTTATGATCACAAACTCATGGTTTAGTAAAAGAAAAATAGTACGAAAAATCTCTAGAAATCTAAAGTAAATATGTTTACTTTGAGAAAATTCCCTTATTCAAGCTATCAAAGTAATCATTTTCATAATAATAGGTCGCTTTTGTTTTTTTTTTTTTTTAATCTTAATTTTGTCAGTTCTGCATTGTAGCTCTATGAGTTTTACTTCAATTTTAGATTTCATTTCATAAAATGAAGTGTATTTTTCCTCACTAATTTTTTTCTTTTAATCCGTATAAAAGTTAAATTGAAATTGTGAAATTAATTTTTTTGTGTCGGGAATTTATTTTATTGGTGTTCTTGTTGTGTCTTGATTGTATTTTCATTATAACAAAATTGGAGAAAATTCTTCCCAAAACAGAAAAAAAAAAATAAAAAAAGAAGTAGAAAATATGAGTGAACATAAATTAACGTGGTATTCTACGTTTACTAGGGCTCCCCATGATAAGACCTATGGTGGCCGTAGTGCTCGGGATGATCACAATGATGGAAATAACGATAATCGCTATGGTAGCGGTAAGTCTAACTATAAATCTAGTAGTGGTGGTGGAGACTATCACAATGTGCGAAAGGGTCGCGTAGAAAAGAATCGTAATACACGTGGGGGTGGTTATGGTGGTGGCAGTGGTGGGGGTTACAGTGGTGGCGGGTATGGCGGTGGTGGTGGTGGTGGCGGCGGCTATGGAGCAGGCGGTGATCGTCGTGGTGGCGGCAATTCCCAAGATTTAAGTGTACGACCAATGGACTTTACAAATTTGTCGCCATTCAAGAAGAACTTTTATCAAGAACACCCCGTGGTAGCTAATCGATCATCATATGATGTTCAACGTTTCCGTGATCAGCATGAAATTACAATACGTGGCAAAGCACCAAACCCAATTACAGATTTTGGTGAAGCATATTTTCCCGATTATGTGATGAAAGAAATAAAACGACAAGGTTATAAGATACCTACAGCAATTCAGGCACAGGGATGGCCAATTGCTATGAGTGGTTATAATCTAGTTGGTATTGCTAAAACTGGTTCAGGTAAAACATTGGGTTATACATTGCCGGCTATTGTTCATATAAATAATCAACAACCGTTACAAAGAGGTGATGGCCCAATTGCCCTAATACTTGCCCCCACAAGAGAGTTGGCACAACAAATTCAACAAGTTGCTACCGAATTCGGTTCATCGTCCTATGTACGTAATACAGCAGTATTTGGTGGTGCACCCAAAGGTGGACAAGTGCGTGATTTAATGCGCGGTAGTGAAATAGTGATTGCCACACCTGGACGTTTAATTGATTTTTTGGCAGCTGGTACAATCAATTTGAAACGTTGCACTTATTTGGTATTAGACGAGGCTGATCGCATGTTAGATATGGGCTTTGAGCCGCAAATACGTAAAATATTGTCACAGATACGACCAGATCGTCAAACATTAATGTGGTCAGCGACATGGCCAAAAGAAGTGAAACAGTTAGCTGAAGATTTCTTAGGAAATTATATACAAATCAATATTGGTTCATTGGAATTATCAGCTAATCATAATATACGTCAAGTTATTGAAATTTGTGATGAAGATGAGAAAGAAGAAAAGTAAGTAGCATAAAACTTTTAATATCCTCAGCCAATAACAAATATCAATCAATATTCTCTCTACGTATTTATATATATATATATTAAACGATTCTCTAATTTCTTTTATTATTTAAGATTGAAAAATTTACTTTCGGAAATTTACGATACGGGTGAGAATCCAGGCAAAATAATAATATTCGTTGAAACAAAGCGTCGCGTTGATCAATTGGTGCGTTTTATACGTAGCTTTGGTGTACGTTGTGGCGCCATACATGGCGATAAATCACAATCAGAACGTGATTTTGTTCTACGTGAATTCCGTTCGGGTAAATCAAATATTTTGGTAGCCACAGATGTTGCAGCACGAGGTTTGGGTAAGTTCTTCAAATATAAATATTATATATGATAACTGGAGTTTGTTGCGTTACCTTTCCTTAATGGTCATTATTATTATTATTTTGTTGTTGTTTTTGCCAGAATTTATTTAAAATATATGGCTAACAAAATGAAAGGAAAAAAAGTATAAAACGCGAAGAAAAATATCTAAGCTTATTAAAAATGAGCGAAATTTTTTGAGCAATGTTTATGCTCTTTCTTTTGCACTCTCTCTGTCTCTCTGTTTACATAACTATATTTCCATAGGAAAAAATTTTTTTGATCATATGCGAGAGAAAGAGTGAATGTGTTAGTGTTTTGCAAAAAAAAAAAAACAAAAGCAAATTGTAAATTCTTTCTTTTAGTAGAAACAAAGAATTCAAATGATATTTGTTTCTTTTTCGATTTTTGGTTTGTTTGTGTGTTTTTTTTTTTTTGGTTTTTCTTTATTTCGTTCACAGAGGCCAGTAAAGATCGTTGTATGGTGGGGATAAAATGTCTGCTTGCAACAGTTACTTGAGAGAAAAAAATAAAGAAGCATTGCAAGCATAAAAAATAATTTATATATATATATATAACGGTGTTGCCAGCGTTGAATAATCTAATTAATAGACTGCAGGGCATAATTACTATTGACTGCTTTGCGCAAATGGCTGGATTACATCAGCCAATTTCATTACTTTCTAGAAATAGTGGAGGTGTAGCAGGAACAAAAGCAGAATTAAGTGTTTTGAATAGAGAGTACAGCAAAAAGTTTTCTGGTGTGCTGTAATCTCTATAATAAGTAGTGTTAGCCTGTTACAATAAAATGGAATGAAAACGCAGATGAAGCAGAACAAACACCCAAAAAAAACTCAGCATGAATATATAAATATCCCTATCATCACGCATCAAATAAGCAGCCGGCCTCTGAAGCAATTATATATGTTTGATTATTTGCTTTGAAATGCATAAATTAGAGATCACCGCAATGTATTCCAAATAATGGAATTCTCACACATATAAATTATGTGTATATATATATGTATATATATATATATATATTATATATATATATATATATATATATATATATAATATATATATATATACAGGCATACGTATATATATGCCAATGTAACAAATAGTAGAAGAGTGTATGTGTGTTTTGTGTATTTACGAAGGCATTCTGTTTTACCTGAAACGACATGGACAAGGACGATTGTAAGGCAGGACACACAAGAAGAACAGCATTTTCACATCCGTTATTTTTTCCATCACCACACACCGCATGTGGAATCGGTCCGTACTTATAACTGTACACCATAAAATTATAATCACGCGAAAGCAGTTTTTTGAACAACAAAACCAGCAAAAAGAAAAAAAAAGAAAACAACAGAAATTGTAATAGCACCCACAAATGGTTGCTGTTCACCTTTTCTAAATCATTCACCATTTCGTCATGGAGGAATGGAGAGGAAAAAAAAGCTGCATACGCTGTGATTTTTTTTTAGTGCTAATACCCATTAAATTTTCAAGGATGATGATATGTTGATGCTCAGGCCTTGACTTAATACAAGCGCACTAAAAATCGTTGTATAATTTAACATGATCCCGAAGTTGGTACGTGTTTTTTGGAAAAAAGTGCGCAATACAACTAATAATTGAGCTGGCTGGGCGTCTAGGTGTCTCATCATCATCGTATTCACAAGAAAAAAGAAAACGAAAAAAAGATATAAAATTTAATCTGCTGCTGCTTCAGTGTGTCCAGTTAATGAATCACCAAACAACAAAACCATCAAACAAAAAACTAAGCAAACACAAAACAGGAAACTGATCTTTTGTGATTTTATATTGTGATCAACGATTAGTTTTCTCTCACACTCAGGCTCAGGCTCAGGCTCTTCAACTTCGTCGTAAAGCCTTCTTCTCATCTCCTAAAAGTTCCTTCTTATTACAATCTTTTACTACTTTAATTTATAATAAACTACAAAACGTAATAAACTGAACGAAAGCCGAGCGACGAATAATGAAGAGTTTGCCCTCGATAAAGTCTTTCATACACAAAAAAAAAGCAAAACAAACAAATGAACAAATCTTTAAACAAAAAAGGTAAAGTAAAAAAAAAAAAAGCGATAAAAGTAAAACAAATTATGTACCACATAGAAAATGATCAAATCTCCTTCTCTGTTAATTATTTTTATGTACTCAATTTTTTGTTTTTTTTTTGTCTTTTGATTTGCCTTTGCTTTTTTTTATTTATTGTCTTTGTACATTTCCAAATTCCTTATGCAGTAGATAAATTGTTCTTATAATAAATTGTTTTTTTTTGTTGTGAATTGAATTCTTTAAGTCCGTTTAAAATTCTTTGTGCTTTATGAAACGTTTATTTCTTGCTTTTATTTTTTCTTTCTTCTCACTGGTACCTTCTTCTTGTCATGTGTGATCATATGCCATTGTAGATGTTGATGGCATAAAATATGTCATTAATTTCGATTATCCACAATCGTCAGAAGATTATATACATCGTATTGGCCGTACTGGTCGTTCCAATACCAAAGGTACATCATACGCATTCTTTACCCGCAACAATGGCAAGCAGGCTAAAGCTTTGGTTGATGTTTTAAGAGAAGCAAATCAGGTAAGAAATCATGTGGAAGGCAAATAAGTGAAAAGTAAAAAGTAAAAATTAAAAAGTGAAACATTATTATTTCAATAATTCTTGACAATGGACCAAACATTCATAGTGACAATTTTCATTTGTAGGTGTTGCCAGCTGAAAAATATTGCATTTTATAAAGATATTGAATTTTCATTACGATTGTTTTTTTTTTTTTTTCCTTTTTTTAGGAAATTAATCCTGATTTGGAGGATCTTGCACGCAGCAATCGTTTTGATAATGGTGGAGGCCGTTCACGTTTTAACGGCGGTGGTGGCGTTGGCTCACGTGGCACTGGCACCTTTAAAAAAGGTTTCATGAATAATAATAATAGCGGTAGCGGACGCAGTAGTTATGGCGGCAACAATCATTACAGCAATAGTGGACGCAGTAATAATTATAGTGGCAATGATAATCATAATTATGGTGGAGGCGGTGGTGGTGGCAGTGGCAGTGGTAGCAGTGGTAATAGTACACGACGACATACACGTTTTGATTAAATCTAATTATAAGATATCCTTGTGTACTCTTTAAAGCCACCACACCTCCCCATCATCCGTACTACTGAAGTTTATATATAAATTTTTTATGAGCATAAGGACGTAGGTTTATATTAGAATTTAATTTTAGTTTTAATAAATTTCGTTTTCATCTCCCACTTCATCAAATGTTTCATATATAAATAAAGCATTAAAAAAAAAAGTAGAAATTGAAATTGTGAAAAAGGTACTTTCTTTTATTGTTACGGATGTTTTTAGATACAGAATTTTAAGATGTTGATTTTTCTTCGATTTTTGGCATTTTCCTTGAGTATATTTTAGGCGAATTTGTCTTAAGAAAAATTTGGCAACTTTTTGTAAGAAAAGGTTGTTTTAGATTAATTCACAAAGACGATTGCGTGCCAATGCGCTTGCTCTTGGTATTTATTTGTCAAAGTTTGGGTTTCATCATGATCGACTAATTAAATAATAATTCACTTGGCTTATTAATACCCTTTTTCACATTCGAAAATTTACATGGTTTTGTCTTTCGAAGATTTTCTAGATTTCTTTTATATAAATCAAAAACCGAGATTCAATAAGTTTAAAAACAGGTAAAATTTTGAAACATAAAATTTGAATAAATTTGTTCATTAAAATGCTATACTTTTCGCTAAGTCAGAAAAATTGGCTGGAAAATTTCAAGTTTGTCGACAATTTGGTGGATAGATGTAAAAAATTGAAATTTACAGCGACCTCTTTTGGAAAAAATTTAGTTTGTTGAGAATAATTATAATTTTGGACAATTTCGTTTGCATTAAGTTTTTCATTTTAATTCATACAAAAAAACAAAGTACTTAATATAATTTAATAAATTCTATTGCAATAATAACAGAAACAACGTTTAAATGAGAGAGTTCCGTCAACTATTAAACTTTCCGAATGTCTCTAAACAAACCTTTAACGAAAGAAGAAGGAAATTACTGTTGTTACTACAAAAATAAAAGATCCTCTCAGAGAGCAAAAACAAAAAGCAAAAGCACAACTTCATTTACTCTCGTCTTCCTCATTTTTCTCAGTTCTACTTTAAGTGCGGTGCGTTAATGTAATAAAATTCTTATGGAAAAAAGCAAATCGTTTTAAAATAAAGAAATAAAAAATAAAATAATAAATTAATTGCAATTTAATCATTAGAAATAGAAAAGAATGCAATGAGTTGAAAAAATGTATCTGAAATAAGTGAAATTTTAATGCAAAGTAAAAAGAAAAGCTTGCAGCGATTACAATGCAAAAGGCAAAAAAAGCAAATTAATATCAATTCTCAATGCAATGAAATCAAATACGAAAGAAATGTAAATGAAATTA
Organism: Melophagus ovinus; assembly: GCA_023089585.1. Taxonomy (NCBI): domain Eukaryota; kingdom Metazoa; phylum Arthropoda; class Insecta; order Diptera; family Hippoboscidae; genus Melophagus; species Melophagus ovinus. The sequence continues at coordinate 10,877,778 of JAKKIB010000177.1, forward strand.
ATGAAAATATAATTTAAATAATCATAAAATTAATTATAAGTGCAAAAAGAATATAAGAAATTTCTAGAAAAATCTAATATAAAAAAAAAGGAAAAAGCAATTTCGTGCAAATATTTTGTGTATAACAAGATCAAATTTGCATGTGCGTGCGGGTGTGTGTTTCATTCGTTCATTCGTTCATTTATACCGAACAAAAGATGCAATAGCACAAGTGCATGCGCGTGTGTGCGAATGTTTACGTTAGCAACAAATCCTACGTTTGCAACACTAAGCTTTGCAACTTGTTTATCGATCTGTCACGGGTTATGAAAGAAACATTTGCAATGACAGAGAATATTTCATAGATGTCTCTAAATGATGTTTTTTAAAAAAAATAAATAAATTACTGTTGTTACTACAAAAATCAAAGATCCTCTCAGAGAGTAAAAACAAAAGCACAACTTCATTTACTCTCCTCTTCCTCATTTTTCTCAGTTCTACTATAAGTGCGGTGCGTTAATGTAATAAAATTCTTATGGAAAAAAGCAAATCGTTTTAATTTAAGAAAAATAAATAAAATAATAAATAAATTGCAATTTAATCATTAGAAATAGAAAAGAATGTAATGAGTTGAAAAAATGTATCTGAAATAAGTGAAATTTTAATGCAAAGTAAAAAAGAAAAGCTTGCAGCGATTACAATGCAAAAGGCAAAAAAAGCAAATTAATATCAATTCTCAATGCAATGAAATCAAATACGAAAGAATTGTAAATGAAATTAATGAAAATATAATTTAAATAATCATAAAATTAATTATAAGTGCAAAAAGAAAAGAAGAAATTTCTAGAAAAATCTAATACAAAAAAAAAGGAAAAAGCAATTTCGTGCAAATATTTTGTGTATAACAAGATCAAATTTGCATGTGCGTGCGGGTGTGTGTTTCATTCGTTCATTTATACCGAACAAAAGATGCAATAGCAAAAGTGCATGCGCGTGTGTGCGAATGTTTACGTTAGCAACAAATCCTACGTTAGCAACACTAAGCTTTGCAACTTGTTTATCGATCTCTCACGGGTTATGAAAGAAACATTTGCAATGACAGAGAATATTTCATAGATGTCTCTAAACGATGTTTTTTAAAAAAAAATAAATAAATTACTGTTGTTACTACAAAAATCAAAGATCCTCTCAGAGAGTAAAAACAAAAGCACAACTTCATTTACTCTCCTCTTCCTCATTTTTCTCAGTTCTACTTAAGTGCGGTGCGTTAATGTAATAAAATTCTTATGGAAAAAAGCAAATCGTTTTAATTTAAGAAAAAAAATAAAATAATAAATAAATTGCAATTTAATCATTAGAAATAGAAAAGAATGTAATGAGTTGAAAAATGTATCTGAAATAAGTGAAATTTTAATGCAAAGTAAAAAAGAAAAGCTTGCAGCGATTACAATGCAAAAGGCAAAAAAAGCAAATTAATATCAATTCTCAATGTAATGAAATCAAATACGAAAAAAATGTAAAAGAAATTAATGAAAATATAATTTAAATAATCATAAAATTAATTATAAGTGCAAAAAGAAAAGAAGAAATTTCTAGAAAAATCTAATACAAAAAAAAAGGAAAAAGCAATTTCGTGCAAATATTTTGTGTATAACAAGATCAAATTTGCATGTGCGTGCGGGTGTGTGTTTCATTCGTTCATTCGTTCATTTATACCGAACAAAAGATGCAATAGCACAAGTGCATGCGCGTGTGTGCGAATGTTTACGTTAGCAACAAATCCTACGTTAGCAACACTAAGCTTTGCAACTTGTTTATCGATCTCTCACGGGTTATGAAAGAAACATTTGCAATGACAGAGAATATTTCATAGATGTCTCTAAACGATGTTTTTTAAAAAAAAAAAAATAAATTACTGTTGTTACTACAAAAATCAAAGATCCTCTCAGAGAGTAAAAACAAAAGCACAACTTCATTTACTCTCCTCTTCCTCATTTTTCTCAGTTCTACTTTAAGTGCGGTGCGTTAATGTAATAAAATGCTTATGGAAAAAAGCAAATCGTTTTAATTTAAGAAAAAAAAAATAAAATAATAAATAAATTGCAATTTAATCGTTAGAAATAGAAAAGAATGTAATGAGTTGAAAAAATGTATCTGAAATAAGTGAAATTTTAATGCAAAGTAAAAAAGAAAAGCTTGCAGCGATTACAATGCAAAAGGCAAAAAAAGCAAATTAATATCAATTCTCAATGTAATGAAATCAAATACGAAAAAAATGTAAAAGAAATTAATGAAAATATAATTTAAATAATCATAAAATTAATTATAAGTGCAAAAAGAAAAGAAGAAATTTCTAGAAAAATCTAATACAAAAAAAAGGAAAAAGCAATTCGTGCAAATATTTTGTGTATAACAAGATCAAATTTGCATGTTCGTGCGGGTGTGTGTTTCATTCGTTCATTCGTTCATTTATACCGAACAAAAGATGCAATAGCACAAGTGCATGCGCGTGTGTGCGAATGGTTACGTTAGCAACAAATCCTACGTTAGCAACACTAAGCTTTGCAACTTGTTTATCGATCTCCCACGGGTAATGAAAGCAACATTTGAAATGACAGAGAATATTTCACAGATATCTCTAAACAATGTTTCAACGAAACGAGAAGGAAATTATTATAAAAATAAACATCCGGAATCATTTCAGAGAGCATAAATGAAATATTACTTTTGTGTATAAAGCATTAATATTTTTGTTTGTCGTGCGGTTCAAGTATTTATTTAGAGAAAAAAATATTCATATGTGTTTGTATAATCGTACAACGGAATGTAATAAAATCTTCTTTATATTTTCAACATCTCTTGACACTCTTTGGCAGGCTAAATGTCGCGTTTGAACTCAGAATCGTTCGCTTCTTATTTAACATGGACATGACTTTGAGCGCGTGCGTGTTTGTGCTACGTTGATTTTTTCATATTTCTGCATTTTACATTTAATACGCAAATGTTAATGTCTTTTTTTGTGGATTATTCTATGGGTGAGTTTTTCTTGAATTATCTAAAACTAACTCTTAACAAATTTTTTATAATTTTGCTTAACAAATTAGCAACATAAATTGTTGCTAATTTGTGATTGGATTATTTCAAAATTTAATATCTATTTAATGTGAATGAAATTTCAAGATTTCCATGAGAGCTTGCTTTTTTTGAGTGTTACTAATGTTTTGAGAAAATAAGTTTACTGGCCATGTTTTGGGTGGTGCTAATTTGTAAAGTGATCTGAAAATGCGTAAAATTTATCAACGTTTTGCTTAATGTCATTTTTCTGTATTCAAATACACAAACACACATATAAATGTAAGAAGATGTAGCAGAAGAAGAAGAAGCATGATGAAACTCTAGCAATAAAATGCATTTGCTGCATAAAATAAACTAAAAGAAAAAAAAGGCAAAAGGAAGTGTAATGAAAATCACAGCTGTTACCGTTTTACATACATGTGAATTATTATGCATATGTGCATGCATATGCATGCGTGTGTGTATATGTGTATGTGCTTGCATATAACTGTATATTCGATACTTAAAAAACTTATTGACCATGTTACCTGCCAATTAAACTTTTTGCATAAACGACAAACTATGTAAAATGAATTCTCTCTCTCTTTCGTTATTTTGGGCTATCTCTTTCTCTTTCTATCACTTTTATCCACTTTATTACACTTTATCTCTCTTTTAATACTTTCATTCTTATTGAATGTCGGTTTTATTATTACATTTTACTTTTCTTCTTCTTCCTGGTTTTTTTTTTTGATTTTTTTTTGTTTTTTCTTGTTTTATTTGTTTCTTGCTGCGAGCAAGAAAGAATTTTCATTTCTATACAATTTATTATGGCAGAGTGAAGATGAATGAATGACAGAGGTCGAGTGAGAGCATAAATGAGACAAACAAATTGATATTATAATGAATACTAATTGTTTTTTCTTCTTCTTCTTTTTATTTATCTTCTTTTGTAAATACCTTGTTATGAAGGAAATATTAAAAGTACTAAAAGCCCGTTAATTTTTAAGCGCACTTTTTTTTTAAATTAAGTATAACGCCATAACATAAAATTTAAAGGAATATATTGTGAAGAGTAAATGATAAGTGGCATAAAAAATTATGATACTTGTTGGATCAAAAAAAAAATGTATGCAAGTTTTCTATAAAAAAAAGTTTCAATTATTTACAAGTTCCTCAATTTCAAGAATATTTATTAATTTTTTCTTTTCCTTTTCTTTAAAAAGAGGATTGTTTAATAAGTTAGCGGAAAATAATATTGCATATTGTTAGGCTATAAAAAAATGATTGAAAGTAATCGCGGGAATTTTTGATTTTAGAAGGCTTTTGCCATGAGGCAAAAAATCATTGAAGATGCCACAAAAAAAGTACGATTCTTCAAATAAAATGTTTATACATTTTATGTGTTAAGTCGTTAAGGCTTTATGGAAGGATTTTAATACAAAATTTTTGATAGGGCCCGTTGACCTTAATTTTCTTTTTAAGCTAAAGCCATTAAAACGTATCTACTTAAAACGGAGAATATGAAATAGTTAAAGAGCGAAAAGAAAATTCAGAGATAGGGAAAGAGAGAGAGAGAGAGAGAGAGAGAGGTAAAGTGAGATAGTTTAGTCTAATCATCTTAGAGCAAAGAAAAAAAAATTGCTTAATGTCACCACAAACGCAAAAACCTTTTGTGGTTGAAAACAAAAGTTATATTTTTTTCTTTTTTTTTTTTCGTTGGTTGGTTCCATTTATCCTAAATTTTTAAATAATAGAATGTTTCTTTTGTGATTATCATAATTTTTCGTGACCATGTTAAAGTCTTTTTGTACACTTACTCACTTCCAAATTTACTTACTTGCATTAATATTAAAATTAACGTGTTCTATGTGACGTGTTAGACGTGTAAAGGCGTTTCCTTGTGAGTGATTACAATTTAATGATGATGATCATGATGATGATGATGATAATGATGATGGGTCGCAAACGAAATGCAAAAGTTAGAATAACCATAATAATAATAATAACAACGACAAAAGAAGTATGCAGCATCACCCATGTACACACACACACACACACACACACATACATACATCCATTCATCCATCTGCACGCATTAAAGTAAATAGAGCAAGCAAATACAAATAAGTTAATGTGATGGATGACAGCCAACTAATTGTAGATTATGTTAGCCAAGTTATTTTATGCAAAATCAACACATGAAAACTTAAACTTAAACTTAAAGAAATTTTATAAATAGATAGTGACAGCTTTCTAAAATGTCAGCAGTGTACTGAACGTAATTTAATATGACTACGCTTAAATTTAAATATTTAAGTGATTCATGAAAAAAAATAAAGAAAAAAAAACTTTACTTACATTTACATTTCAAATTTCCAGTTTCATTTTTTTTTTAATATCAGAAACCCAGAAAATGAGTTTCCCGGTTAATGTTTTTCAATATTTATTCTCAATAGATTTATCAACTAATTTTCGAAATATTTAATTAGAATATAGTTTTTATGTTTGGATTTAAAAAAAAAAACAAATTCTATAAAACATATTGGTCAATAAGTTGCTAGCTTGACTATAAAAACAAATAATATTTTAATGAAAAAAATTTTAAGTTACTTCAAAATTGTGCCATGAATTATTTCCGAGATGGTTACTTTGCCAAAAAAAAAAATTTTATTTTTATATAAAAAAATTTCAAATTTCGATACTTCAGCCTAGAAAGAAATGAGATTGTGTGTTGTAACATTTAAATGTTGGTACATCAATCTAATTATTTTTTTTTTGATTGTACTAAATGCCTTTATAAAAATATACATATTACACTGGTAACTTATTGACCTATATGTTAAGCATGGCATATATAGACATCTAATATAAATACATTTACTAATTGCACTTTACTTTACAATCTTTTTGAGTAAATTGCTCAAGTTTAAGTTAGAAGCTTAAGTTTCTGCATCATCATCAGCAGCAGCATCAGCGTAATGCAGGCATAAGTGTTTTTCTATGGATAATGTTTTAATAATTTACTATATATATATATATATATATATATATATATGTGTGTGTGTGTGTGTACGTATGTGTGAGAAATATATTTTTAACAAAAAATTTATGTGCGTGTTTTTATCGAAATTTATATCAAATAAATTATATAGAATTCTTAAGTAAATGAAAGAAATTTCATTTTGTATATTTCATAATTAGTAGAAATTAGTAGAAGCTTTGTGGAAAATTTTGAAATAGAGTTGTCATATCAAAATTATTAATTCAATTATTTATTATATGAATTTTTTTTCATAAAATTCATAAAAACTTAATTAAAACACATAAAAATCTGAAGGCATTAGCAAAGAGAGAGATTTTTAGATTTTAGAATTTATTTTTTAGATTTTATGAAAATTTTGTTTTAAATAATTGTGAAAGATTTTTTTTTATTAAATAAACAAATAATTAAGAATTAGATAGATAAAGAGCCCCTAAAATTATGTAATGATGTCTACCAAATTAAAAGGGGCGCCCAAGAACTAATTTAAAGTTTAAACTTTCTCAGAATTATGAAATTTTTGTATATTTCAAATAAAGCGTTGGAAAGAAAGGAGAAGACAAAGAGAGAGAGAGAGAGAGAGAAAGAGAAAAAAAAGATATAGTAAATAATTTTGGGGGAGTGGCAACAAAAATATTTTGAGATTCTTCGCCTGCTGTAAAAGTTGATGAAAAATTTTAAGAACCATCTTTCAAAAGATCCTTAAATTTTTTGTTTTGTCATTTTTCTTAACAAAAGTAATTATTTTTAGTTAAGGCAGTAAAAAAAATTCATATGCAATCGTTCAATTTTATCATAAAAAATCATTTATATAAAATTGCGTAAATGGAAAAAAAATTTATACAAATATTTATTATAATGGAAATTATTTATATTTGTACGTGGCATTCTCCGGTGAGCTTTTATTTAAATGATACAATTTTCAAATAAGTAATTCATATTTTCATTTATTTATCATTGTGATTCGTCTGCTTCAGCTTCAGCTTCAGCTTCATCTTTAGCTTTTTCATCTTCTTCTTCTTACATTATTTTTATATGCATTAAATGTTCGCCTGCTCTTTAAATATGCTTTTTCATAAGACAATTCTTTGTTTGCTTGTTTATTGTTCTTGTACATATAAAATGTTCGTATTATTGTAATTGTAATGATAAGGTCATTAATTATGACATATCACTACATAAGTTATATAATTATTGCTATTATTATTTCATTTATTGTTGCTTTTATGTTTTTGTTGTTCTTCTTCTTGTAGTCTTGTCTTGTCTTGTCTTCTCTTATGTATGGCCTCCATATGTAATTTTTACATATACAAATAAATGTATGTGGGTATAATAATAATGAAATTACATTAAGATGTAGGAAAAGGAGTTAAAGAGTACTTTCAAATTTTATGTCGATACAAGATTTCGCATTCTAATGGAATTTATTCTAAAAATGATTCATTTCGATTTTTTTCGAAATTGAGTTTTTATTGAAATGGAATTTTTTTCGAAATCGAATTTTTCGAAATTGATTTTTTCGAAATCGAATTTTTCAAATCGAATTTTTTCGAAATCAAATTTTTTTATCGAAATCGAATTTTTTCGAAATCGAATTTTTATTGAAATCGAATTTTCTATTGAAATCGAATTTGTTATCGAAATCGAATTATTTTCGAAATGAAACTATTATCAATTTCGCATTTTTTCGAAATCGATTTTTTTCGAAAAAGAATTTTTTTCGAAATAGTATTTTTTCGAAATCGAATTTTTTTCGAAGTCTAATTTTTTCGAATTCGTTGTTTTATATATTTTTTAAAGTATTTTAGGTATAAATGTATTGGGGAAAATATCGAAAGACAGATTTAACCAGAATTCGAAAAGGAGTTTTTCCAATTCTTATTCAAGATAAGTAGAATTATAATACGCTATATTAGATCGGTTTACTCTGAAGTTTGAACTTAGATTTACATTCAGGTAATATTTTCGGAAAACAAGAATTTTGCCATGTATTTGGTAAAAAAGAACTAAAAAAAATTAGTTAACTCAAAAATCAAACTGATTTCTGTTTAATTGTTTTTAATCGGTTTTTCATGGATTTTTTTTAATAAAAATAAAAATAAAGCGAAAAAAAAATAATAATAAAAAAGAGCAAACAAAAGAGAAAAATAGCAAACTAGAAAATAATGCTAACAAGCGGTAGCATCCATTATTTTCATTGTCACATCTAATGCTCAATTCAAATGTTTAATTTATTACTTAATTAAAGCAAATTTTTGAAACAGAATGTGTGACTTTATTATATATTTTCAATTCAAATGCAAAGAGAGATAAAGAGAGAGTGTGCGTGAGTAAGAGTGGGGTGAGAGGGAGAAATAGACAGAGAGAAATAGAAGAAGAAAATTCTATGTAGCTTTTACACTAAATTATGTGATATATGTTTGGGTGTGTGTGTGTGTGTGTGTGTTTGCGAGCGTGTGTGTGTGTAAAGCAGTGTGCAGCTTGATCTTTCACTTGTTTTCCGTTTCTTTCTTTTCCTATAATTTTTAATTACTTCTTTTCCACCTCTCATTTTCCCCTTTTCTCTGTGTACCTTGCTTTCTCTTTTTATCATGCTTTAGCTATCTGCTTTCTTTTTCATGTATATTTTTTAAAGGAAGTAGTCTCAATTTTATATTAATTGGCCTTTTAATTTGTATTTTTATATAAATGTATAACTGTCATGTGTTGCCATTGTTATTGTTATTGTTATTATTCTAAGACAAACTATCTCTATTTTTTCTTTTTTTTTTGTTTCGTTAAATTTATTAGTTACATTCGCTTATTATTACATTTCTGAGTGTGTACAAATTCTACAAATTCATTACATTGTTACAATTTTCAATCGTCTCCGTGTCTCTTCTATATTAAAAACTTCATTAACAACTCTTACCACAATCGCTTATGTTGCCCCCAAAAAATTTCATCTCCTTAAACAATTTTAACACTTGAATAATGTATCATTGTTGAGTTGCTTTTAAATTGTTGATTCTCTTAATTGAATTGTAATTGTTTATTTGTTTTAGTTGTGGTCAATGTGTACTCATTCATTCTACTTGTATTCTATTATATTTGATTATTACTTTTATTACGATATAAATTGTTTTAAAATAATTTTTGTACTTCCCTTTTCTGTCTAACATACGTCTAATTGTTGTACGAAACAATTTTTTTTTTAAGGACTTTTAGAAATGATGGAAAAGTATCGGCCTGTATGAGCATGGAATGTGTAATGAGAGTTAGACTGGATTAGGTTAGTTTTAAGGAAGCGCTTTTCCTTTTATTCAAAAAAAACTAATATGTAAAGAAAGTTATCTTCGAACTTTAAAAATCAGATTTTCCAAATAATGCCCATTTTAGTTTGTCATTGAGATTTAAAATACTATGCCTAAAAACTTTATAATCTCAAACTTTCACTCTTTAGTTATGAAATGCTGATTGGTCACTTTCAATTTCCCGTTATTTCTATATGGAAAACTTTCACTCTTTAGTAATGAAGTTCTGATTGGTCGCTTTCAATTTCCCGTTATTTCTATAACTTCTCACAATTTAAAAGCATGTTAGTTCTTGAATGAGATTTTTTTAAAAACTTTTGCTAGAGATCATTGGCATTTTTATTGTTATGATTAGCATTATGATATTTATATAAAGTGCCAGTATCATCATATTTAGTTTGTTAGTTTATTATTAACATCATCATTATGATCATTATCATTATTATTATGATTATTATTATTAGTATATTTTTCATTAATTACTTCACACTTAAAAGTGAAAAAAGTAAAATAGAAAAAAAATCAAAAGAAAAGAATTTAACAAGAGCATTTTTTTGAGTAGAAAAAAGAAAAAAAGAAAAAAAGAAGAAAAGAAGAGAGTATGATTTCACGAAGAACCAGATGGTACTACTAAATGCAAACGTTATAATCGTTTGCTACGCTTGAGCGAATGACAGATACCGTTATATCTAATCTAAAGTCCCGTTTGCTTAAGTGCTTTCTTTCTCTTTATACACTTAAAGATTTCATAAAACAAATACAATACAACAAATATCTAACTAAGCATTTTTATGCATATAAATGGGTATGCGTGAGTGTTTATGTATATCTGTATGTATCAGGAATATATAACAATTTTTATCTGGTTTTATGTGGTTAACATTTCATTTATATCATTTTCATCATATCATATGATGCGATTCATAACGCATTACTCAAGAAGTTAAAGTCAAATTCATGAATAGAAATGTTTTCCTTTTGAGATTTTTTACCTCTTTTATATATGTTGGGTCAGAAGTATTTGGCACAGCCTAAATCAATGTCTATTGGGGCGTTTGCTTGTTCCTTTAAAACCTTTTTACGTACTTTCCTTATTAAGCTATAAAGTTTCAATATTTTTTTGCTTCAATTTTTATTTTCGTAACTTAATTAATTAAGCAAAATTTTGTTGTAGGGTATTTGAAAGCCTGCCTAAATCGTCTTAATAAAGTTTTTATCACAATCGATGTAGATAGATTATTAAAAATAATCTGTCAACATCGAGTACCATTTAGTTTACCATCGATATGAATTTGAATTCTAATTAACTTGCTGGCAAAATTTTCCAACTATTCTAACTAATTTCTTATTTGCTTTCTTTAAGTGCAATCACATGAAAAGAAAAGTAGTAGTAATAGTTGTTGTTGTTGTTGTTCTATATTTTATTTTATTTTATGAAACACTTAAATTAAAAAAACATTATCCCATCTAGCTAAAGCAATTATTTAACGTAACTAACGAAGCCATTATCTCTTACTCGTCATCATTTTGCGAAAAAAAAAGAAAGAGAGAAAATGGAAAACCAAAAGTAGTGAAAGAAAGAAAAAAGGGCAAAGCTAATAGAAAATATCAACACATTTTTATATGTTTGCTCATTTCTGGGTGGAGTAAAAATATCTAAAAACAATTATGTGAAAAATTCAGAAAGCTTTGTTCAGCTATTTTTCACACGCTTAAATTTCAAAGAGTTTAAGCAGATGTCTCAAACATTTAAAATGTCTCGAATTTAATTTTTTTCTAATTGTATGTAAAAAATTTTAAAATCATTTTGCATAAGCGATGGTTCTATTATTTGATAATCTATTAAATCTTTCATTGAACCAAACTCATGTCCACGGAAATTTTACGGTTAATTTTTTTTCTTAAAGTCTCACTTCTTAATAAATAATTATCTTTTAGTGTTATAAATCTATAGAAAGGTGATTCATTTTTAATGCATTTCAAGTTTTCAAAAATATTTTTCACTTAGTTTTTATGTAATAAAAATCTGAAAATTATTTAAGTATCAGCCTCTAAAATTTTCATTTTATCTAACATTCAGATAAATTTATAAGAAATTCTCAAGGCAACTCTATTTTAAATTAGATTTTATCAAATTTGAATAGAACATTAAATTCTTGAATGGAAATAAATAAGGTAACTGGGAAAATAAAGAGTGAATTAAAAAACCTCACTTCAAAATTAATTAGTTAACTCACTTAAAAATAATATCATAAATTCAACTAAATAAGTGATTATCATTAAATTTTGCTATAAACTTCTTTTAGTTAGTTTCTAATATAAAATGGGCGCCCCTTTAAATGGCCCACGAGACTATAAAATTCACTGACTCGAGACATAAACGTAACTTATTTTATAAATTATGGTTAACGTAAATTTGCTAATTAAATCATTCTACAGGTATTTTTATATTAAAGTCGGCCAAATCGAATGTTAATCATAGTTTTGCTTTGCATGATAAAGATTTCTTTTGTTCGCAATATTTTCAAATTTAATGTTAATTATTTGTAAATTTAAAAAATATTTTTAATATCACATATGATTATTGTTAACATTTGTGAAATTAAATATATTTTATAGCTGGCCGTGTTTGATCATTGAACATCTTACGGTAGATTTTTATAAAAATATATTTAGAATTGTTGGTTTTTCATTTGAAAGAACACGTTTCACTTAATTAATTGTAAAATTACGCCCTGTACTTGGACAGGCAGGCGGAGCGGTGGACAGATGGACAAGTAGATAGATGGAGAGATAGAGAGGTGTACAGGAGGGCATATGGTCAGATGGAGAGGCGGACAGATGGACAGGTGGACGTATGGAGAAGAGACGTGGACAGATGAACAAGCGAATAGACGGACAGATGGACAGGTGGACAGATAGATAGATGGACTGATGGACAGGTGGAGATACGGATAGATAGACAGACAGATGGACAGGTGAAGAGACAGGCTAAAGTATAATCAAAAAGTGCTTTTGATTCGTTCGATATAGAAAATAATGAATTAATGTCAACTGCTTCTGGGTGCTACAAATAATCATACAAATGTATGATAATCTGTACCACGAGTAGTGTAAAATATAAAAATTATAATTTTATTTTGGTTTCATTGGTTTGATAATTTTTTTTATAATTTTTTATTAAAGTTGCTTGTATTCGTGTGAGTTATGTGACAATGAAAAATATGCACTTCATATGTATGCATATTTATAACATATCGGTCAATAAGTTTTTAGTTTATACAAGAAAATTTCGCTCATTTGAAATGAATTTTAATGCGCATTGTTTAGAAAGTTTTTATTATCTAGAAATTATAAGTTCTTGCTTTATGTGAGTTACACCTTAACTGATTGTCCTAGTTGTTTTACATTTTCATATTCATTAGTAATTTTTTTCCTTATTTTTGTTGTTTTTGTTAGAATTAGAATTTTGCAATTTTTGTTAAAATTTTTTGCCCTTTCAACGAGTTTTCTTTGCAATCGTACTAAAATTTTTTTATATGGCTTGAGCCGCAACTTTCGAAATATATATTTATATGAGACAAAATAAAAAAATTTCTTGTTATTTGCCATTAAAATTTCTTTGACACTTTTAATAAAATAATTTTTTTTGTTTGTAACTTTAAGTCTAAAAGTGTAAATAAGTTTTTATTGTTAACACAAAATTTTCATATACATAAACACACATACATGCAAACGCACACACATGCATACACAGGCATGAATATACAAACCCGCATATAAATGTTTTGTATGTATTTTTGGATGAAAGAATTTGAAAAATTTTCTGAGAATGTTTCAACCAAAAAAAAAAAACAACGCATTTTTCTTGTTGTTGTTGTTGCCTTTTATATTTCTTTTGTGGCTTTTTACAAAGAAATTTTGCCATATGAATAAAACAAAGGCATGTGACACTAAATGTTTTGCTGTTATAACAATTTTTATTTCTATTTGTTGTTGTTGTTGTTGTTGTTGTTGTTGTTTTAGTTGTTGATTTCATTTACGTTTATTTGGATCACTTCGACCAAAGCTTAGTATAATCTAAATAGAATAAAAAAAATGTGACAAAAAATATTTGAGAAATTCTCATCTTTCAATAGAATTTTATGGGTCCTCTTTATTGATAAAAAAGAGTGCTTAATCAAGTTAAATAATATTTAATCTAAAAATAATGATCTTGATATTTAAAAATAAAAATTTTATATAAAATTTTGAGAAGCTTATAAATTTATCTAAAATAGTTTAGAGAAATGTCATCCCAAGAGATCTAGTTAGTTTAAAATTAGATTTTATATTGAAATAATTCTTGCCAGAGAAAAATGTTTTTACGCTACCTTCACTTTGAAAAAGATAAAAAAATTTTTTAGAATCCAAAAACGGCAGAACCAACTGAAATCTAAATTTTATAAGCAAAGATTTATATAAAGTTTCTATAGACGAAGCTTTTAGGGTCCTACCAATCACATATTGAATACGCAACTTTAAATGCTTAACTTTTGTAATTATTTTTTAATTACTTTAGCATTGGCCGCGGCTAATCTTTAGCGGAAAGTCTTAGCAATTTTTTAAAAAGTACAGGACCAACAAAAAAAAAACAAACAATAAATTAGGTCTAGGACTTAAGAAAATACTTAAAAAGAACTGAAGTCCTTTAATTTATTTTCCTTTTGTTTTTTATTATTATTTATTTAAATAAGGTTTCTTTTTAATAATTTTTTTAGTTTCCTTTTTTTTTTTGCTTTTTAAAAAAAGAAGCAAAATATCTACAAAAAAGTTTTGTAAATTTTATTTTGTACAAAAATATTTGTATGTTTGATAGAAAAAGAATAAAAAAACAAAGCAAAACTTAACAACAACAACAATAACACCACCACCACCACCACACAACAACAACAACAACATTAACAATGGCAATAACCTTGTTTAATTAAAACTTTTATGCCAAAATAAAATATTAAAACGAAACGAATGATTCGGATACTAAAGCATCCACTTTTCTCGATTTCTCCTCATATTTTTTTCTATATATTTTTTTTTTTTTTTGGTACATAAAGGGTTTGCTAGATAATGGGCATTTAAGAATATATCGAAAAAAATTAAATCAAAATCTTGACCAAATCGAAAAATTTCAGAAAATCTAAAATGATAATTTTTGAAAAGTTTACACGTTTACAAGTTTTTTTTAAAATTTTTCAAGTGCATTTCATAAAAATATATAAAATTATAGACTTTTTAAAACGCTTCAAATTATGAATCTAAAATAATTGAGAAAATTTTTGCTAACTTAAAACCTTTCTAAGTATTAACTCAATTTAAGCAAAGTGTGAAATGAAGAATTGTTGATAGAAAGAAATATTTTGAAAATGTTTACATAGACATTGCCAACGAAGGACCCTTTATAGTAACATATTTAAATTTCTATATAATAAAAAATATCAAGGATACCTGCTTGCCATTAACGATTATAAATTTTTAACATTAATTTCTTACAATGGAAAAATAACTGAAAAAAACCAATTGTAAAGTTGAATAAATTGTTTTAAGTGAAATGTTAAGTATTGTACGAAATAAATGACTTAGCATAATAATTTTATTTGGATTATACAATACAATATAGAATAAGCCTAATAAGAAATGATTAAAGACACCTCGGTTCAAAAGTTTTGATTTGTATTGCGAGCAAAATTTCGATCTTTTAAAAGAATGAACGCTCTAATAAAAAAATGAATTAAGATAAATAAGAGATAAATATTGACTATTAGATCAAGGTAAATATTGTATTTCAAACAAGGAAAATGAAATATGAAAATAAAAATATCAACAATTTAAAACTTATGTTAATTGCTTGTTCTGTCTGTCTGCTAGACTGCCTGTAACTGCCTGCTTATTTATATGATGATTGGTTATGACAATCAATATATTCATAATTGGTAGGCGTTCGAGCTTGCCCTCGATTATACATTATTTCCATAAACGATTAATATAACACAAAAAAAAAAAAATAAAATATATGCAGTAAAGTTCAATGATAAATAAATGTATAATTAAATGCATATTATTATGGCGATTGGTCATAATTTGAGGTTAATTTATTTCATATACATTATATGTACATTATATACATATTTTTATACATTTATATGAAAATAGCTATCTTCCTTATTTGTTTGATATATTAATAAAATGGCTTGAAGTTTTCTCAATTGTTTAATTTTTATTCTTAATCGAAATATTTTATTATTAAATGTAAATTTAAACATACTGTTTGCCATATAAAATTTGTAAGAGTAATGAAGAAATTATTAATGTAAAAAATAATTTCTCATTTACTGTAATAAAAATTTATAAAGAAATTTGTAATACAATTTAATCCAAAGAGAAAAGAAAAAGGAAATCGATAAAGTGCAACTAAGTAACCGGGCTTGTTGAAATTTTTGAAAAGTAAGCTAATAATTAAAATATCAAAGGTGTTATTTCTTGCTGTCTACAAACTTTTAAGTTATATATGAATAGAGTTGTAATAAAAATCAGGTGAAATGGTTTATTTTAACAAAAAAAAAAAAAAAACGAATGAATGAATGTGGAAAAATTTGTACAAAACTTTTCAATTTCTTCTCGTAATTCTTCTAGATTTCTATTCATTTTAAATAATGGCAGCCAGTAAAGTGTGATTGTTATATTGTTACTTAATTAATTATGGCAATAGTAATAAAGTCATTACTTAAACTTAAATAAAAATCCAAAATGTATCAATCTAAAAATATTATTTAACCTTTTAAACTTGGGCCAGTTTTACTTTTTTTTAAACCGCTTTCTTTTTTGGGATTCATTATAAATTTATGTAATTGCATGTGTAAGCTGAAGAATTAATTTAATAATTAATAAAATTTTTCTATATAAAATCAAGTTGTGATTGTCCATATGAGCCATTTGAAGTCAGCCCAGAAATTTTGTTGCTTATATAAAGTAATGGAATTTTCAATTTTCATTTTTAAGTTATTTCAATGAATAATCAGAGCTTCTTATTCTTTTTCTCATTATTTTTATCTTTTAGATAAGGTTGATTTTATTTAATCAAACATTAAGAGGCGAAATAATTTTGGAACATTTCAAAATTTACTCTTACGTACCGAAATATCGCACATACCATTTTGCTTTGTTTTTTTTTTTTTTTTAGCTATTTGCATTAACATAAAAACGTAAATAGTTGATTTGGGTGTGTGTGTGTGTGTGTGTGTGTGTATTATGGGCTTTTGGCTTTTACAATACATTACGTGATTGAACACTTCTCAACAACTGCATCTCTCACAATTGTTATCTTATCCGATTACTTATTGCTTATATGCATACATACATATTTTGTATTTATGTATGTCACAAAGTAAACTTAACGTATTGCTTTCATTATTTGTAAAAATATACAACTTGATTGGAAATTCTTTTTCTTTTTTTTTATTGTTTTGTCGCTTTCATTCGTTCTATTTTTTTTGCAACAATCCAAGATTCTTATTTCTTGTCAATGTTAATGCTATTTGTTGCCTCTATGTATGTATGTATGCATGTAGTGTGTGTGTGTGTGTGTGTGTGTGGTGTGTCACGTCAATACTACATAAAATGTTAAAAATGTATTGCAAAAGTAAAAAAAGGAGAAAAAAGAAGCCACATGGCTTTCAATTATCTTAAAATACAATAACAGCAACAACAATAAAAAAACTTAATCCATTTATGATTCTTAAATATGCCCAACACATTGTGCCATAGATCCTTTGATTTTTTACACTCAATCAATTGAATTAATTTCTGTTTAAGCAGACTTTTGAGTATTTGATTTTAAACTCTTTCCAAACTTCTAATACTAAAAATATGAAATCAACTTCTGAAATATGAATTTTCTAACTTTGGCCATGACTTTTTTTTATAAAATTTTGATCATTTCGTTTGATTAATTGCCATTTTAGATTAACTGAAACTTTTGGCCTTATCAAGAGTTTCTTATGATACCACATTTAAAAAATAATTTAAAAAATAAAATTATATTAGATTAGAAACTTATTGACCTATGTGTTATATATATATAATGTAAGAGAAAATAATAAAAAAGAAGGAGCAATAACACTCATACGATTTTATTTTTTGATTATCTCCGTTATATAAAGAAACATTTGCTCTTCTTTCTTTCCTCTTCTTCTTCTCCTTATCATTATTTTGTTTTGTTGTTGGTCCAAAGAAGAGCAAACTTCTAGTTGTCTCCTTTTGTGAATTTTATACCTAAATTAAACCTTAAAACTTATGCTTCAAGAGATTTTTCCTTTAGTTGTTGTTGTTGTCGTCATTACAATTTGTCACATCAATTACAATTAGAGTCAGTCAACTGATGTTTATATGTTGGGTCATTGCATTAAATTGTTAACAGCTTCTATTCCATTTACTTGGCAAAGATATTTCACGAAATGAAATGAATATAAAAAATAATCGAAGAAAAGGCAAAAGAAAAAAAAAGCACTAGGAGAAATTGGAAAATTGGAAAATGCAGTCTTCAAGAGATATATCTCAGATGGCTAGATGGAATTTTTATTATTCTTATACATTTTGAATAAATAAGTTACATAAATTAATTTTGATTAACATGATGGATTTTAGAGTACAATTTATCTTTTTTAAATTTTGAGTGGCAAGTTTCTTTTTCCAAATTATTTTTTCAAATCTTTAGGTTTTAAGTAAAAGCAAAAGATTTGTTATTTCCATTAGAAGGTTTTTTATAGAATTTTTTTAATTTGTATAAACTTTTCTATTAGAATTTGAAATGATTGTGAAAAGTTATACATGTCCGAAGTATTTTCAAAATATTTTCATTTTTACTTAAACAAAATTTCTAATTTAAATTAAACTTTTTAAAATATCTTTCAAAACTTTTACGATTTTTAAGTTTAAAAGTCCATCTAATGAATCGCATCATTCTAAAATTTTTCCATTGTCCAATCTACATAATAAACTTTTCAAATATTTTCCAATATTTACCTCCTTTACTTTTGCTACATTTTGAACTGTTGACGTGGCATATTTTTTCCGTATTTTTAATAAGTTTGTGGTTGAAGTCCTAAACGACATACAATTTTCGAGTCCATTATTTTGTCATTCTAATTCTTTTCATTTAACAAATGAGTCTTTTCAAATATTTAAGATAATTCGTTTATCCAAAAAAATTTATGGATTATTTTAAGTACATTTTGATATTTGAAAAAATTTTTCTTTTCGCTCTCCTTTTTTTGAATATATCGTAATACCAAATGGAAAGGCCAACAAGATGGAAAATTACATGTAACGGGTTTCAATCTTCAAATCCCACCAACCAACCACCATGATTTTATGATTCAGAGCCTATTTCAGTTTTTCCATAGTGAATAGTTGTACAAAGTTTCAGCCTTCAATTTTTTGTACTTTATAAATAATTAATCAAAAATCCCGGAAAATTTTGCTTATAAAAACTGAAGTGTTTTTAATTTATCATAAACTGTGGGCGTGCCTTTTAAACGATTTTATTCATTTTCAATTTCAACTTTTCTTCATGAATTTCCAATAGTTTTGCGAACGGAAGAATATTAACAAACCTATAGAGAAGATGTTCAAACGGATGGACAGACAGATAGACAGACATAAATGTCTAAATCGTTTTAAATATTTTGAGTGCTACAAACATAATGACAAGTTGAACACACCACCAACTATAAAAATAAGGAAAAGTATAAAAATAGAGAAAAAAAAATTTTCTTCATTTTTTTTTTTAGTTTTGTTGTTGCTTCTTTTTTTTGCAGTATTTATGTAAGTTCATTATACGCAGTCATTATTATTCAATTTTATACTTAATTGTTGAGCTTTGCCCATTTTAAATTATATATGACACATACATGCATGCACATATGAACGTATGTAAGAATTCATAGAAAAAGAAAAAAAAATTGAGCAATTACAACAACAATTATAACAAAAGAACCGTAAGGTACCGTACCGTAAGGAAAAAGATATTGAAAATTTCATTTGTAATGAAGAATGAAAAATTTAGCTATAAAGAAAGATCTATGTAATTTCTTAGAGTTTTTATGTTGCATGTGTTTGTGTGTGTGTGTGTGTGTGTGTGTGTGTGTGTGTGTGAATGTTCTATAAAATTTTAAATTTCTTGTCCATCTTCAATAGACTTTATAATGCTTTCTAAACTGCATGCATTTGACTTTCTTTTTATCTGCCACTCTCTTGATTTTTCTAGTACGTTGCTTTTTGTTCTCCATCCCCCTCGTTTCTTTTTGTTATTGTTGTTTGTATTTTTTTGTTTGGTTTTTCATTTATTTATTTTCTTGTTGTTGTTGCTTTTTTTCCTTTTTTTTTTTTGGGAAAGAATTCTACAAAATTTACATAATTGTTGCTTTAGTTCTGTTATTTTAATAGCTCGTCTCGATTTCGGTTCAGTCTCACAGTTATAGATTTTTAGGGAAAGGGGTTGCAGCTGATAAAATTTTGAGCAAAATATTGCGGTTGAAACTCATGCAACTTCTCTTGCACTTTTTCTATATTTTTTCTCACTCTCTATCTACCTCTCTCCTCCTCTCTCTCTCTCTCTCTCTCTATCTCTCTCTTTAACATTAAGTTTGGCTCTTTTTTGCTTAAATGAGTTATATGGAAATATTTGAGTAATCGTACATTGTATGCGTGTGTGTGCGTGTGTGTGTGGGTGTGAATATATTTTCATATTTAGTTAGAAAAACAATAACTATTTGCCATTTCCTTTTTGATGTCCAACATGCCCAATGCCACCATCAAAACAAACACATTCACATTTTTACAATTTGCCAGTAAAAAAAAACATGCTGAATTATTGACTCTTCTTATATTTCAATATTCTATTCTCTTTCTCTCTCTTCCTATTTCTATGTATTTGTATATTTGTCGTTCATCAATGCCCATGAATATATCTACGGTTGTACTGATGTATTCATTAGTAGAGCCCATCAACTGTTAAAGCATTTGCATTTTGATGTTAGTGTGAATATTTAATAAAGTAAGAATTCAAAAACAGGAAAACCAGATGAAACAAAAGAAAGAAAAGAAAAAAATAAAAAAAAAAATAAACTAGTCAAATTATGTATATAACATATAGGTCATTAAGTCAGGGATCTAAAAATTATCCATATTAAAATTTCACCTTTTGAATATAACAAATTCATTATAATAAATTTTTTTTTTGTTCTTTGGGCCATATTTCCCTAGATGACGTGGCAGCCATTTTCAAAATTTGTTAATAAATCATTAGATTATAAAATTTTTTTGGCTTATTCGTGTTTTAAAATGTTAAAAATATCTAGAAATTAACAATGAAATTAACAAACTAATTGATGCAAAGTTTAAACCAAAGATTTTTTGACTTTTATGTTATATATATGTATATGTAAATAAATATATGAATGTATACATTTTAAGGACATTGTCGACACCAAAAATTACACATGTAAATTGCAATTGCTAAAATATCAATGTTGCCTGACTGTCTGACTGCTTGAATGCTTTATTGCTTCAATGCTTGACTCTCTGCCGTCTTCTATGAATATACATGTATGTGTGGTGTGTGTGTGTGTGTGTTTATGTGTTTATAAATGATTGGTGGTATTGCATTTATGTATTTTTGTTTATATATCTAAAAAAAAAGAGATTTTTTAATATGATGTTTCAGTTAATTTGACCACACAAAACAGACCAGAACAGAACAGACTAGAACAGAGCAATGCAATGTAATGCAATGCAGTACAAATGCCCAGGCCAAACCATTGTAGAGAATATGAACAGGGCCATTATTAAAACAATATACATTTATGTAAACCTTTGGTTACTATTTTAGATCTAAATGTATGTAAATTTCTATTTGAATACTCATTTACATAATTTAACAAAAAAAAAAAAGGGCTCATGTAGTACTTTAGAATAAGAAGGAAAAATTGAAAAAAAATTGGCAAAATGGTAAGGAAATAGAAAAAGGTATAAACTAAACAACAATATACCTATTTTCTCTCTCTCTCACACTCTATCCCTATCTCTTCTCTCTCTCTCTCTCTCTTTCTCTCTATAACATTTTTTGTTTTCTTTTACTTGTTTCTTTGTTAGTTGCTTGCTTTTTTACTTCCTTCCTTCCTTCTTCCCTTCTAAACAAAGTAAAAAAAAAATAAAGAAAAATAGAGAGAAAAGCGGAGAGAAAGCAAAAATGTTGAAGTAAATTGTTACAATGTAAATTGAAAGTGTATTGAAATTTTCCAAGTAAAAATTTCATATCTGTAAATTACATTACAATTTAGATAGAATTTCAATTTGTATTTGAATGTTTTAAGTATTTAACTCCCTCTTTTACTTTTACCAATTTTTTTCTGCATTGCTGTATTCTTACTCTATAATTATATCAATAACTGTTATCTAATATAATTGTTTGTACAATTACAACATGCCATACATCAATTAGATTTTAGATATTAAAAATTTGGCATTAGAAATTAGACATTAGACATTATGCCAAATTATTACAACGTAACTGATCTTTTTAGTTTAGATAAATTTGTAAAAATGATATCAAATCAAAATTCAATGAAAAAGCTTTCTACAAAAAAAAAAAAAAAAAAAAAAAAAGAAAATGAAAATGAAAAGCAAAAGAAAAATCTAAAGCCATAAATTTAATAAAATGATTAGTAAGAAATTTGATTTTTATAGCAGAAGAAGTATGTAGTCTAAATTGAAAAGGATTAAAGCGTCAACGAAGTCTCTGATCAAATAAATCTCAGGCAAACAAATTTAACCTAATGCCCTAAGCTACTCTGAAATCAGAACAAAGTTCCGGACTCAAGCCTTACATTAGTTGTAAATCAATTTAGCAAAATTTGCTTGTCTCTTTAAGGTCACTTACTTTCCAAAAGCGTTACTTTGACTCAAAGTTCTTTAAGATTTGCCATTTTGATAGATTTTGATCATAAGAATAAGTAAAAATCAAAGGCAAATTTTCAAAATTACTTACCCATAATTTTAAACATCAAGAGACAGGCGGTAGGACAAACCCCAAGCCATAAGTTAACTATAAATAAAATTATAAATCCAAGTAAAGTTTTTATGCAAGGCAACATAAAATATATTTACAAGTGGCCTAAAAGTATACTCTTAATTATTCTTTATATCACACTTTTTTTTTCGATAAAGAAAATTTATATGCATTTTATAAAATGTAAATTTAAAATGTAAAATATTACATTGATATTTTCTCTATTTAATCCTTTGTTCGTTTTCGATTGTTAATGTATACAATTAAAATTGTAATGTTGCTGCAATTGATAGAGATCTATCTCTCTTTTTTAGTTTTCTTTTTTTGCTTTTTTTTTTTCTATGGAGCTTTCTATTTATTTATCTATCATTTTGATAACTAAAATAACAGATAAAGTAAAAGAGTAAATGAATCAAAAATTTAAAATAATTATTGGTTATAAAAAGTCGTAAATGTAGACGTTGTAAAGGAAAGCAAGAGCTTAAAGCATTATGAAATTCATTTTGTGGATTTTTTTTTCTCAATTTAAGCAGACTTTCGAAAATTCGTTTTTTTTTTTATAGATTTTATTCACTTTCTCAGAATTTTCTAGACTGCAGTTTTATGAGCGATCTGGAATTTTCTAGATAATTCTTTTGTTTTTTTTTTTTATAACTTAACTTTTGTTCTTAATGAAATTTTTTATACTGTTTTTATTTTATATAAAGTGTCATGATGCTCATTGTAAGAGTAACTCATCAATGAAAAATGATACTAAAATAATAATCTATGCATATTCAAACTAAAGGAAAAGAATGAAAACTAAAACAAAAAAAAAAAAGAAAAAAGAAAAATTAAAAAAAAAGAGAGAAATTTCTAAAATTGATTGTGAAATTTTGTAACAATTTTATTGCATTTATTTCTCTTTTTAATTGATTTCTTTTATATGCTAACAAGAACAACAACAATAACAATAAAAAAAAACTATGAAAAATATCATTTGAAAATGGTTTCTTTTTTTTTTTCTTTCTGCTACAAAAAATAATCAAATGTTTTGTTTCTTGCTCGACACAAAATTTTTATGCTTTTACGGTATATTTTTCAGGCCCTATATCGCTCAAGGCATAATGATTAATTTAAACATCCTGAAAATATGCTTTGGTTTTTATTACTTTAAACGTATGAATCAATTTCTCAATCAATTTTATTGATTTATCTTAATTTTCAGATATTTTAATTAAAACAAAGGGTCTAATTTGGGGAAAGAATTTGACTCAACTAATTGAACAATTAAGTTTTATGATCATTTTCAGAAAAAGCTCTTTCATTTCTTTAAGAAATTTTTTATTAGATAAAAAATGAATCATTTTGAAATAGATCTCTTTTTTTTTTGTTTCAAATTCTTACTTAAACTAAATCAATTATTTTGAATTAATCCAATTTTCCAGAAGTCCCCTACTTCAGCTTTTTTTTGCAGTTGTTGGATTTTTTTTTGTTTTAAATTTAAATTAACGAAATATTAAACGTTATTCAAGGAAATTACGCCCCGGCAACTCTTTTACAACAACAAAACTTTTTTAACTAAGAAATGGAAAAGTTTTTGTTGTTCTTGTTGTTATTGTTTTCTTTTCTTTTTGAAATGTTATACATAATTCAACCATTTGTTTTAAATTAATTCAATTGTTTTCACTACTTTTTCGTTAATTTTCTTTTTGTATTATTTTTTCATGCTTATTCTTCCTTTTGTTTTATGATACGTTTCTTTTTTTGTTTTCTTTGTTTTTGTTTTCACCATAATACTTTTATGATATTATATTCTAGTTTTTAATTTCTTTCTTATTATACCTTATATTTCTTTTTTTTTTTTTTTTAGCAATTTTTTCACAATTTTTTTTCAACACACTTTGCAAATAAAACGTGTGTACTTATCCTTTAAACTAGAAATAATAAGCGAAAAGAAGTAAAAATCAAGGAAAGTGAAACTCATGAAACAAAATTAGGCGAGAACGATATAAAGTTTCAAAAATAATGTTGGCAAATTAAAAAAAAAAAAAAATGAAGAAATCAAGAATATTTCCATTGGTGGAATACTCCAAAATATTTCGCTAAGTATCATGATAATGTTGAAAAATTAAAAATAAAAATTTAACGAAATTTTGTTAAAAAAAATTTGGAATTTTCTTCAAAATGCTTTTGTGTGAGATGTAGGGTTTAGGAATTATTCATTTTTGAGATCCAACACTAAATTTCTTTGTTATATATAAAAAATTTTGGTAGCATGTATGGAAAAATTGGCTTATTTTGATTGAGAAAAGGAGGGCTTGTAATTCTTTCAAAATAAATTACATTATTTAAAGAGGGAAAAATTTTAAAAAGCAAAGAACTTATACCAAAATTTTAGCAATTTCCTTCAAATTTATCCATTTTTTTTTTTAGTATTAAAAAAAACTTAAATGTTGAAAAATTTCAATTTTGTAGCAATTTTCTCAAGAGTCAAGTCTTATAAAAAAAAATAGGCAAATTTCGTAGTCAGTCGTTGAATCAAGTCTTCGTGTTTTGATTACCATTAATTTATATGAAAAATAGTGATTTGTAAAGTTTATAAATCTGAATTAACTAAGCAGATTTAATAGAAATAGAAGATTCCAATTATTACTCCAAAATTATTCCAAATATTATTTTAAAAAGTGAGGTAAAGTGTAACCAAAAAAAAAAAAAAAAAACAAAATGGCTGGAAAATGACCGTAGAAAAACCAAAAAGATTATCCAAAAAATTGTTACGTTTTGTTTTGAACTATAAAAAAATGTTTAATAATATTTTAAGAATAAAATAAGGAAATTGCTATAGAAAAATTCTTGGTCTGAAAAAGTCTTAGAGATTATAAAATTTTATAAAATGAAATTAACAAAGCTTAAAGCAAATCATTTAAATTATTATATTTTGCTTTGCCAGACTGACTAACTGTAAAATTATCGTTAAAATTTTTCATCTAAAGAATGCTTTGAATTTGTTTAACTAACTGATCGTTATTTAAGTGGCCTTAAATATTAAATTAAAATTGTTTTCGATTTAACATAAAAGATGCCAGTTAAATATGGCAAAGGCGGCAAATGAAGGAAAAAAAAAATTATATAGTAACAAATGATTAGAGAATGAGAAAGGGTGTTGCAGTTAGAGGGTGGGAAAAAAAAATATCGGAATAAGATAAGAAAATATATAAATTATATTAGAAACTCATTGTTATTATTGTTTAGCATTTAGACAATAGATTTCCTTTTTATTTTACTCCAACTCTATTTTTTCGCTTTCACTCTTTTTCACTCTGATTTCCCACCCCTACCCCCCCCCCCCCCAAATTTGTTGATATTTTTAAAGGTTATTGTCAAAAATCAGTGATTTATGAATATCCGTTTAATAAGAGAAAAGGAAAAAAACAATAGCATAAAATTTGCCAAGGTTTTATGTTGTATATGTAGATACGGGTCAATATGTACCAGGACTTTTTTGATATTTTTTTTTTTTTATAAAATTGAAAATACTATAAACGGGGAATTGTTAAAGACATTTTAGATATCTAGAATATTTTAGAAGCCAATTTATCTATCAAGAATTCAAGAAATAAATGAATTGCTCTTTTATATGTTTCAATAAAATTTATTCTTTTTTATTTATTTAATGTCAAATTTTCTATATTTATTTTATATATTTATATATTTTCAATTAGCTAAATTCATTTTTTGTAAGCTTAACATTTAGATTTAGATTTTTTATGAAAAATTTCTTCTTAATTTAAGGTTAATTAATGGTCACTGTCCATTAACCATTAAAATTTTTACTTATAACATCAAATGATATGTAACATGTAGAGCAAAAAAAAAAAAAAATAAAAATGAAAATTGGAGAGAAAAACTAAGTAAAGAAAGTTTATTGACTAAGCAAATGCATGAAGTGCTGTCGTGGCATATGAACTCACTTTTTTATGCTTTCACATTTTATTTTACATTTCTAAAGTTTTTCTTATTTTTTTTTTTGTTTTTTTGGTTTTTTTTTTCACAATATGAAAAAATAGTTAATGTGCTGAAATGCTGCGTTAAAGGTCATGAATGTTTTTAGGTTTTATCAAATAAAGCAACTTTTTTATTATTTCTTTGCCATTTTATTGTTCCTACGTTACAGATAACAATAAAAAATGAAAAGTTGAATATAAAAGTCCATATAAAAGAATAATAATAAATTTCAATTACAATCATTCTCTATAATTTGTTAACAGCAAATTTTTTTTTTTTTTAAAAAATGATTAATTATTATGGTAAATGCAAGTGAAAACTTAAATCTAAAAGATAAAGCTAAATTGAAAAATTTTAAATTAAATTTCATGTACAAAATTTTCCCTTTCTTTTTTCTTTTTTTTCATGGCATAATACTTTTACTATCAACTGTAACTAATCATAATAGCCAGTTGAAATATTTGTTCAAAAGAGAAGAGAGCAAATGATATTTGCTTGTTGGTATGGCTAACATATCTTACATGAATCTTATCTATAGAATACATAAATCATACCAACATTGGTATTATAAGCCTAATCGTATGTTTTGTTTGAGATTTTACTTAACGTTCACTTTTCAATGGGCGTTTTGGTTTTTTTCCTTTTAGTTTTTTAGTTGCTCTTCTTTTGGCCAATATTCAACTTAATCAAGGTTTCTTCTATCAATAAAGTCATTGCATGCATTTTACCTATTTGTGTGACTTTAGGTTTTTTATGAAGCCTTTTTTTTTTTTTGGTTGAGTTAATCTGCATCACTTACTTCTACTGAAGCATAAATAGTTGGAATGTTTTAGGTTGAATTAATTTAGATTAGCTTGTTCAATCAATTGAATTATGAATTATGTCTGTCCATCTATTTGTCTTTATAAAGAGCTTTTTTTTGTGTTTTTTGAAGATAAGTGGATGGTTAAGGGTGCCTAAGACCGCTTTACTTGTATGAAAAAACCATTTGAAATTTCTTTTGAGAATTTTTATTTATCCATGGCTCTGAAGAAGCTATTTAATAAAAATCATTTGAACTACATTTATTGGTATAATGCGCCAATGATTGTTCTTCTTACTTCTTTTTATGCCTTGTTCTTATTTTACTTATCTTGTTTATATCTTTCGTGAAGCAGATTTTATTTACAATTATTTTACAAAACTTTTTATTTAATAGACAAATCTCTAAATTCATTTATTACACAATGTATAATGTAAGCAAGACAATATCTACGATGGTGAATTGTGAATTGAAGGCTTCTTCAAAAACTTTTATCTTATTTTATAAGAAAGTATTTTTTCTTTGTATCTTGCTTTTATTATCCAAAACTTCAGATGTGCCAAATTAGCAAAAAAAAAATATTACAACAATCAAGTTAAGTCTTTTAACTATTTTTATCCACGTTATCCATGTTATCCGTTTTATCCATTTTGTCAGTTTTATTCATTTTAGACTTTATACTAAACGTTTTTTTTAAAATTCGAACTATTCGTTTGAAGTTTTATAATTTAAAGGAAAATTGAAATAACTTGGCCTTAACCTGAATTACCATTAACTTTCTCAGTTTCATTACAATTTCTCACTACAGCTTGTTTTCATTTCATTGTCTTATATTGTCTTGTATTTTAATGGGCTTTCTCGCTGTTTATTAATAAATAAATAAATAGAATAAAAAAAAAATACAGAAAAAAAAACGAATAGTTATATTTAAATTTATGTGAAAAGTTTTTAGTATTCTGCGCTTGGCACAAATAGATGAAAATGCAGTTAAAAAAAATTCCCGCAATAGTCACTTTATTTAAAAGTTAAAAGTATAAGTATGTTAAGTGTATTAAAGCATTTGTGAGTTAAAAGAAATGAAATATAAATATAAAATAAATAAAAATTTCTAAAATCATAAAAATTCAAAGTTTTAATATTTTCTTTAGAAAATTTGCTCTTCAAATATGTGGCTGGCACAGAAAAATGCTTCACGCATTTAAAATTGAATACTTTGAAGTATTTTTCTATTCTGTGACTGGATCTTAGACTTTTTTTCATATAATTTTGTTTAGATTATTTTGTTGTTTCATTTTACTTTGCATATATAGATCTGTATAGAGAAAAAAATTTTAATCTTAGAAGAAATTCAAATATTTCAATGTTTTTAAAACATACGTTTAAAAAAAAAATTGTAAAAATATAAGCAAAATTAAGATTTTTCTTCACATTTCTAAACATTTAACCAAAAAAAAATTCTCTTAATCATAAGATTTGGTCAGGTTGCATGTTTAGAAAAGGTGTACTTTCAAAGTCATTGATATTTTGATTTGTTTATGTCATCAAATTAATAAGTTAAATAATATCATAGATAATTTTACAATTTATTGAGAATTTGCATAAATTTTAAGGTTATACAGAAACTAATCGCTCACATATATAAAATATTTCATTGAGAGTTAACGATTTTTATGATAATGAATGCTTTGCTAAATGATTAAGTTATAAAATCACAAAAACGCAAAATCATAAAATCATAAAATCACAAAATCATAAAATCATAAAATCATAAAATCACAAATCATAAAATCACAAAATCATAACATGATGCTTTACGATCCATATTCATATCTGTGATAATAAATTTTGTTTGTGTTTCCCTTTCTGCTTCTTTTTTTTTTCTTTATTAATAAAAGACTTTTTCTGTTTGTTAGATAAAAAGTACACGGAAACTAATAATAAGGAATATAAAAAAGTATGAAAATATGTTTGTTATGTTATGTTGAATATTTGTATAAGGACGTGTATGTGTTTTCTTTTCTTTTTTTTTTTTCCTTTTTTTGATTTGTCCTTATACATATTGCATTGTTTTCATTTTTCATCTGTTATTTAAACTGTCCCAAGGAAAATTTATAACAATAGAGTTTAGAAAATTCCTTTTATTTGTAGTTTTTTTTTTCTTGTTTGTTTGTTGATAATACCCTATATAAAGTATATTAAATTAATTAATCTTTTGGAATGGCAAATCTATAGTTTTTTCGAAAAGTTTAGTTGGCCATCTTTTCAAAAATTTTATTGTTTTTTCATAACAAAAACTTTGAAAATTTCCAAAAAAAAAAAATTTTCCATATATTTTTTTTATTTAATGATAATTTTTAAAATTAATGTAGAGTATTTAAAATAAGATCTTTGCTTTATTTCATGCCACACTATTTCTACTTTCCATAATATTTTGAGTTATATGAGTAGCAATAGAAAGATTTTGTCATAAAATGCCAACAGAAAATAGTGGCAGCATATTTTGCCAAATGACAGTTTCTTTCAATTTCATAAATTTTCGTACTTATCTATATTTCTTTATATAATGATCTTATGCCATTTCTTTCTTCTCGTTTTCTTATTTATTATTACATTTTAATGCAATCAAGAAATGAATTGTCCATTGTAGTTTTTCGGACAATTAATTTAACATTAAATGACAGGTGTTGCAAACAATATTTCAAATACCAAAAAAAAAAAAAAAAAAAAAAAAAAAGGAAATGTATATACACAAATGATGTATAAATACAAAAATTATAAAGATAACATCATTATTAATTGCTCCCTGAGATTTGACTTTATCAATTTGTTTTGTTTGTCATTTACCTGAATAATCAGAATAAAATAAAAACAACACTCATTTATTATTTATTTACATATTATTATATAAAATCAATTATTACCTAATCATACTTAAATGATGGGTTTTTTTTTTTTTTTTTTTTGGTAAAATCAAATTATGCAAGAAATATGGAAACAAACTCTAAACTCTAACTAAATAGAAAACAAAGAAGGAAGATTAAATTTTTCAATTTATTATACTATACAGTTATTATAAAATGATGTTAGCCATAAGGGCCAGGGTTTGTTAGTCAATCGAAACCCTAAAACTTCCTTTTTGTAACCACATTGACAGCAAGTTTAGGGTGCTCGTTTTATCAACATGAAGAAATCCATTGAACAAAGAACTCCATTTACGATAAGACCTTGAGCAATTTGCCTAATCTGAAACAATTTCTTAACAAAGAAAGAAAAATATTAAAGTCTTATTTTTCTAGTTCTGGCGCAAATTTAGAGCAAACAGTTAAAATGTTTGATTTATTCTTGGAATAAGTTCTCTTGAAATGAGCTTTATCCAGAAAAAGTAAGAACTAATTTATTGTATTTAATGGCTCCAGTCAATTTAAATCAAAATTTAGATGTTTAAAATTTGTATCCTAAGAAGGCCCTTTTTTATGTGAAATCTTTTTATAGTTTAAAGAGTAAGATTTTATGAAGGCAAAAATTGTTTCTGTGGCTTCAAAAAAAGTCATTGTTATAAAATTTTTATGAAATTTTTCTAATTGATCGCCCATATAAGAAAATTTTCAAAATATTCCAAGTTCGATGTAACATAATATCTTGTAAAATTTTAAAAAATTTTTTGTAAAATTCTGCTTTGTTTTTTACAATTAGTTTAATTATACGATATCGAATAATAATTATTCATTATATTTTGCTAGTTTTTTTTTATTTCCAATCTCAAGGAAAACTTATTGAATAAATTTAATATTAAGCTGGAACATGTTAAAGGAAAAGAAAGAGCTGAAAAGCAGGCCGGCCATTCATAATTAAGATATTTCAATAATAATTGAACAATATTTTCTCACACAAATGCACACACATCAACATTAAGAAAATCAATTGCAACAAACGATTAGAGAAATATGCAAAAATAAATAATAATAATAAAAAAGAAAAATAACAACAATGCCATGAAACTTTTTCTTTTAACTCTAATGAACCTAAAAAAAGTGTAACTTTTTAGATGAGTTCAGTTGAATTGAGTTGTATTCAGAGAGGACGAGAGAAGAGAGAGAGAGAGAAAGAAAGCGAGGTAACTTATTTGTTGGTCTTTGATTTTTTTTTTACTTTTTTCTTGCATTCATCTTTTTTTCTTTTATTCCTTTCTTCTGTTGCGTCCTTCCAATTTGCCTTTTTGTGTTTCGCTTAATGGTTTTTTTAGTTTCTTATGAATTCTAGAATTTTTTTTTTTTACTTTTTCCATCAGTTCTATTTAAAGCGAAATCTTAAAAAAAAACCATAAAAATTTTGTGGTAAAAAAAAAATTTTTTTTTTACCACAAACTTATTAAACAACCTGTTATACATTAATATCCATGTATATAAAGTGTAAAATCAATTTGAATGTGTAACAAAATGGCTGGAAAAGAATAAAAAATAAATAAATAATTACAGAAAAAAAAGAGCACTTAAAATCTTGGCCATTTAGTTGTTCATTCAATTGTTCGTTCATTCTTGGAAAAGTTTTTCAAGTTTTTTTTTTTTTTTTTTTTTTTTTTTTTTTGCTTGTATACATTTTGAGAGAAACATTTGTTTGTATTTGATGTGATGCCATTACGATTGTAATTCAAATAGTTGGAATGGAAATGGAAATTTCAATCAAACAATAACAACAACAATAATAGTTAGTCTTTTCTTTTATATTTTAAATATAGATTTTTCTTTTGGTTTCACTTCTCCGATTTTCTATTTTTCAGGTTTAATTTTTTCATTTTTGTTATTATATTTTTTTTTTTTTTGCATTTGTTGAAAAAGTCAATTGTGTGATGTGAAAGGCCATATAAAGCTTGTAATTTAATTTTAATGGTGAGTCCATTATTGAAATGAAAATTTACCAAAAAAAAAGTAAAAACAACAGAAAAGAAAACCATTTAGATATCAAAATGTTTCGAGGCCTAAGGCTGACTGTTGAATATTTTATAGCGTCCTTGCTTAACATAAAATAGCGTAACATAAAAGCCCAGTAAGCGAAATATGTTAGTCCTGTTTAAAATTTTCCTTGTAACAAATTTCCAAAATCAAGTGGAATCCAAGAAATGATCAGATTTTATAATAATTTATTTAAGAAAAATTTTAAAAATTATGAAATATTTTCTTGTTAAAAGTTATGAAAGGACTCAAAAAAATATATCGATTTGGTCAAAATTTTTTTTATTAGACATCTATATTTTTGAAGGACTATGAAATTGTCAAGGTATGAAATTACTTAAAAAAATATATCGATTTAGTCAAAATGTTTTTTATTAGACATCTATATTTTTGAAGAAATATGAAATTGTCCAACAAAAAAATGGAGAAAATATGTTTAAGAGGAAAAATAGATCGATCGAAATCTTTTTTTTTACATTTTACACAGCACTTTTTCCAAATGTAAAATATAAAAATCTGTTTAGAAAGAATTAAGTCAAAATATACATCGATTTGGTTAAAACTTTAAAAAAAATTTTTTTATATTGATTGATGTGTGAAAGATTTTTGCAAAAGCTTATTATTCAAAATATATTATTCTATTAAGAAATTATTCGATCTTAATTATATTCAAATAAAATTCTTGAAACGAAACAATTTTATGTGGACAATTTTATAAAAAATTATGTAAAAAATTGCTTTGGATTATTTAATGATAAAAATGCGCAGGTACATGGACTCAAATCGATTCAGTAAGTTATTGCAAATTGTTAAGATTGTTAAGATTTAACTTTTCCATTTTCTCAAATCCTGTTATATTTCATATAGAAAGTTATACCTTACACTTACTCTCTTTCTCTCAATTTCTCTCTCACTTTCTCTCTGTCTTTGTTTTGCACATGTTATAACTTATACTATTTTCAAGTTATAGATAGAGCTCGACGCATACGAAAATAGCTTTAAGTAAAAATGAAAAAGGTTTTTTTGTGTTTATCTCTTTTTGTGTGAGTGCGAAAGTGTATGTGTATAACGGAAATTCTTTACAGTGATTACGTCAATAACTATGCCAGCTATCAGCTATTAGCTATTTAGTTTGATCTCCTTTTGATTGAGGGAGTTAACATTTTTTCAACATTTTCTACGTCTTTTTCGTTTTCTTCATCTTTTTTATTGCTTTTGTTTTTGCATAATTCATGCATTAAACTATAATGTCGATGAATGTTATCTACTAATTGCTATCTCTTTCTAAATGAATTCACTTTAAGAAAAATCTCATTAATAAGAAAAAAAAAAGCATTTTTGCACAGAATTCTTTTAGTATTTTATCTACCATCAAAATGATTATACGCATATCGAAAATGGTATAATATGAAATTTGTAAGAATTAAACTAAAATTTTATGGCAGCATTAAATTTAATCTAGAAAAATTTTTGTCAAGTTTTTTTTTTTTTTTGAATTTTATAGATGAAGCTTTTTTATCTGATAAAAATTATAATTGAAATGGTCACGTAAGCAAAAGAAATGTTGGAGAGTACGGTGGAGATTCCACAAGGATTTTTAAGATATGTGAAATTTTACATTTCACAAGCATTTTCTGAATTTCGTTTAACGATCTGTTCAACCACACTTTTAAAAAATATATGAAGGACCTTTAAAAGTTTCGGCTGAATTTTCATTAGATAAATATTTTAATTCAGTGTAAAATTTAAATAAATTTTAAATTTAATTTAGTTAAATTTTAAAATTAAATTTTACATTTTGCTTAGTCAAAACCAATCATTTTCCTTAAGGAAGCTAAAAAGTTCTTAAGAAAACTTTTAAAAAACTAAATTATTGGAGTTGGTTCAAATCCATAACTTTCATAAAAAAAAAAAAGTTTCTTTCTTGGTTTTTTCTTCTTTTTGTTTTTTAAACTCTTTATAAAAATTGTCATTGAATGTTTGTTGGGCCTTGTAAATTGAATGTAATTTAAAACAATTTATTTTCTGGATCTGTTAAACTGGAAAAAATCTTCAAGATTTTAAACTTTCCTTTTTATTTTCTGCTGACTTGTTCTTAAATTTGTTCTGATTTGTTCTATTCTTAAATAAATATTGATAAATTTGTATGGAAGTTAATTTAAGTTTGGTTGGAAATTTAAATAATCATTTAGTTATTAAACGAATTTAACGATAAAAATAAAAAAACCTCAACAATAATAAATATTTGCCATAACAACAATTGTTATTGTTATTGTTATTTTGTTATTGTTATTGTTATTTTTAATTGTTGTTTTCTTATTGTTATTGTTATTGTTCTTGTTATTGTTACTGTTATTGTTATTGTTATTGTTATTATTATTGATTTGTATGGATAAAGCCACAAGTTTGGGCAACACTTGTCAATGGTCGAGCAATTGCATTAACAGCACGTCGTGCATTTACATCCCGCGCATTTTGTAAAACAAAATGTAAATATAAACAAACAAACAAACATTAAAAAAAAATTTCCCTCTATTTGACTTTTAATAGATGTATAAATATGAAACATATATAAAACATATAGGTCAAAAAATTTATTGGCCTTAATTTATTAAGAAAATTCAGTATTCAAAATTCACACATTAAAATTTTATTAAAAACTCAAAGTTGTATGGAAAACTTATTGAAATTGATTGAAATTTTTGATTTGTTGTTTCGTTAAATTTATTCTTTGATTGTTTGTTTGTCTGTCCGTTTGTTATAAATACAACATTCGTTGTTATTTAAAATTTTTTTTTTCGTTCTTTTATGATTCGATTTTTTGTCACATTTTTTCTTTTTTTTTCTTTTTTTTTTTTTTTGGTTAAATTTGCTTTCTTTTGTCTACACGTGTTTGTAAAATGAATTTTTTTAGCCATTGTTATGTTTAGTTGATATAAATAAATTCTACATATATAATTTAACAAACATATAAAAAAAAAATGGCTGCAAGAAACAAAACGAGAGAAAAAAGAATTTCTTCAATTTGTTTCGTTCGTTTCGTTTTTAAAATTTTATTATTCACACTTTGTTGTTTCGTTTTATATTCATTTAGTTTTGCTTTTTTTTGTATTGTAGTTATTTTGTTGTTGTTGTTGCTGTTTCTGTATTTTATTTGTAAAGTAAAAGTAAATGGCATGAATTTTTGCTTAGTTTTGCATTATTTGACGATTTCAATTTGCATTTTGTGTTCCTCCCCCCTCCCCTTCCTTTTTTCATCCTCTTTCACTTCTTCTTCTTCTTCTTGTTATTGTTGTTGCTATTGTTATTTTGTTTTATTAGTTATTTTTGTAAAAATTTTTACGTATCCAAAAAAACAAAAATTAAAACAGTTTTAGAAAACCACAAAAATGTGTCAATACATTTAAAATAATTTTGAATGAGTGCTTGTAAAACAAATAAACCAAATAAAACTAATAACGAAAAAAATTTACAGCTTTTATATTTGATCAATTAAATTAATATTTTCATAAAAAAAAAAATTCTCTTTTATTTTAGTAAAGTTAATATTTTTTTGTGGCTCTGAATTCTGGTATCTCTAACTTCTGAAATAAAATTTTTTGTTACCATTTTCAGAATTTATCAAGTTTAAATTTACAAAGAAAACAAACTATTAAAAAGATTAAGAAAATAGAAAACTTGTGAAGGCCTTGTCTCTTAAGCGGTTGATAAGGCCTTCGGAAATTTTACAAGTCATAAGTAAAAGTTTTTGTTCAAACTTTGAAAAAACTTTGAAAGTTTTGATGTTTTTTTTCTTTTCTATACAAAAAGAAAATGCTAAAATCGCGTGATTAACCAGTTAGTTTCACGTTTGAGGCCAATTTTAGCCAGAGAAAATTATTTTATGAAATTTGCTTTGCAAATAAACTCTTTAGTATTATTAGAGTATGAATCAAATTTAAATTCATTTTTTTTTAACTCCTAACTTTATAAAAAGATTTTTGATTTTGCAAAATAAATTTCTTTCCTCTGTGAGATTTTTAGTTTTTTCTCTTGGTTTGCCTTAAGGCATTTGGAATTTATATTATTTTATAGGAAATCACTTTATGGATAAGTTTTGCTAAAAAAAAATTGCCACTTTTTGTATTAATCTCGCCCATCTCGTTGCAGTAAGAAATTTGACTTTTAAAGTTGGGTCACTCCGTCCAATTCTCTAGTTCTACTCCTTGAAACTTTTGTCTAATGTTTTTTAATCTATTTTTTTTTTGTGTTTTTTTTTTTTTTTTGAGAAATATTATTTGCCCTTTAAGTTGGCCGTTAAACTTATTGACCTTTGGATTAATTTACTTTATTTGTAATTTTTGTTTTAGCTACTTAAAAAAAATGTCCATGTCCATGTTAATTTCATAAATTAAATTGCCAAAATGTAATAAAACAAAAAAAGCCCAAAAAAGAAAAATCATGCATGAAAGCTTTAACAAAATCATAGAAAATTGTTACTAATTTTTTAGCGTTACAACTTTTGTTTTGTTTTTTTTTTTTTTTTTTGTTTTGTTATTTTTGGTAATATGGCCTTTTCATATGTAATTGGTTAATAACAATGTTAGGGAAATAGACCCATGATAATTGAAATATACACGTTAAACATGAAACTTTAAATGAATAATTAAAAAAGACAAAAAAAAAAAAAAAGAAAAAGAAAAATACAAATTTATTTCATCACAAGATGGCAGTTTCTAAATAAAAATGTCAGTGCTGGAATTGTAAGTTAAATTATGGCATTTAAAAGGCCTTAAATAGTTAAGAAGATTGATGAGAGTCATGGATCTAAAAGTATTTGAAAACCTTTCAGTATAAAGAAACTCAATTATAAATTTAAGTTTCATGCATTGGGCTTGTTTTTATGACTTCATTAAGGTTTATCAAAGCTTTCAATTCATATTTTTTCTTATTTTTCTTTTAAGATGGTTCCCTTTAAAATTCTTTTCAGGAGAAATACATTCCACAAATATAAATGTAGAAAAGTATATTCCAGAATTAGCCCCATGAGATAATTTAAGTAATTTGCAAAAACTTGTTATATTTTCTAAATTTTGCATCATTTAGATTTACGATAAAGTTGATGTTTAGATAAAATTTTATTGCAGCATTTTATGATTATAAAGATATACCAAAAAAAAAAAAAAAATCATTAAATATGATGCGTTGTCATCA
The DNA here is from genome assembly GCA_023089585.1 of Melophagus ovinus. NCBI lineage: Eukaryota > Metazoa > Arthropoda > Insecta > Diptera > Hippoboscidae > Melophagus > Melophagus ovinus. Next base: position 10,915,180 of record JAKKIB010000177.1, read on the forward strand.
TAAGAGAATTAATTTAGTAATAACAATCAAGATCCCTGAGATAGCACCAACACTTAAGAATTTTATAGTCGGTCAAGGCAGACTTTTCAATAACTCTGTTCACTTCTTCAGCGTTTTGCTTAAAGTGTTGAGTAAAAGTCACTTAAGGGAATTACAAGCCACTAAAACTGGAAAGAATTGTTATTTCTCAATTTTTTCAAAAAGTATATAGTTCACAAAATGGATTGATTTGGACAAAAGCACAATTTAAAAGTGTACTTTTTTCCCATAAAAATGACTTTTTCAAAAAAGGCTCTATATGGAAAATAATCGTAAAAATAAATCGATCTGGACTAAATTTGGTACGCACGTTTTCTATGTTAAAATACAACTCTGTACCCAAATTATATAGACAGATGGACAGACAGGCCTAAATCGAATCATATAAGCGATTCTAAGTCGATCATAATAATAAAAGGAGAGTCCAACTCAATTTCTCTTAGTTGTTACAAACAGCTGCACAAACTTATAATACTCTGTATCACAAGTGGTGTAGGGTATTTTATATGGCCTTTTAGGGGCCTTGACAAATAATAACACAATAGATCATCTGAAACTTGCTCAAGTTTTAAGTCTGTTAGTTGAAATTACACTAAGCAAATACAATTTTGCTTAATGTCATGATAGATCTCCTTAGATAGATGGTTGTATGAAGGCTTTGGGCCAGAACACTCCCTTAGAAATATTCCATGAAAAAGTAGCTAAATATTTTGAAAAATAATGGCTTTTATTAAATTCTATATTTTTTAGAAGCTCTTTTGCAAACTTTAGATGACTCCTCTTTTGTAGACTTCAGTGACTTTAGTTCATTCTTATCGTAATCGCCGTTACAAGGAACATGGCATTAAATGATGATTTATCTATAATCTCTAAGCAAACATTTACCTGTACAATTCATAACATTTATGTTTCTTTAACTCATGGATTTTACTAACATACTAATTGGCTTAGTTAATGCTGCCAATCTTTTATAAGGATTTCTCTAAGCTTTTATGTATGAAAATGAAAGAGAAGATAACATTTCACTTTTATTTCACTTTTTTTTTCTTTTAAACTGTTTTTTTTTGGTTATTTCTTTTTTTTGGTTTTTTGTAGTCATATATAACAACTTTTATTACTGCATGGTCGCTTATAGCCAGGTGAATATGTAAGTGTGTTTGTATGTAGAGTTTGAAGAAAAACGTGACAACTTTTCATATTAAACGTGAATGTTCACAAAAAAAAAAAAAAAGAAAAGAAGAAGAAGAAGCAAAAAAAAAATTATGTTATTTTCCAATGTAATCCGTTATATCTACATGAAATAATCATGTAGAAATAATTAGAAAATATTATATTAATATAAAGCACACACATATAATAATAATAATAACAAATAATAATAATAACAAAAATAATAACAGTTTAATAAATGTATAATTAAATAAAATCAAATGAAAAGCTCTTAAATTTGTACTAATTAAATGAGTATGTTTTGTATTAAGGAAAAGGGAAAAAATAGAAAAAATTATTTATCCGCATTAGAGAAATTTAAGAGCTTAATTCAATAAATATGAAATTAAAAAAAAAATTTTTTTTTCTATAGATTTTTAATTAAATTTAATTAAATGTTAGAGGCCAGAAAATGAAAATTCAAAATATATTTGGTCTTTTGCAAGTACCTTGTATTTTAATCGTTTAATCGTTCATCCAAAGTGAAATTTTTAATTTATTTTTTAAATTAGAAATAGAAATGATTATAGATAAACGGAACTGAACTTTTTTATAGTTGGCCTTTAAAATATCACCATTTAAGACATCATTATGTAATCACAAATCTGCTCTACCGTGCTCTATCGTTTTATATGTTGCCAAAGGGTCTCCAAAATTCGACTACATACCGCTCCATAAATCTAACAATCATGTACAATCATTATAACATTCAATATAACAATATGTTAATGTATCAATATATCAATATATCAATATTTTAATATATCAAATTATCAATATTTTAATAATGATTTATTGAAAGATGAAATAATAAATGTAATGTTGAAGGGTGTGGCTTCATTTATACATACATATCAATCTATCAATTTAGCCTTAAAGCAATATATCAAATTATCAATATGTCAATAATAATCAATATTGATGGTCTGATGTTTTAATACATTTATCTAACAATATCAATGTATAATCCTAAAACAATTTATTGATATATTGGCATATTGATTTATTAATATTTTAATTCATCTATGTATTAAGAATTATTGATTTATTTAATGTAATTATTGGATTTATAGATTTGTATCAAAACAAAATGCGATGAAAATTTCTTAAATTTGTACACCAATAAAAATTATGTACGTGTGTGTGTAATGGTATGGAGAATGGAAATATAACACAAAAAAAAAAATTGATGGAAATTGCAGATGATTACCTGGTAATAATAAACAATGATAAATGCTAAAAGAAGAAAAAACAGCAGAAAGAAACAATACTTGTGGATATTTATTTATAAATAAGAAGAAGAAGTAGAAAAGCAGTAGAAGAAGAAGACAAGTGAATAGCGGAATAAAATTGCCCAATACAAATTTTATATACAATTGTTTATTTTTTCTGTATTCTTATTGTTATTGTTATACAATTGCAAACATTTAAACATAAATGCAGTTCTCTATTGATAGAATTGTATGGAGTTATATGGATTGCTGCACATAAAGATGATAAATGTAATATATTTTTATCATAATAACACATTGCGGTTACAATGATAAATTGTGTACAACATCAACGCTAGCACCATCATCATCATTTTGGCCGCCAATAAAAGAACTGAAACGTTTAAAAATAAACCAAAACAAAAAAGAAAAAGGAAGAAAAAAGGGAAAAATAACAAAGGAATAGTGGACAGAAGGCAGACGATAGAAGCTGGACCACAAAAGACATAAGACGGACGTTAGTAATATAAAAAAATTTTCTAGCTTAACACAACTCACAATTAAACTGAACTACACCAAACTAAACATAATAGAAGAGAAAAAAAAAGAGAAAAAAAGAGTACTGTGCTGCAAATTAAATGTTTAATGCAAAGACGTAATATAAATGTATATATGAAAGTGATTTTGTGTATGTATGTGTGTACATAGTTCTATTGTTACTATTTTTCATCATACTGCTTCATTTTGTTATAAACTTTGTAAATTCAAATGTCATGGCACGAGCAAACTAAAAAAGCAAAAGAGAGCAAACAAAAAATGCAAAAAAAAAGTTTACCTAGAAAACGATGTGAAAAATTACTCAAGTACCCGCTGAGTGCAAAAAAAAAATACCAACAGTAATAATAACAGTAAAGTAACAGTTTTATAACGGTATCTGTAACTGTAATTGTAGTTGTAGCTAGCTTATTATTATTATTATGTAGAAAAAGAGCACAATACCAACAACCAACTGACTGACTGAGTAGACAAATTAAAACTGATGAGATGAATAGGGCAAATATGTTGAAGATTAAGATGGAATATACTGATTTTATGGTAGTATTGAGATTACAAACTTTTGGCTACGGGCATTGTTACTTCATACTTTCATTCATATTAAAACAAAGTAAAAATTTTATAATCATGTAGAATTGATGATGAGGAACAAACACTTTTGATATGTTTAAGTAGTTAAGGTAAGACTTTGAAGGAAAAATGTAAGCAAAAATGGAAGAACTCAAATTTTGAAATGAGAGTTCAAGAAAAAACATAAGCGGCTTTTTATAAAGGCCACATTTTAGGAAGGAGAGATTGAAAAGACCTAAATTGTCTTCAATAAATATCATTTTTTATGTACATGGACAAAACCAGACGGCAGATAAATGAATAGAAAGACTTAAATGGCTTTCACTAAAGTTGCTTGAGGTTTAAAAAACTTCAAATCTCTCAAATTTATTATAATCCTTGCTTCAAGTTTAATGTAGGGACTAGAAAATATGCATAACAACAATAAATTTGTTTAAAAATTTTTTATAAATTTAATAACATGGTACATTTAAAAAATAATTATGGAAAAGTGGAATTTATTATGAAGTATTTGAAAATAAAAACGAAATTATAACTTAGAAATTTATACATGCACACACACACACACACACACACACATTATCACAGAACCAGTAACGTCAACGTCATTTGTCGTTTACAAAACGTGAACGAAATATGTGAAAATAAAATATGAAATAAATCCGAGACGAATGGTTTTGAAAAAAGTAAAATTTCTTTATTTTATTCCATATTTAGCGTTATGCCCAAAAAGCGTTTTACTTTTCTCGTAGGAATTTTGCTTATAAAAAGTAGGCTGAAACAAAAGTGGAGATGAGAGTTTAGTCAATGGCCTAAAAGAAAAATTAAAATCGTGGATTTTTTATATGCTTTTAAAAAATTTATGAAATTTTAAGGCATTTTAAGTAAATTTTCTTTTTCTCACAATATTTTCATGAAGAATAATATGAATGTGCCTTTGTTGTACACTTGATTGTTATTGCTCCGTACTAATGCATGTAATTTGTCTTAAAATGTTCCTTGCTATAAAAAATCAGCTCTATTTTGAAGAAAAAAACCTTAATTTTTATACTAAATGCTTTTTAATAAAGATAGAAGAAACGTTTTGAGAATTAGAGCTGCTTCCAAATATAGTTCGTTTATGAATTTCTTATGAGCGAGAAATCTACTCATAAAAAAATCTTTCTGTAAAGTATTCCTTAGTAGTAGTGTTAAAATATTCACCAATTTCAATGAAAGTTGAATATTTTGCATTTACACTTCACTATTTTCAATAAGTTTTTTTAAGCAGCACAAGAAGTTTCGTGTGGTAGAAATAAGCTTATTAACTAAAGTGTAAGTAAGAAAGAGTGAAATCTATATAATTTATATGGCGATCTTTTATTTAAATAATAGCAACATTAAAAGGCATTACCTAAATTTAGCGTTCATTATCTCACTCACATTTAAAACTACTTTCACATTTTCTCTCAATTTTTTTTTCTCATTTTATCTCGCACTAAGATTTCTTGCTTGAAAGGCTATTGTTTAAGTAACTGTAAATGCTTGCAAATGTATTCATTAAGATCATTTGATTTGTGGTTTAGTGTTAAAATTAGGAGAGCGGCCATTGTTTTTTAAAAAATGGCGTTACTTTAATATGAATTAATGAATGGAGAAGGGGAAAAGAAAATGGTGATATTGTTGATTAAATTTTATTCATTGCTTTTTATATTTGAACAAATGCAAAGAAAATTTATGAATATGAAATGTTAATTTAAGTTAATTTCTATTTTAAATATTTTGAAATTTTGCTTCTAGAAAATATATAAAATTTATATCTAAATCGCTTCAGCAGAAACATAGATTAAAAAAAGTTTTCATTCCTTGATTGATTTTACTTTGATTACAAAGAAAATTTATTAAGTACCAAAAAAAAAAACATAAAAAACAAAATAAAAAATTGTGATTAAATATCAAATCTCTTAAGGGATATTTTTTCCAGTTAGTCACATTTTCTTGGCTTAATAAAGAGGATAAAGTGTATAAGAGTTTTTTTGTAAAATCCTTTACACAACAATTGGTATAAAATTCATATGCGAATAAGTTTTCCCAGAGATGAAGTAAGAATAAAAGCGCAAGCTTCATTTGTAAAAGAGAATTTTTGCAGGAGCTTATGCAAGAGAGAGAGATAATTGTTAAGAAATCTAATGATTTCAACTTTTTTTACAATAACAATTTTGCCTTTTGGCAAAATTTTCTAAAAAGTATGCAAAGAAATTCTTTATTTTCTCCTTTTCTCTTACAAAGTCAAGCGTCTGGGACTCTCCCGTTGCCTTTTTTTTTTGATTCATTGAAAATTACTTTTGGTATGTCTCTTATTTATTAACTCTCTTTCTTTCTTATCTCTTTTTTTTATTGAAATAGTCATTTACAAAATGAATGAAATTGCAAGAAGTTAAGAACAAATTGAACAATAAATGAGAGTATTTGAATTTTTTGATTTTTCTTCATTCTATTGTTGTTGTTTTTGCTGTTATTGTTACCATTATTGTTTTTAGGTTTAATAGTAAGAGCTCCAGTAGCAAAAGGACTAAATTTTCACACAGTTGTGTTTTTTTAAAAAAAAAAAAAAGCAACAAATAAGCAAAGAAGCAAAGCAGCAAAAAAAAAAAACAAATAATGCGTGTGGTTGTGTATGCATGAATTTATGTAGTTGCAATTTGAACGATACGACTAAAAATTTTCGCATAATCATCGCTCAGTTTTACAATCGTATTTGAACGTGATGTTACGTCGTTATCCAAGGATACGCAATATATATAATATACATATATTAAATGTACATGTGTGTATGTGATACAAATATATGAAATTTAAGGCAAAAGCAAATTTTAATTTTTTAGTAAAAAATTTGTTGCCAAAAAAAAAGAAGAAAAATTAAATTAAATTTTCTCATTATCATTATAACAGAAGAAGAAGAAGAAGAAGAAGTAGAAGTAGAAGAAGGCGGTGAAGAATAAGAGGAGAAGAGGAAGTTATAAAAAAAAATATGAAAAAGTGAAAATAATCATACGAAACAAAATAAAATAAAAAGTAAAAGAAAATGCTAAGTAAAAAATCATCATTAAATTATTATGCAACATCATTATTATTATTATCCTCATCATTATGATAATGATTATTAACAAATGTGAAAAAATAAGAAAAAAAAGTATAATAAAATCCATTCGTGCTCTCGTTATTTTCTAGTTTTCTTGTTGTATGATTTTTTCGTATTGTTATTGTTGTTGTTGTTGTTGTTTGCTGCTGCTTTTGAAAATTTAATATAGAAATAAATTAAGCGTTTGTATGCGTGTTTACGCATCATGTGCCATGCACATGTTGGACAATATCGAGCAATATAAGAATAATTGAAATAAATTACAAGAGAAAAAAACCAAAAAAAAATTTGATATTAAAAAATGTGTAAAAATTCAAGGATATTGCAATTATAAAGGCGTATACAACAACAACAACAACATAACATAAAAAATTTTACTCAAAAAAAAATTAATTATTTACCATGCACGTACTTCGCATTTTGTTCAAGTGCCAACAAAGTTTAACTTGCTTTGGCCATTCATATTTCTATTTTCTATTAAAGCAAGCAAAAAAAAAAAAAATAGAACAAAACAAAAGACCCGAAGAACACAGAAAATTAGAATAGGAAAGCAAAGAAAGTAAAAAAAAAAAGAAAAAGTAAAAAGCAGGCAGCAAAACATGAAGTGAAAAATTTTTGCATAATCATTACAAACTTTTATTGATTTAGCGTAGAGTTAAATATGCCAACAGCACGCATTATGATGGAATTAATGCAAATTATATGTCGAATGTAAATATCCACAGAAAATTTTCCAAAATAATAGAAAGAGAAAGATAAAGAAAAGCAAATTGAAAAATGAAAGCAAAAATAATATTTTTTATTGGAATGATTTTGCCTTGACTCATATTTAAGCATAAGCATAACAAGTGTTACATAAATCATTTATTCTATAAATCTAAGCATAGAAGCTTGTTTGCCCATATACTTAAAAAAATTAGTAAAACAGCAAAAAATCAAAAAGAATCCAAAGGCGAAAGAAGGAAAGAAAGAAAGAAGCAACAGCCAAATTTAGTTATCCTGTTTTTCGTTTTTGTTTTGGGCATTTTAAACCATAAGAGACTTTTATTAAAAGAAAAAGATACAGAATACAGAATAGTGGATCAAATGTGATTTTGAAGCAAACTTGTAGATGATCCATTTATGTTACCTTTGTTTCTTATTATTTAAAAAAAAATATATTGAAATATTCAGAGAGATAAAATGTAATTCTGAATACAATAAAATTTTAAAATTTACAAAAAAAAAATTTACCAAAATTTTTTTTATTAAAAAAAATTACTTAAAAAAAAGTAGATCAAAACATTCAAAATTAGGCTTCAAAACATTTCTTAGGGATTTTATAAGGCGAAAGAGTATGAAGAAAAATATAAATTTTGAGGTTTACAGTTGGACAATATGAGATAGCTAGATAAATATGAGTGGACAGACAACTGGACAGACATATTTAAATAGTGTTTCATGGAATCATTCGTTATATCGTGAAAAAAGTAGATCTACCATGAAAATTTTTGAAACGTTACATACATTTGGACAAATTTATCATACCATCCGTAATGTAAGTAAAATAAAATAAATATTCTACGTTTAGAAACAGGATATAAAAATTTATGGATATTTTCAATATCAATATGCAAACTCAATCAATAATTAATTTGCATCTAAATGCATAAACAAGCATATATATGCATTTATAATATAAGCATATATGCATATATGCATTTATATTTATATGCATGCTAATCATTATTTAAATTTCAATAATTTTCAATTGTTGGTGTAAAATAAAAGGAAATTTTTTTTAAATAAAAATTTTAATTTACACGCGCATGAGGCATAAAAGAATAAATGCATATAAGCAAATAAGCAAATATATATGCATATGTAATATGCAAAAATATTAAGACGTTTCCAACTCAAGAGAAGTAGAAAAATCAAAAAAAATAGAAAAAAGATAATACAAAAAAATTTTTACCGTATAGAAATTTTTAATGAAATAAAAATTAAATACTTAAAAAAAGAGTAAATTCGTTGTAAAAATTGTAATTAAATATTTGTATGCAAATATGAAAGCATAAGTTAGATAGTGCTTAAGGAAAAGAAGTAGAAAAGCAGCTAGAAAAATAGAAGAAGAAGAAAAAGAAGAGACCATAATTATGAGTTATGGCATAAATGCATATGCATGCATTTTTAAGTGTTTTATATAAAAACTTTTTTACATAAATGCGTGATTGTGTTTGTTTGTGTTTTAGTGTTTGGCAGCCAACAAGTGACAAAAATCATCATTATTGTCATTATCTCATCATTTGTTGTTGTGCTGATTATGCTTTAAAAAAGTAAAATAAAAAATTATAAATACAGGCCAGAAAAAGACAAAGACGAAAATCGAAAGTAAATTTCTTCTCATTGTTGAATGAACGGCAGTAAAAATCGACAAAAAGAAAAAAGGAAAAGAAAAAGAAAACTTATGACCTGTTGTTGCCATAAAATAGAAAAAATATAAAATAGATATAAAAATGTAAATTTATTACGCTCAATCTATTTGAACTCATTTACAAAATGAGAAAAACAAATGTAAAAAAAAAAAAATTACATGCTGCTCAAATCAGTGATTTAATAAATTGCTAAGCAAAAATTGCCAAATTGCTCTAATAACTTTTGACCAGCTTTTTTTAATTGTTGTTGATTTAAAAAAAAAATTCTTTTACATTAATGTCACTTAAGGCATTGTGCCTAATTGTTCCAAAACTAATCGTTTTGAATAGATTTTTTGGTTGAAAATTAATGGAAAAGAACTTAAAAAGTTTAATGAATTTTTTAATGCTGCATTTCATTCATTGAAATTATCATTTAAAGTTCTTACTAAAATTATTGGCCATTTGAAAATGGCCAATTGGCAGAATAAAAATTGTGACCAATTTCTTGTTTTTATTTTACAACTTTTAAAATGCTAACTTATCCCGTCATTTTGTCATGTCCATGACAAATTTTGATAAAGCTCAAATTTATATATGAAATTCTTATGCCGAAGACTTATTGCACTATATGTTATATATAACCTAAATTTAATATTTACCATGTTGTCTCTTCTGCAAAACTAGTTATTTAAATGAACTAAACACGTCCCATTCTTCCTTTTATTTATCAGCTATTGCTTCTTTTTCATTGTTTTCTTCCTCTTCTTCTATTTGTTTTACTTTTTCATATTTTGCAACGTTTGCTTTTGACTCTTTCTGGTTGAATTTTCGTTACTTACTTGTATATATAGATTTCTTGTACAAGTATAACTTGACAATGTTAGCATACATTTAAATAAATAACATTAAGATTTCATAAAGATGAAATGAAATTTACCTTCATTTTGTTTCTTTTTTTTTTTTGTTTTGTTTTTCTTTTTTGTATGCATACAATAACGAAATAGCATACACTTGCAGTGGCACAAGAGATGACAAATAACAAATACTAGCATCAACACCAACAATGACAACAATAATAATAAGAAAAATGTAAAAGATGAAATAACAATTCTACAATAAAGTTTATGGATAAATTGTTTACTAACACAATAAAGTGTTATGTGTGTAAAGCAAAGTTTCAAGTACATACTAGCAGCAATTTTAACAGCAGTAGCATTATTATTATTTACATTTAATGTTACAAACAAACACTTATCATTTATATATATATATTTATATTATTATATATATAGATATAGATGAGTGAATGTATATACAAATTTAATAAAGTTAAACAAAAGAAATACAATTACACTAAAATTGACAGTGAGGACAACAACTAGAATAACAGTAAGCAAAACAAGAAGAAGAAAACACAAGCACTATAAACGAACAAAATCGTTAGAGTTGAGAAAATTGAGGTAGTCATATAACAACAATAATAAGAATAACCGTTAGCTATTATTGTTGAAAAAGAGAGACAGAGAGAGGGTTGTATATGTAATTGACAATGATAATAATAAGATAAATGAAAATGAAAGAAAAGATAACGGTAGATTTGAATGCATGCACAATAACATATTCATACACATGCCTACATATATATTAAGAGCTTTGTTTTTTTTCGTTTCTTCTTTTACCTTTTTTTTGAAGTTGTTTTTTTTTTTTTTGGTATCAGTTGGGATTGTTCTTACATTTTGTGAAAGAGAATTTATTGCGCATTATATCTGCCGCTTCCAAATATGTATAATAACAAATATTTTTATACACGGGCAGTACATTTTATATTATATACATATATATATATATATATATATATATATATATATATAATAAGTATACATATCTTTGTATGTATGTGTAATGCTGAATATAAGAAATAAAACTTGTTATGCATAAACATTAAGTGTGTTTGTGTGTGTTCTTCTTCTTTTATATTGAAATAATTGTAAAGTATTGCAATGGGATAGACACAGTGAAAGAGAAAGGGAAAAGGAAAGAAATGTATAGAAATGTAAGATTATGAAAAAAAAAAAACAAATAATATCATTTTATAGCTATTTCTTTCTTTCCCTACTCAATATATATTTATTTATATTACTGCCTCTTTCTCTATCTCTCTTTGTCTTGTGACAAATCTATAGTAAGCATTTTTCTTCTTGCCAAAAAAGCAAATTAAAGAAAAAGAGCTCAACAAAAAAACAAAAAGAAACAGAAAATCATTTGCCAAAAAACGAAAAAAAAAAACCAGGGCACATTGAGTTCACATGCAGAGTTCATATTACATAGCATTTCATTATCATTATATTGTGTTGGATTGTTTGTTTGATAGTTTGATAAGGACTCTTAAGCCAATATATAATTCTTTTTCTGCACATTTTTTTTGCATGAATTAATTTTTTTTATTCATGATGCTTTCGTTAGTTTTTTGGCCAATTTTATTTTTTGTTTTTTACTTTTTTATTTTTTATCTTAATTGTATTCATACGCATTTGCCTGCTAGCCAAGCAATTGAACAGGTAATAGTTGCTACTGTTAAATTGAATATGAGAGATGCATTATGGAAAAGGTTGTTCAAATAGTTTACCTAAAATAATACATTTTTATTTAACTGCATATTTTTTTTTATAATTTGTAACATTTGCCATTATTTTGCTGGAAACTTATTTAACTTATTAAATTTGCTACATTTTATATAAAGTTTGCAATAAATTTTAAAGGAAAGAAATTATTTCTCATATTTTTTTAATAATAATATTTATTAATAAGCGCTTCAAAAAAAAAAAATCATCTAAAAATGTAAATGTTAATCTGAAAAATAAGCACGAATCAAATTGCGTTATATACCACAACTTTAATTTACAATTCAGTATAAATTTTAAGGAGATAAAAGAAAATAATAAAATTTCATTTCACTTAGAACGCCATCTCGTCTAAGACGAGATAACGTGGCAATTCTATTCTTTTCTTATTGCGTATTACATTTCTTTTGAGAATATTTTTTAAACCAAATCGATTCAATTTAATTTCTTACATGTTTTTTTTAATAATTTCTGCATGTAGGTTGTTCAAGAAATTTAAAAAGCATAATTTAAAAATCATATTCATTCGTTTTCATTTTGGTTTTTTATTTCTTTTACTTGTTCTTTAGTTATATGAACTTTCTTATAAATTAACTTGAAAATTTTTCTAATTTATTTTGCTATTTAGTTATGCTATTAGTTAGTGCTATTGTTGACGTCTACATTGCTGATTTAATTTTTTGCATTCTCTTCATTATTCTTCTTCTTAATACATTGACTTGTTTTGCGGCATTTGCTGTTACCTTTTTAGAGATATCTCTTCCTAATTTATAATAATTCATAATTCTATTCCAATTTAAAATTTTATTCTGGTACACAACCAAATCATCATCTTCATCTCTTTCTCTTCTCTCTTCACTCTTTTTCTTACTACTACTTTTTCTGAGTTTCTTACTTTACTTATTACAAATAAAGTAAAGCAATCATTTGATTTTATCTCTCTTAAGGATTTTACGTTAATATTAAACACAAATATTCATATGTTGGCATAAATAAATAAATAATGAAATAAAAAATATATTCATCCAGCAAACAGAATTGCAATCATTCTCAATTGCTTGGTAGTTGTAATATGGAATAGCAATGTAATAAAAGTTAGAGACGTTATGTTAGAAATGGAGTTATAATCACGTAATTTTCAATATATTGTTAGTGTTGTTGTTATTATTATTTTTCATCATTCTCCATCATTATCATCGTTATTATTATATTATTATTATTGTTATTAGAATCATCATATGCGTGCAGAAAGATGAGAAAAATTCATAATCTGATTAAGATTACACAGAAAGAAGAAGCATTAAAGTAACATTACGCTTTTTATCCATTTTGATGTAACTGCTTATAAATTTCATGTGCGCACGCACACACACACACACACCACACAAACACAATGGTAGTTAGTGTGTTTGCTTGAATATGAAGATTTAAATTATATTATCAACGTTATTCTATAAAAATTTTCTTCATATGCATAAAGCACGGCAGAGAATTGCCAACAAAAAAAAATGTCTGCTTCCGAGAAAATCAAAAAAAAAGAAAAAAATTTTGGAATATGGCAAAATTACAAGCAGCTAGAAAATTAAGAATATATACACACACACACACATACATACATGCACATTGTAATAATGATTTTATGTAAAGGGTTGTTCAATAAGGTTGCCGCACAATTTTTTTTTTTTTTTTTTTTTTTTGTATAAATTTACTTGATAAGTTTAGATGATGCATTTGCATAAGCAGGCAGTTGCTTTATAAGTAAATTGGTAAATTAATTTTATTAGGTTTGCAGATTTTTATTTTTTTATTATTATAAATTTATATAAGGAGCTTTAATATGTAAAAAAAAAAATATCTCCATATGATAGTTTTCTCTTCAACTACCAAACTTTAAAAAATATGAACGAAATTATTTGAATATAAATTGAAAGATTTGCAAAAAAATGTGTTTATCTGTAACAGAATGACGGCTGCCATAAATTTGTATAATAATATACTTTTTAAAATTACAACAGACAAGAAATTAAAATGAAAATCCGTTTTCCTCTTAAAAAAATATTTATATTTACATTTATACCAAAAATTACAATTAATAAAAGCAAAAATGAAAAACAAGGCAAAAAAGGAAAAAAAAAAAGAAACAACAAAAAAAAAGCAAATGACAATGATTTTTTATGACATAAAGATAAAATATAAATGTGTATATATGTATGTGTGACATATGACATGGCAACATCACACAACTACTGAAACGTCTACTTATGCATTTTTATTAAAAATAATCATCAACATAACTCTATTCATTCTGATTCTATGGAGTGTTAATGCATGAGCGTATACATTTATAAGTGCGTATAACATATTGGTCAATAAATCTATTTCTTGATTTTCATATTCAAACGATTCAAGAATTTCAACTTTCATCTACTTTTGCTGGCGCTTTAAATTAAATTGTCACATAATGAAATTATATTTCATACAAAAATAACGATTTCCATTTTATTAAGTTTAAATAATTTTAAATGGCCTTTTACGATACGGGGAATAAATTCTCTCTCAACTTTTCAAGTGAAAAATTAAATCTCTGACTTTTTGTTATCTTTAAAATCATCAGCTATTTCATGTAAACTCTTAGAAATTTTCAGGTTTAGTTTTTAGATTTTATTAGAATTATCAGCATAATCTGGCTGCTTGAGAATTTTCACGATTTCATTTACAGTGAAAAATTCTACTTAAAATTCTACTTAAATATGTAGCTTAAGAATCTTAAAAAAAAAAATTATCAAATCTTTGTAATAATTTTTTCCAACAAAAATTAAAAATCTATTTTAAAAAATTTTCTGAAAATTTATGTACATAATTTTTAAAGCTTTCCATCAACTATTTCTTAAATAAAATCTTAAATAAAATCAAAAAGTGTTTCAATCAAAGACTTAGGGTTTTATATGTTTTTTTTCTTATTTATATGCTTATTGTGTGATATAATGCACTTTATTCTTATTGTTGTTGTTGTTTTTTGCTTTTCTTCTTCTTCTTCTTCTTTTCTTTTTTTTTTTTGTTGTTATTATTGCTATTGCTTTTTATTTACCTAACACGGTTTATTTTTGTTATATTACGTTCATAAATCAGGTTGTTCAATAATTTTATGGCTTTAGTTATAAATTTCAACTGCTTGAAATATATTTAAAGTTATATGGAAATTTCTAAACTGGCAACTTTTTGAATAAGTTTTTTTTTTGTTTTTTTTTTTTTTTTTACTTATATAAAAATACAAAATGTTGTGCATGCATTTAAGATTATAAAAGCTTATACGAAATAATTTATAAAAAAAATATATATGTTGTTATGTATGTGTGCATTTAAAAATACATACATACATACATATTTCGCTTATATGTATAAAGTTTTGTTTGTACATTTATTATTTATATTTAATTTTAGATGGATTAAAACGCTACAACCGAACAATTGAAGAAGCAAAAGATTAAAGATGACTTATATATATATAAACCAGAAAGAGATAGAGATATATATAGAGAAAATAGAAAAAACCAAAATCAAAAAAAACAAAAAAAAAAAAAAGAGGAAAGAGATGTTTGTCAAGCATATGTGACATTTTATTTTTATAATTTTTCATGCATTTCTTTATTTTTATATTTTATGTTTAAGTTTTTTTTTTCTCTTTTTCTGTTTTGTTATTGCTTTTTATACTCTTTCGTTTACGTTAATCATATAATGCTACATGCGAAATATTTATGCTTGAATGAAAGATTGAAATGTTGCAAATTGATTAATTTTTTTCTTTTTTTTTCGTTTTTGGCTGGTTTTATATAAGAAAAAAAAAAAAAAAAAAGTAAAAACAAAACAAAGTGAAACGAATTGAAGTGATGCAAAAATTTAGAGTTTTCGTTGGTTTTTTTTTTCTTTTTCGCTTTGGTTTTCTTTATACAAACATCATTTTATTATTTTTCTTATTTTTGGTTATTGGTATTATGCCAAATGTTTAGTCAGGCCCGCTTTTTTTTTTTATAAGTTTCAGGAAAGCAACTGCAGCAATTTGCATTGATGATCTTGAAAAGCTAAAGAAATGTTTAAAAATTTATTGTACAGTTAAAGGCCTTGAAAATAGTTTATTTGACTCGTTATTGGATTAGGGCAATGTTCCAAATTGTACTTCACAGAGTTGTATTTCTTGAGATATATCTGCTTACTTAAATGTCCTTTCTATTCTCTCTCAGAAATCAGTCTAAAATAGAATGATTAAAAATCCTAGTTTTATTTTTTTCAATTCGATACGTTTATTTAAGCGAAATTGTGATCTTTAAAAACTCTTTTAAGTAAATGATTTTTTTTACTTTTAAAGCCTTCTCAAATCTGTGTAAAGTATTGTTAGAGATATCTTGGGATAAATGGGAAGGTTTTAAAAACTTATATAGAACAGAGATTTATTCAAAGTTTAGATCTAAATTTTTTCTTTTCAAAAAGTCTTTGAAAGTTTTAGCAAAGTTCATCATTAATTTTATTTGAATTAATTAAAATTTTTCTATAAAAACAAATATCTAGGCTTTTTATAAATATGCCACGCCCTTGAGCTTTTTATAGGCCACGTAATAAGCGCAATAAGTAGGCAGCTTATAATTTTCTGTTTTTTTTTTAACTTTTACTTAATCACAAGCTGTGAATTTATTGAACAATTTCTTGGTTAAAATTTATCAAAAAAAAAAAAAAAGAAAAAAATTTTCATTTATTTTTGTAGACTTAACTTATCATTCATTACACAATTTCAGTAAAATTGTTTTTTGGTTTAATTAAAAATTGATGATTTTTCACATTTGCGTACTGAAATACAGTACGTGGGCTTTTTGTTTTTTGTGGTTTTCAACTTTTTCCATAAGTTTTTTTTCATGTTTTTTTCTTTTTTTTTTTTTTTGCCAAATTTAATTTCATTATTATGCTCATCATATAAATTTCTTTTTATGCTTTTTCTGATTTATTATTCTGATATTTTATGCAATACGATACATTGCACAATTTCATATGATATTTAAAATGAGATAAAAATGATATCGATGGTTTGGATAAATAATTCTTTAATAGAATTGAAATTTTTTTGGTTTTTTTTTATTAATTTTTTGTTGGAATTTTTTAAATTTAGTTAATATTTTGCTATACATAAAATTTTCAATTTTATTCTCTTTATTCCCTAAAACTAATCTTAATCAAAAATTAGTTGGTTGATCTATTCAAAATTCATATAAATTTTGCTAAGTTGCCAATTTTTTTTTTTTTTGGAATAACAAATGACATAAGAATTTTAATATACTTTCTATTTATCTGAGATATGGACGATTAAATAAATACAAAACACAAAACACAAAGAACAAATAAAAATACAAATAAAAAATTTGGAAAAATCGAAGAGGCAAACAAAAAAAAAAAAAGAAAAGAATTTGTAATCAATTGAATACGTGATTGGCATCTTAATGTTTCAACAAATATTTAAAGGATTTTTATATTCTACTAAAACTCATGTATATAACTTTATATAAATAACATATAAATCAATAAATCTGTGAACTAATTAGCCATATTTGAATCATGGGCTTTACACTTTTTAAGCAGCAAATCGTACTTATTTTTAAGCTTCAGTGCTTTTCTTTTTTAAGAAAAACATAACTTTGAGCTCAAACTTAAACTTAATTTTGGCAAGTACCTTCCTCTGATTGATATTCGTACAATGTCCGTAGTGAGTTCATGGATTATGAAAAAATAATTCTAAAATATAATTTTATCATTTTAAGCACACGACTCATGAATTGGTGACACGTGGCACCGTTTGAAACAGTAAAATCTCTGCTTTCTGGCATCTATTTTTTTATAAATTCTATAAAAATTTGTCAGATGGCATTTAAAATGTTCATATTTTTTTTAGAAATTATATGAGCGATAACTTTTTGACCTATGTGTTTAGTATGGACATTTTGTAAATTTATTTAAAATTTTTTTTATTTGCTTTTTTTTATTGCTACCTGGAAAAAAGGACCAACAATTAAGATTATGTGAGTCATTGTGTGTGTTTGTGTGTGTGTGTGTGTGTGTGTGTGTGCGTGTGTGTGTTGTGTAATCCATTTTAAATTGATTTAATTTTGTCTCTTTCTGGTTTTGTTTTGGTTTTCCTTTGTTAGTTTTAAAGAATTTCTATTTTTATGTATGCCCAAGAAATTTCTATAAATTAAAAAAAAATCATTTACATAAATGATCTGTCATTTTTTGTTGTGCTTTATTTTGTTTTATTCATTTGATTAAAGCGAGAATAGTTTATTAAAAAATTCCAAAGAAAAATAAAATAATGAATACACACACACACACACACACACACACACACACACACACACACACAAACACACATGAAGTAATCTTTACATGAAGAAAGTGAGTAGGTTTTTCTTTTTTCTTGAGAATATTCTTTTATTTTTAATTTTTAGACTTTCGTACTCACTTTTGTTTATAAAAGTTTTTTTTTTTTATTATAATAAAGAACAATAGGAATAATAATAATCATAATAAAGCAAACAAGCATTTTCAATGGTAAAAGGATAAGACACACACATACACACATACACACATACACACATAAATGATTATAAAGCCAAATGCATTAAATTCATCAAATTAGATTGCGTTCATTTAAGGCAAGTCATCATTTAAATGATGATAAAATTTAAATTGCCACACCCACTTTTTTAAATTCATTTTTGCACAAGAATGAAAGAAGACAAGGAAATTTAATAAAAATCTATTTAAAGTCATAACATTTTTTGGCATGAAATTTTTTTATGAACACAACAACAATAACAACAAAGATTTTATGGGAATTTAGAATTTTGAATTTTTGTCTCTCTCTCTCTCTCTCTCCTCTTTCACACATTTTCTCTATGTCTACTTGTTGGTTTATTTTTTACAAATTTACAAAAATATTCCATAATATTTTCACTTTTTTAATAATAACGACAAAAATAAAGAGGAAATAAAATAATGGAACTGAGAAAGGAACCGCTTTTTTTTTTGTTTAATTGTTTTTTTCTATTTATTGTTTATAGTTTTGTTTACAAATTCTATAAACAAATAACAAGTACACAATAAACTTTATAAAAAAAGTAAAATGTTTAAGCAAACTAATTCCACCACAAAAACTAAAAAACAAAAAAAAAAAAAAAAGAAAACGAGAAATGCTTTGTTTTATTGATGTCAAGGTTTTATAGTTTTAGGAAAGAATTATAAAATAATTTTCTATTGTTAAAGTAATTATTTTAGTGTATGAATATATAAAAATTCCTCTTCTTCTTTTAATATTCTATGGCTTTTACGATGCCCATAAAAAATTTGAATTTGCGTTAATGAAAACTGTTTGTTATATCGATTGCTTTACAATCGATGAGAAGCAAAGTGCAAATCTAAATTTAGATATGAAATTTAAATTTGGTTATGAATGGTCATGTTTTGAAATTTTCAAAGGCCAATGTTTGTGTTAAGCATTCTAATAGACACTGGTGCCTGATTCCATAAAATTAGATTGGTAGGGCAAGTTTCCCATTTTGCATAATTTTTTAAATTTTGCAAAAAAAAAATTCTTATATTTGCAATTTTTTTTTGTTTAGAAAGAAAATCCAGGTAAAATATTGACCCTGATCTTGAATTGAAAATTTAATACCTCTATGTCCATTTTTATTGGACTTTTAATTTATTTTAATTGAATAATTTCTTGTCTGATTTCCTTATGATTTACAGAAAAAATTATAAATTCTCTTATGTTTTTTATCATATGGTTTTTTTTTGTATATAAAATCACCTTAAAAATTATGCTAATTTCAGTATAATTTAATTTTCAAACTTTTACTTGAATTGAAAATTAAAATTTTGAATGTTTATTGAGCCATTTTTGTTGTTTATTGGCTTAAGCTATCAATGCAAAAGTCTTCAATTTAATACATGAGATGCGTGAGAAAACTATTAACAGATTTAGAAATTTTCTAATGAAAGCAACATTCCAAAGCCACATAAAAATTTTTATGACATACCAAGAAAAAGTTCTCAGCCTAACGTAAAGGCTTTAGGTTAGCTTGACCAAGCCACGTGTCACAATTTAATAAGAAAAATGATTGCCTTGAATTATATTACCTTTGAAATACCTTCTCAAAATTCATTAAATTTTTATAGATATTAAAAAGAAGTTTCTGATTCAAATAAATCTAGAATTAAAAGCAAATTTAGAAATCGCTTTATCAAAAAAAAAAAAATTTCTCTTTAAATAAAAAAAAAAACGCTAGAATTGAAACGTACTAAGAAATTAAACATTTTGAATTTCTCATTTTTCTCTACATAGACTATTTTTTCTCATTAACCAATTATATAAATTGATTATGCGAGAGATCATAAAAAGTTTTAATATACATGAATAAACAAGTACTTAACTTCATACACACAAGTTAAATGATAAAATGTTGATATGGTTGAATAATCTTTCTCAATATCATCAATAATTTAACTTTAATATTAAGCAAAAAAAAAAAAAAATAATAATAATCATAATAACAACAAAAAAATGTTGATATTATATTATTTAGAGAAATTTATATATCTTTACAATTTCTCTCTAAGGAGCTGTTACTTTTCTAATTCTAATGGTCTCCATTTATAACATTGACTTTTATGTAATAACTATAAAAGCAAAATTTATTTATATATCTCAATATTACTTTGTAAAATATTTTACAGTTATTTTTCTCCTCGGAGAGCATGTAAAGAGAGCAAAAAGAAAAAGAAAAAAACAAAAACAGAGAGAAGTTAAAGAAGAAAGAAAGTAAGAAAAGACTTTCAGCGTCATTTGCTCAATTTACAGATCATTGAACGTACAATAAATTATTAGTATTTTATTTTTTGTTATTATTAAATTGTTTGCTATTTTTTGCTTATATTTGTTGTTATTATAAAATATAATAGTTTCAGTTATTTGCTGTTGCATTTGCTTTTGATTATATTTTTTTTTTTTTTGCTAAATTTCACTTTTACTTTTATAATTATTATGAAGTTGCTGCAAAAACTTCTAGAATAAATAAAGAAAATAAAAATTTTAGAAGCAGATTGTTAAAGATTAAGACCAGTTTTTAAATACTTTACTTAGACTTTAATATCATTTGATTCAATTAAGATGACCAAGTTAGATGGTTTTGCTTTGATTTTAACCTTGATCAACTAAATAATTTTATGAATGAAAAAAAAGGCTTCCTTTTAATAAATCAAAAACATTTCATGCTATTTAAGCATAAAATTAATGTAAAAAATAATGAGATGGACAAATGGTAAACATATAAATTTCTAGGAAAAATTTATAAGCAATTTTATAAGAACCTTTTTTTTTTAAAAAGAATTTTGGGGAAAATGGATCTTTGGATCTCGAAATGTTGAGACATTAATAAGTTTAATATTTAGGTAAGCACCACGATTCAATGTCACCCGGCCGGGGTTTTAGTTAAGCGGGTTGCTTGAGACTTTAGCGGGCGTTTTCCTTAATTTGGATATAAAATTTACAATTTTGTAAAACTTAACTTATGAAAGCGCCAATAGCTCAAGGATACAAAGTCCAAGGGTATAACAAACCCAGAAATCTATATCGACCTCGATCTTGATCTATTTTTTACGAGACCTTAGCAATTGCCTGGGAAACAATCAACCATAAAATGTTCAATATTTGAGCGAAAGTTAGATAACATCGAATTTTTAGTTTCCATGGCACTTTTACTTATTCCAAATATTTGGCCATTGGACTTGCCAAATCCAATCATTTTTTATGAACTCTTCCTCAAAGCAAGAAGAAAAAAAGTTTGCGCTACATTTTTTTTTTGTTTTTTGCATAATTTTTATGTGAAATTGACTTATTAATTAATTGTTATCTATTATATTTAATTTTTTTTTACACACACATTCATAGAATATAAATTATATTCAAATTTTATAATTATAATTTGTAAAGTGCTTGATATTTATTATTAAAATTTAATTAACATCAGACAATTATCTGATGATTTATAGAGAGAGAGAGAGAGAGAGAGAGAGAAAGAGAAAGAAAAACATAATTTTAGTAATTTTACGTTAATTTCATATTAAAATTGTCCGTCCGCAAATATATATAAAGAGAATATAAAAAGTAAAATTTTCTATTTATATTTGTAAAAAAAATAATAATTACAAAATTAATTGATTTCATGTAAAGATAACGCCAATAATAATAATAATATTAATAATAATAATAATAATAATAACAACAACTACAACAACAAAACAGCAACAAATCAAAAATGAAATGAATAGAAAAGCGCATTAACTAGAAAAATCGTTTTATTTATAGATTTATTTGAATAATTTATACGGCCAACATTTAAAACATAAAATTACGATATTTTTGTAGAAAATTTTTCATTAAGAATAATTAATGAAAATTTGAATAAAAGTTCGATGCTTTTCAAAAAAATTTTTTTAAAAAGAAATTTATGCTTTTGTTGTATTGTTTATACATTTTTTCGAGCATTATTCTTTGTATCTCTTATAATTGGTCTGTCCATCAGCTCTCAAGAAACTGATTATAAAAATTTACCAATTTGGAAATGTCATTGAGATGGACCACATTTTTATGTAGAGCTAAAACTCTAAAGCTGCTTAAAAAAAAATCTTTTAAGTTCAAAAAAAATGTTTTTTAATTTCTTAAGCATTCTTTCTAAATTATTTTAGCATGCTAATTTTAAGTGATATATTTAGGCCTTAAGTGAAATATTGAATCATTTATTTTTTAACATATTTCTAGCATTTTGTTTTTTTTTTTTTGTTGCTTATACTAAATGATAAATTGTAATTTTGTCTAAAGTGTCTAATAAACAAATCATGACTGAGTTTGAATTAATATTAAGTTTTATATGCTATATAAAATATCATGCGAACATTTCTAATTCATAAATTTATATATTTATTAAATGTTCAATTGCATTAAGTTGGCATAAGGGCAAAATCCATTAATTATAATAAATTTTCATACGAATAAGATCCGATGATATTGTTGCATTATAAAATTTTTGATATTTAACAGTTTAACAAATAATTTATTAATAAATATTGTGAAAATCTTTGCAAAAACCAAATCAAAATGTCATTTGTTCTAATACAATGAGAATGAATGAGCATGAATGAGCATGAATGAGATTGAATGAGAATGAAAAAAAGAGAGTAAGTAAGCAGCATATAAAGAATGTAAATGAAAAGAATCTAATAAGAAAATGCATGAAAAGTGAAAGCTTAAGCATGAAAAATTTTCAGCTTTCTCTTATTATTATTACTGTTGTTGTTATTGGTTGTTTGTTCAAATGGTTAAGTATATGTGCATGTTCATAGATGGATGAGAATTTATACCACGTAAATTTATGTATACATACACACACACTTACTCATATAAACATAATAAATAAATGCAATTTAAGTGTATGTACTTCAATCTTTAATTTTACATATAATTAATGCCTTAATCTTTACCATCACAAAGTATCACAAAGCATCATCATCTTTTTCATTATCATCATCATTATCATGATCATCATGCATAATGAGACTTGTGCTTTATTACTTTACATTAAACCAAGTAATTTCGTTATTTAAGTTAAGTTTAATATCTAAAAATGCCTTCTTATATTTCATTTTCTTACAAGGCAAAAGCAAGTGTAATAAAATTCGCATGAGATAATTTAATGATTTAAGTGTGAGCAAGTGTATGACAAGTGAAAAACCACTAATGCTGTCATATAATTTTAGAAAGCATATTTTATGTATTTTGTAAAACTTTAATTAGCATTATAATTAAAGTATATGCCTTTTAAAATATGTCACACATAAATTTTTATTAAAATTATTAGAATAATTAAATTAAAATTATTAATATAAAGAAAATTCTTTGAATTAGGATACTTTTTTAAAGATTTTTCTTTATGAGATAAACTTTGAATTTATAATTTTGTTACCATTCAATAATCATTTTATATAAAAATATTTTTAATAAATATTTTTATTATTATTTATTATAAGTAAAAGTTTAAAATGAGGCAAATTTTCTAATGGAAAGAAATTTTCTAATGTAAGACCATTTCTTTCGATAAAAAAAAAGCATTTTCGTTTTCACTTAATCAGCCCTCTAAAAATATTTTGTTTTTTCATATTTTTTGCTTATTTCCTTTTTTGGAAAGATCATGTAGAAACTTTGACAAGTCTTTTATAATTTTTAACTTATACATTTGTTTGTGACCATCATTTCATCAAGTTCTTGAATGAATATTAATATCACATAAAAATTGTTTATTGCTCTTTTGGAATAAAGTAGATTCTTAAGTGATGATTTATGTCGTATTATTAAGTATAATTTTATGTCTCCATTTTGCTAGCAGTATAAGTTAAAGAATGGATCAATCAGCTGTAACATAATTTCATATTAAATTTGTATTAAGCAATCGATTTAAGAAGGTAATGAATAAGTAAATGAAAGTAATTTTGTGTGAGTGCATTTAAAAATATGAATTTATATCAATCATTTCGCTTCAAACGCTTCATAATAAGTTGATTCCGTTGAATAATTGTTAGCAGTAGGACAAGAACATTCTATTTGTTAATTAGTTAAGTCAGTTTTTTTTCGTTTTTTTTTTGTATATATATATATATATTTTTTTGCCTCAGTAATTATCTTCTCTTGGTTTATTTAGTATAAGTTTCTCATTATTTTAAGTAATAAAAATGGCTTGATTTATTTATAATATTTTTTTTTCAAAACGCATAAATTTATTTATGTTGAATTTACGATTTAATTAAAATATTTGTAATGAAACACATCCATAAGCATACACACACACACACACACACACAGAGAGAGAGAGAGAGACATATATAGAAAATAAAAAAGCAACGTATTAACTTATTTTATAAATAATAGACATTTCTACTTTGAAAGATATTATCAATTATCCTATAAAACAACAACAACAACAACAACAACAACAAGACTTTTAAATACCCTACATCACTTTGCTTAATGTAATTAATGTTAAATAAGTTAACAAAATTAATAAAATTGTATTTTTTTAAATTAATTAGAAAAGTTCGTTATATGAGAGAAAGTTCAAAATATGGATCTATTTGGACCAAATTTTGTATACACATTTGTTAGGTCCAAACACAAGGCAGTGCCAATTTTCTTTAAAATGTATACAAAATTAAACTTTTTATTCTTGTAATAACATTTTTTAAAAAAAAAACATTATATGGGGCGTGGTCGTAAAGAATAAAAAAAAAGTACCATTTTCGTTTTTGGCTCAAAACATAGCTATGTATCAAATTTCATCAAAAAATCTTTAAAATTGTGAATTGTGGCTCGGTAAAAAGTTTACATGGATAAATTTTAGACGGACAGACAGTTAAGCAATCTTAAATCTCATTAGAAAGTGATTCTAAATCAATCATAATAATAAAGAGAGGGAGGATCTATTACAACTACTTTTGAATGTTAAAAATATTTGGACAAACTTGTAGTACCCTGCTTCGTAAAAGGATGTAAAAATATAAAAAAAAAAATGTTGCCAGTTTAGTTCACTTTTTTACAATTCTGTTAACTTATTGAACAACTTAGTTATATGCAATATTATTATGCATGTTAAAGGCTTAATTGCCTTAATTTTATGGCAACTTAATATTATTGATACGTTTAAAAATTAAAAGTAATAAATTTCGTTTAAATGGATGCTTCTGGTACAGCAAAAAATTTCATTATTTTAAAAAATATAATCTTTAATTTTTTAAAGAATATCATGGACGGACAATAATAAAAAGAAGAACATATAGAACTCATATTGTTACAAATGTTACATACAAACTTATCATACCATAAATAATATAGCGCTCATTAAATAAATAAATACATAAATAATTTATTAATAATGTAAATAATAAAAAAAAATATAATAATTTTATGTGTTAAATAGACTTAACAAAATAAGCATTTATTTATAAAGCGTTTTATACTTTTAATTTTTTCATATAAAAAAACCTTTTAGATCAAAATAATTAATTTTATAGCAATTATCTAAATGTCATAAATCTTTTCCATCTCTTTTACATATTTTTTACATATCTAACGATTTTATAATTTTACAATCTTTAGCAATGTCATTGGGCTGCAAACACAAATGTCAAAAGTTTTAAGGCAACTAAAAATATTGGCATGATCTAAAAGTAGCTTGGATATTAAAATTTTAATCTTCATTTGCAGATAAAGATCATACTCAAAGTAACTTGGCAACATTTTACTACTTTCAAGCAATAGCTTGAAAGTAGTAAAAATATCAGCTATAATATCGAAGAAGGCTAATTTTAAGTTTAATCAAAGGAATAATAATAATAAGTCTACTTAAAAATGTTAAGCTAAAAATTTTCTTAAGTACTCTGACAAGCTCCATAGCTTCATAGAAATTACTTTTTCAAAGAGTTCCAAAATTTTGAAAGTGATTGGTTTCATTTTGTGCAGCTCTTTTCTTAAAGAGATCTTCAAAATATCAGTAGCCACGATTTTCATATAACGCCCTAATTAATTAATCTTTTTTTGTTATCCTACGTCTTTTTTTCTCTGTCTAATTCAATTTTATTGGCAAATATATTTACGTTTGTAAATATTTAAGCTATCAAAACTTTGTGCATAACATTTTATAAGTTAATTGCTTTGAAGTAGTTTCAACTGTATTTCGACTATGCTGGGAATCAGTAATCGTTACTTTTATTAAGTTAAACAGCTCACGTATGCAATGTAGTTGTAGTCGTATACTTGAAATACGTGCTGAAGTATACATTTAAGTGGTTTATGAATGCTCATTGCTTCATAAAGAAAGAATGAGAGAAAGAGAGAAAACAGAAATGAGAAAAAAAATGTAAGAGAAATTTAGAATACAAGTCAAATAACTGGACTATTTTTTTTTTTACGTTTAAAAATTATTATTAACTTCCTGTAATTTTTATTTACTTTAGTTATCTCTCTCTTAAAAGATTTTTAAGAGATATCGTGGTTTGTTAAGCAAATAGAAAGAGTTTGAATTTAAGTTTAAAATAAAATTTATCAATATTAATTGATATTGCATTTATTTGAACAGTTATTTTTCTCTTATATGTCTCACAATTTTTTTAGATAAATAGAAAACTTCATTTAAGAAAAATACCTTAAAAATGAAGACTTTAGAAAAGATTAAAATAAGCATAATTAGTTAGATCTCAAAATATGTGGAATTTTTTTTAATGAACTTGCCTTTTTTCTAATTGTTATTCTTTATGATTAATCTGATGATTGTTCTTCTTCATTAAACAATTTTGAAAGCATTTGGCAGATATTTAATTATTTTTTTAAAAAAATTTTCCAAAAAAAAAAAAACTTAGACTAAATGTCTGTCATATCTATTGAGATAAATTTTACAAGAAATATACGCCAAAATTTTATTTTTAAAAAGGCAGCAAAGCAAAACAAAACACAAAATGAAAAAAAAAATTCTATAGTGATATTGTACTTAAGGGAGTCATATATAAATTACATGGCAGCAACATCAACTCCAAACCAAAACAACAATAAAATCAACAAAACAATGTCAAAATTTTTATGAGCTAACTGGCTGACTGGCTGACTGGTTAACTGACTGGCATCATAAGGCCCATACAAATACACAGATATTTCGAGTTATTTATGTTTTCATGTCTCAATATCTCATTTATGTAATTTATATATATCCCAGCTTTTATGGGTTTCCATTGTAAAACTGTATCATAGAACTCTGTTTAGTCATGTACTCACTGCTAACTTCTTGCAAGCTTTGTTGTTACATACATAAAGGTAAAACAAACCAAAAAAAAAAAAAAAAACAAAAAGAATAAAAAATAAAAAAATAGAAACAAAATTGTATTTTGATAATATTTTAGTTGTTTTACCAAAGGCACTTCTCCTCCCACAAAACATTGATATTACAATTTATTTGTATTGTTTCTATTTGTCTTACATTTTTTAGATTCTAAATTTGTGGCTAGATTTGCCTCCTTGGCTTCTTTTGCCTCTTCTTGTACTTCTTGTTGGTTTCTTTATTGCACAGTTTTATATATGTGTATGTGTGTGTGTGTGTGTGTATGTAAATGTGTATGTGTATGATTGTGTATGTAGTGGATTATTGTTACAGTTGCTGTTTTGTTATTATTATTATTATTATTATTATTATTATTATTATTTATTATTATTGTTGTTGTTGTTGTTGTTGGCTGCAAATAATTTTTATGAGGCCTAAGCTAAAGAGGCTTGTTTTCATAAACAATTCATAAGCATAAATTTTGTTGTTGCAATGCACGTATAACAATAATAATAATAATAGTAAAAACAACAACAACAACAAACAACAACAACTAGTAACAATAATACTAACATTAATAAACAATAGCAATATGATGTAATGGCATTGGCTTTTGTATTACAAATAATTGGAATACACCTCTTCACAACTAATACCAATTTAATGCACTATAAACTGATGGGCACATTTGGTACATGAGTCACATGAGTCACATGAGGCATATGTGGCATACGTGCATATTTACACGTTACATATGCTCATAAATATAAAGATTTTGTTTTGCAACGTTAGGTTTTGTGAGTGACTTTAAGAGAGAAAGCTGAAGACGTTTTTATTTTTATTTTTGTTTTGTTTTTGTTCTGTTCTCTCTATCAAAAAATCAGATTTTCCAGAGCGACATCTTTTGTAATAGAATAAATATAGAAGTTAAATTGGAAATCTAAACAGTAGTATAATTTTGTTCTTGTTCTTGTTGCAACTATTTTTAAATTTACAGTATTTTACGTTCATACGTCCTTGTAAATTTTAGTTATATCGAACTTTGAAATTTTGTGTTATATTAATGAAATTTTTGAAGTGCGTATATTTCCATTTAAACTCAAGAATTTTAAACTTAAATTAAATAAAATTGGATCGTGCTTTTCTTTTGTAGACTTCTTTTACAATTAAAAGCCTTTTTAAGGGGAAAGCGGCAAAAAACTGGTTTTTTGATTTAGTGAATTTAAATGGAAAAAAGGATCCGTTTCTATTGAATTAGCTTTTTTGTAAATTGGCATTTCATATAAAATAATTTTTTAGGAAATTTTTGCTATGTTTCTGAAGAAAGGCGTGTAATTTTTTATTAGACTGAATTAATATGGAAAATTTATGTTTGGACGCCTCTATTTTGGAGAGTTTCTTGGCTTAGCATTGTGATGTAGAACATCAATCTTTTTCTTCTTCGATGCCTTCGATTAAATTGTGGCCTTTTGTTTAACTCAAATGATTACATAATATTGACATCATCATCTAAAGTGTACAACAATAACAATAACAATAACAATTACAAAATAACAATAACAATAACAGTAACAATAACAGTAACAATAACAATAACAAACAATAACAATAACATAACAGTAACAATAACAATAACAATAACAATAACAATAACAATAACAATAACAACAATAACAATAAAAATAACAATAACAATAACAATAACAATAACAAACAATTAACAATAACAATAACAATAACAATAACATAACAATAACAATAACAATAAACAAAACATAACAATAACAATAACAATAAACAATAACAATAACAATAACAATAACAATAACAATAACAATAACAATAACAATAACAATAACAATAACAATAACAATAACAATAACAATAACAATAAATAACAATAACAATAACAATAACAATAACAATAAATAACAATAACAATAACAAAATAACAATAACAATAACAATAACAATAACAATAACAATAACAATAACATAACAATACACAAATAACAATAACAATAACAATAACAATAACAAAATAACAATAACAATAACAATAACATAAATAACAATAACAATAAAAACAAAATAAGAATAAATAATAATAAATAATTAAATGATGATAGATTTTGTAATGCTGATGATGATTATGATGTTATTATTATTGCCATTCATGATAATTACTTTAATAATTATTCTATTATTTTTATTATTCCTTTATATTTCTTATTGTTTTGTTTTCGTTTACTTAACAATGACACTGAATTGAGAATGCAACCAAACAAAAAAATCTCTCTGTTTCGTTGAATTTTTTTTGTTTTTTTTTTTGTATTCTGTCTCAATTTTTCTTAGCATTGCTTGGCTTTCTGTATAACAAAGTACGTGCCATAAGTATTGTTCAATTTTCATGGTAACACCATGTAAATACACAAAACACACACACGAACATACACTTTTTGGAAAAGGAAAGTTACAAATTGTTTCAGAGAGCGGTTAAAGGAGTGAGGAAGAGTGATACAAAAAAAAAAAAGTGGGAAATATATTTGGCAGTTGAAAAAATCTAAAAACTTATTGTTGTTGTTATTGCTGTCATTTCTATAGCATTATTTTATCAACGCTGTTGTTCCAAAGTGCACAAATGTGAATAGATCTTTGCAAAACATAAAAAAAACAAGAGAAAAAAAAAATAAAAATAAAATTAAAAATAAAAATAAAAATGAAAGAGAAAAATGTCTGAAATTCTTATGGCAACGCTTTAGGAATTGAAGTGTGCTTTTTTTGTTTGTTTCCAAACAAGCAAATGGAATACAACAAAGCCAAACAACACAAAACGAAACAAAGCAAAAAATATTTTTATCATTCTATGAAAATTTCTCTTACGTTAGGCCAGATAGACTAAGTAGACTAGAAAATGTATTTACATATATAAATTTTGTATAATAGACTTTCGTTTGATTTTCTTTTCTTTGTGTTTTAAGTGTGTTTTTGTGTGTGTGTGTATGTCGCTGCATACAGAACCCACAATGCTAAATATTATGCATACATTTATCCTGTTTAGATTCGTTTCTCTTCATGTCATGTTTTAAATAACTTGGCATTATCCTTTTCTTGTTTAGGTTTTTTTTTTTTTGTTGTTTCTAAGCTCTAAGTTCATTTATGTTAATGCTGTAAGTATGCTAAGTTTATATTGTTATTTGGAACATTTGAATTAATTTAAATGATTTTTATTTGCAATTTATTTGCATAATTTTGGCCATCTCTTTATTTGATATGAAATTTATTGGCCCCTCAGAAATTCTTATGAAATTTGTTAGTGTTTTATTTTCAATGAAATTTTATAACAATTATTTGGCCCTACATTGTATTTGGCAAAATATTTTGATGCTAAATCTAAACTGAACTTTTATTAAGACTTAAAATTATTAAGACTAAAATATGAATTAGAAAATTTCCCTAAGGAAACTTTCTTTTTTTTTTTTTTCTAGAAAAAGTTTGATTATGATTTTCTTAAGGCCCACACAATTTTTAAAAATGATGAAGAACTCTATAAAAAATTTAACGAAAAATTCTATGGCATACTAATTTATTCAATTATATTCATATGAATAATTCATATGGATTATATAATATCACAATAAATAATTTTTAGTTGATGTTGCATGCGTGCAGTTGATATTATGTAGCACGTTATATGATAATATTGTGAGGTAAGACCGCTTTTTGTAATAATTGTGCCTTTAAAATGCTCATCATAGACATTTCAACAAAATGCTTGTAACTTAATTGGAATGCCTGAAATGAAGGGTCTTATTAATGGTCCTAGTAGTGTGATCTAAAGTCAGCAATTGCTTTGAGGTCCTTGATTTAAATTTAAGCCTACTGGGGAAATTGGTGGTCCCACTAGGGAGATTGGATTCCTCTTGGCAAACATCTTGAATATTAGCGCTAAATTAAAGTTATTTTTGAAACAATTTGGCACTATTTAGCTGAATAATTTTGGAATGAGACTTTTGTAACTTCATACTCTTTCTAATTGTTAAGCCTTAAAAACTAATGAAGGTTATTTTAAAATAAATGTGATATCGAAAATTGCTTTAAATCTGTTAGAGCAAGCTTCCTTAATAAAATACAAGATTTTCTTAAATTTTTTTTTAACATTTTTCGATTTTCTGTTGTAAAATATTTAATGGAGAACTTCAACTGTTTGCTCTACATTTCTTGTAGCTTTTCCCGGTTTACTTTGATAGAATTAGTTGTGCCAAAAAAAAAATTTTTTTTTTGCACTTAGTTTATTTATTTATTTTTTAATTTATTCATTTAATCATGTAGTCAAAGAACTTTGACCTCCTTATCAATACACTTAGAATCAATAAAAACTTTTATAAGAGGTTTATAAAACAAGCGTTTAATTTATTTAAAAACATATTTACTTTTATATTTTATATCATTTCTATAATAAGTCTCTTCCAAAAAAAAAAAAAAAAGAAAGCCAACTGGCATTTAGAGATTAGAAGCATAAAGATTTTAAAGCTTGGAAGAGCGTTTTATCAACATGACATGTTCTTTTTTTTTTTTTTTTTAGGTTCCATTAAATTTGACATTATTTTAGTTATGCTTATTTTTTTATCAAAACTGAGTTAGCCGATTTTTTTTATTTTTTTTATTTTTGTTTTATATATTCAAAATATTTAAGATTTAATGGTCAAAATTTTTAAGCTCGATTTGTAAGGGTAAAGGTTTAATGCCCTAAAAGTATGCTTTATAATTTCTATATAAGAATAATGCTTCATTTCAAGTTGAGCCTATTTAAAAAAAAAAAATGGCTCCATGGCTCTATGGCTCCATGAATATTACAAATTTTTCTAATTAGCAAATTCATTAAAAAATAATTTCAGACCATTTGATTAATTGATTTTTTTAAAACATTGAAATCTATAAATTTATTTCGCTTATTCTATGTTGCTGCTGTTGCTACTACTTTTGCTAATGTTGTTGCTCTTATTGTTGTTATTGTTATTTTTTAAATTGACAAAAAGAAATGAAGAAAACAAAGTAGCGCAAATGACGAGAATACAATTTTGCTGCTCTTTGAATTTTTGCCTTAATTTTATAAGGCTTATTATAAGGCTTGTTTGTCGTGGCATTACATGCACATATGGACACACTAATATAACATACAATGCCATGACTTAGCAGACCATTTAATTCCATTTTCATTTTCATTTTCATTTTCATTTTCATTTTCATTTTCATTTGCATTTGCATTCTAATTGCGGCATACCATGAAATCTTATGCAAGGCCGCCTATCAAAAGCTTCAACTTAAGTGTAAATTTCAGGTGGTTGGTTTGTTTGTTTTGGGAAGCAAAATTTTACAGATTTGGTTGCTTCTTTCCTTGGCGCCAAGAATATATATATTTTTTATTTAGGGTTTTTTGTTGTGGCATGACTTTTGCTGCAACAAGCTTAATCTGCTTACTCAAAGCAACCAAGCTCATTTGCTTGTATAAAATTCCAGTTAAATCAAATGAAATAAAAATGGAAAATGCAAAAATAAAGAGACTCATAAATAAACAAAAAATCTAAAATAATAAAAAAAAGTGAAATATTTTATATAAAATAATGAGGGGAATGAATTAGTGAGCTTGGAATTATTTTTTTTTTTTTGTTTTTTTTTTAAACTTGGTGCAAGTAAATTTTATTGCAATTTACTTCATCTTCTTTTATTTCATTTTATTTTATTTTTGTTACAAATAGTTTCAGGTGTTAGAAATTTTCTCTATGTAACAAAAAATGAAAACAATTGACAAATGGAAATTTCCACTGATTAAATTTCATCATCATTTACTTTGAAATAAAGAACCTGAAACAAAATATAAAAAATATAAAACTAAACCATAGAGAATTTACCAGAATTTCTGTGATGGAGACAAAGCAGTTTTTTTTGTCTGTTGGTCCATGAACACTTCTTTTTTTTTATAAGCCTTTCCTTTATTAAGAATGCAATGATTTTCATAGTATCAGCTCAGCTAACTGATGTGAAACCCTGAAACCATTATGGATCGAAAAGCATTCCTTCAAACATTTTGTGGATCTCAAAAATCATACGGCAAACAGTTTGACCTTGTAATTTTTTTTTTTTTTTTTTTTTTTTGGGAATGATGATCCTGTCTTGATTGTGATAAATTGGAGAACGTTAAGGCCTCAGTGTTATTGCATCTTAAGAATTTAAAACAATATCTATTCTTAATTATACGATGAATTCATTACTCTTTCTGTGAATAGTAGTTTTTTTCAGCTTTAAAGCTAAGGCAGGCCAACATTTTGGAAACTTTTATGATGCCCTCATAAAAAGGGCATTAATGAATTAAAGAAGCAAAATTCAAATTAATTGAAACATTTTTTTTTAAAGTATTCATACAAATAAGAGGAGGAAGTAGAAAGCGCATGAAATGAAAATGCAATTTCAATAAGAGTTTGAGTTGACGTTTTATTTTAGAAAAAGAAAATTTTGAAAACTAAATCGTAAGCAGAACAAAAAAGGAAGTAAAAAAAAATCTGTAGCATTAAGAATAGAATTTTAAGTTTTTTATTCATATATAAATAAGAAATTGAAAGAGAAAGTTTCTAAAAATTCGATTTTTTTCTGGAAAAATGTCAATAAAGAATAAATTTTTTTTTTTTTTGGTCCACAAAACTGATTGAATAATTTTTTTTTTAGAAAGATCAGGTTTTTTATATTAAATTTTGCTAAATAAAAATAGCAAAATTGTTCAAAAATAATTTTTGGAAAAATATTTATAAATTTTATAATTTTTGGCAAATGGATAATTTTATTCTGTCAACTTTTTGAACATTATGAATTTATGTGCTTATAATAATTTGTGAGAGTGAATTTTTTCTTTTTTTTTTTTTTTTTGTTGAATTTTTTAACCCAATTTATTGCTTGTAAGGCATTTTCCTTTACCTCATAATAAATTTTTCCCTTTTATCACTTTTTTTCTATAACATGGCTCCGCTGTTTTTTCTTTTGTTACATTTTTATTATTGTAATTATTGTTATTGCTTTCATTTTTATTTTTATTATAATTTTTACTGTTTTGTGCGTTTGTATATTTCTTCATGGTAGACTTTTGGTAAGTTTTCTTTGCCTTATTTTTTTCTTATTCTGTGGGTTTTTCTTAACCCAAATACATAACATTAAATGAGTGAAAGTCAGAGCGAGATAGAGAGAAAAAGAGAAAAAAAATTAAAGTAAATTGTTTCAGCAAGTTTAATGAAATTGGTGAAAAAATACTTATTACCTCCCACTCTTTTCACTTTTCACTTACCACTTCTCTTGTTCCCTTCTCTTCTTTAGTTATTTTAGTTTTTTATATTTCGAATTTTTGTTTTTTTTTTTTTTTTGTTTTTTGAATTTCTCCATCAAACATTCATTAGCTGGAAATAGCTGAAAGACATGAGAGAAACAACAACAAATAAGACGAAGAAACAGTTAAAGGAAAAAGGCCATGTTAAAGTAGAAGGAAGATGTAAGGTAAGAAGAAGAAGAATAAGAAGAATAAGAAGAAGTAAAAGTATGAAGAAAACAACATATTAATAAATTTAAGTTATACACAAACGTGTATAACGTGGCATTGTGACATTAGTTGATTAAGGTGAGGGGGCGTGGGGGGTGGAGGTGGCAAAAAGGAGTAAAGGTAGAAGAGTTGGAAGATGAAGAGGAAAAGTAGCATACTTTATGTATATAGCGTGTTATCAAAGCGAAGTTATCTGAAAATGACTTGAAGAGTTAAAATTTAAGCTTCTTTCTATTTTCTTGGCATAATGAAACGAAAAAAAAAACGAGAATCAAATAATAATAAAAAAATATATATAGATATATAAATAAATAACCACAAATATTATTTTTGCTTGTTTACTTTTCACTCATATTTCTTCTTGTTTTCTTTTCCTTTTTCTTTCTGCTTTATTCATTCACTCTTCCTCTTTTGTGTTTCATTTATCATTAAACTGCTCCAGTTGTTTAACGTTATTTACCATAAAATGTTGAAATGAAATTGTTATTGTTTTATATTATAAAAATTATTTTAATTTAACATCATAAATAACAAGTGAGGAAATATTATATTCCAAGAAAATCAGTTTTCTTAAGATCCTTACACCATTTGATAAAATATAAAGAAAAAGTCAAAGAGAAAAATAAAATTTTAGAGAAAAATGATTGTACAAGAAAGCAAAAAAATCGGTATGTATGGTCCATATAGAAGGACAAGGCAGTGAGTGTCTTACATGCATACCAGCCGTGAAGGCTCAAGTGCATGGTACACAAACATACTTAAAGAGTGCTAGCGTTGGTAGTCACGTCACGCAGGGTGCATGCTACCGTCACGACTAGGTTCCAATTTAAAGTCTGCATTGCACTTTATATACATGGCTTTATCTTTGGTATCTAGATTCGTAGCTTTCCTATTACTCCTTGGCTTAGCTTAAATTAGCCCAATAAGCCTACCCAGCTACCCATTTTATTCGGGAAATGGGACCCTGCACGACAAGTATATATATGTTTGAACGAGCAACGACCCCCACGAAGCCAACCTCAATATCACCAAAATGGGTCACCACCACATATTAAAACTGGTGATCTCGTGGTACCAAATTAAACCTTTGGATTCGATCTCGTGACTCATGATGTCGCCTGATGGCAACGGAGAATCAACAACTATCTCATGAGCCACTTCCAGTTGAACAGATGCTACTCGAACTTTATTGCCCCCCCATACAGAAGGACATTTAGTTCAAGTGTATTTTCTCATGATTTTATCTGACGTAGGAATTACTGTAATTAAGCAAAGACTTTGGCTGAATTGTCTTCCGCGATTATTCCTAATTCGAATAACTCCTGAATGTAATTTTTATGCGTCTGAGATTTTTGATACCCCAGATGCAGATATTGCAGCTTTTTATATGAAAAATTTATCTTAATTAGAGGCAGCATAAGACAAAGAATTTAGTTCAAATTGCAGCTTCTGCTCTGAATTTCACGCTGCAGCCGAAAAATTAATAGTTTTCGAAGAATCTTTAAGGCTTTGTAATTTTTGATTATTCACTTGGCTTCATGGAACGTTAGCGGATATTTTGCTAACAGTATACCTTTACAAATGGTCTAAGGAAACTCTTCCAAGCATTTGGTTGGTATTCTTTGAATCCAATGCCACACTTTGGGGGAAATTACTTTTTTCAGACGTTATAACAAAGTAAATAATTTTGAGGCTTTAGAATTCCATAATTATACGCTTGAACTTATGGACGGCTAGTCAAATATTTGAATAAAGTTACAAAAAATCAAATGGATCATTATGCTAAAAGAAGAAAAATGATTTTATGATAAATCGCTTTTGCGTGTAAATATACAAATTTACTATTTAAAAGTTAATATTTCCTGTACCATAGAAGGCATATAATTGTAGGAATTCATGCACTGTAAACATGAATAAATTTTACAAAATGAGAGAAGAAAAAACAGGAATAGAAATGGGAGAAACAACGAAGAAAAAGTATGCCACGATGATTTTGGTTTTTTCTTCATTTTTTTCTTTATAACAAAATACTTAACATATCATTTAGAACAATTGTGCTTTTCACTAGTACAAGAACTAGTTCAAGAGGTTTTCAAGCAGTGCCAAAAAAATGATGACAAAAAACGTGATAGGGAGAAAGAGAAGTAGTGAGAAAGTAACTGAAAAATAAGAAACTCTTGAAACTTTATAAAAAAACACATCAAATTTATAAATTACAATTTATATAAAATAATTTTAAAGGTTATTACATTTCTAAGCATTTTAATTTGAGTATAAATTGTTAAAATTTATGAGAAAAATGTTTTTATAGAATAGAAAGATCAATAAATTGTTGTTTCATTGATTTTAATTTTTTTCATAATTTTTTGATATATTTCTTACTTGACAATTAGTTTTAATTTTAAAACAAAAATATTTTTAAAAAAGAAATGTTAACTGAATTGTTCCATAACGGCCATAATGGCTTATAAATTTCCTTTTTTTACACACCAAAAATCCTATTTTACATATTTACATTTCATTTTCATTATTTACAATTTTTACACGAGATTTATGTAAAATAAATTAACACTGTGTCAATAATATCGTGGAAGCAAACTTTGTTGTTTATTTTTTACATAATGCTTAAAATTTTATTAGAATTGATACATTTTAAAAGGCTGAATCTGGCCAAACATGATCTCCCGTTTTATAAAAACATAAACAGCTCAAAAAAAATTGTAGTCCATGCTATATATAAAGAGAGCAAGGTGAAGAGAGCGAGAGCGGGAGCGAGAGCAAGTAGAAAGAAAATGAAAAAAGAGAAAAATAAGCAGACATGCTTCAGAACAAGTTGAACAAAAAATTTGACAAAACTTAAATCTAAGCAAAAAAAAAAAGAAAAAAAAAAGGAAAAAAAGAAAACACAAAAACCAAAACAAGAGCGAGAGAAATTTTTAAATGAATATGAATAAGTTATGGCTAAAGAGGCAAATCAAGAAGATAACAACAACAACAACAACAATAGCAATATTAAAAGTGAAAAAATATTAGGGTTTTATTTGTGTGTATGTGTGTGTGTGTGTATAATAATGAATTTCATTTAAGCAAAGAGTTAATGAAAGTTTTCTATTTTCCAGGGCTTCTTGTTATTGTAGAGTCTTTTTTCGAGCCACTTGTTATTACACTTTGAATATAAACATTGTCATTTCTAAAAGCTTTGCTAAAAAAAAGAACCAACAAAAAAAGGACAACAATTAAATAAAAAGAAATTTAAAAAAATAGTTAGAAAGAAAAGAGAGACGGACGGATAGACATTGACATAAAAAGAATGGTATGAAAGAGTAATAAATGTAAAATTGTAAAAAAAGAGTAAAATATGTTTATGTAAATGATAATATTTATTGTATGTGCGTGTTTGTTAGGGTTTGTGTCATTACTTTAAAGTGATACTTGATGTAATCGTTGTGTAACTAAAAACTATAATTAAACTTTAAAACTTGAAAACTTGTTATTAAATGTTATAAAATTTTTTCAAATATATGAACGTATGTTTGTATGAATGTATTGCTTAAATACTTTCAGACAAAATAATACTATTAGCTAAGTGGATATGAAAATGGAAATGTACAACACTGTAATAATAATAATAATGTCATATATATCTCTCTAAAAAAATTTTTAGTTCATGATTGATAATGATGTTAATGATGATAATGATAATAATGATTCATTATAAGAACTAAGGGCCTCTACTAAGGCACCTTGATCTATATCATCTCCATCTACTTTACCAACTTCAGCCAATCAATTAAACAAACGTAATGCTTGGCTGATTGTTTTATGGTGATGATTATAAGGCCAAATGTACTGACCAAAAAAAAAAAATAAAATAAAATAAAATTTAGACTTTATGAGTTATAATAACAAACCAATTAGAGCTTTCCATATACAAGCGATTGAAATATATTTATGTGTATATTCTTAGGTCTTCCTGTTCAACTTCCTGTTTGTGTTAAGGAAGTTTAAGCGTTTTTTTTTTTTTTAATGAAACTTAAGACATAAGGCATAAGATTATTTGCCCTATAAAATTTGGCATCAGAAAATTTTAAAAAGTAATGTGAAAGGAAATTTTTTGAATCACATGAAAATTTTATGTATAAAAATAATGAAGATAAAATATCTAAATAAAAATCTTTCAGAATGAAAGGAAAAAAAAGAGGCATAACAAAAATGACATGAAACTCTCGCATCATAATAATTATAAACATTTCAGTTAAGCAGAGATAATGTAAAAAAAGAAGACAAGAGAAAGGTAACATAAAAAAAAGAGGGAATAAGCAAAAAAAGAGCTTGATAGTGTTAGATAGAGAGTGTTGTATAAAGCTTAATTAGAGATTTTCATACAACGTCATTACATGAAACATATTGCAACGAGAATTTTATGGTACACATTAGTGACAAAATAATTATACCATGGATTTGTTTAGGCATCAACAACATAAACAACATCAACAACATGAGCGACATCAGCAAGACTATGAACGTCAAGATTATTACCGTTACCGTCAACATCAACATTACGAACATCATAAACATTATCATCAACATTATACGGTAGATGGTTTATTCGTGAATGTTGTGCTGACTTGGCGACAATTACTTAACATTGCGTTAATAATTTTATTGATATTTATATGCCATATGAATATTGTTTATGGTCAAATTGATTGGGATGATGATGATGATCCAGGTGAGTTTAACATTTTTTATAAACTTTTTTTTTTTTTGTAATAATGATTAAAAAAATAATAATTATTAAAATACACTAAATTGTAAAATTAATAAGTTGAAGATGAACTAAAAATGATATAAAAGTAATTAAAAAATTTTGGTCAAAATTTTCTAATCATCTTTAGAAAAAAAAGTGTTTAAATTAATTTATAAAGATTTTTGCATTTTATTCTATTTTAAAAATATTAGAATTAAATGCGATCAATCCTTGTTAATTGAAATTTTTTAAGGATCTAGTCAAAGAAATGTCAAGGAGTAAGACTCTAAAAGAATCCTTTACAATTCTACATCTAATTATCTAAGTTCCATATATTCCCAGTTCGTTTGATTTTCGCTCATTAAGATCCAACTTAGATGAACTTTTTCACTTATCCATTCAATTATCCATCAGTTTCAGTTGCAAGGTAAAATTTTGAAACGCTTGGTAAAAGTTTATAGCTTTTAGAGTTTAATAAAATTTTTTATACTTATTGGTCCAAAGAGCTAGATCCTGGTATATAAAAAATTCTTTTATTTATTTTAAAGGAAAAAATTTAACAAATGAAAAAAATTTAACAATTTTAAAGATTTCCCACTTAAAAATAAATTTGTGAGGAAAGTTTAGTTCAAGATGGTCCATATTTTTTATTTTCTAGAAGTGTCAAGAAAAATTTTATATTTTAGTAAAATTATTTCTCACACTTTTCACTACTCAAAACAGCAAAAAAAAAAAAAATAAAGAAAAAAAAAGTGGAAAAAATAATGATCACAAATTTGTGTGTGTGCGTAATTGACCATTTATCTGAAACAATAATAAAATATATTGCATGTAAAGTAACATTTTTTATAACATTTGTAATATAAAATATTTTCTTCAAAACCGTGTAAATGGCAGCCGTTGAAAATTTCTTTAAATATGAAAATTTTAAAATGTGGTATATACTTCTCTGCCATAAGGTGAGACCATAAAACAATTACGCTCTCTATTTCAAGATAATTAAAATGAGGTAGAAGAAGAACAAAGAACGGAAAAATGAAAAATGTAGAGAATTTTTTTTTTTTTTACAATTACACTCAGTAAATGTGGGTGATTTATTATACGAATTATGCCTGTACATATGACATAATTTAAATGCATACCATAACATATTGGTCAATAAGTCACTAGTTAGTTTGATTTCATATTACTTATACAATTTTTATTTTATATTACTAGAAAATTTCCTGAGTATTTTCGCGTTAAAGACTATTTTAAAATATTAAGGACATTCAAGGACATTTCAGGCTAATAAGGATATCAAAGAGCTTTTTTTTTCTTAAATTTCGCGTTAGATGCTATTTTAAGATACTAAGGACATTCAAGGACATTTCAGGCTAATAAGGATATCAAAGGATTTTTTTTTTTTCGTAAGCTTAGCATTCAAATATTTTTATCTAAACTTATCATTCGAAAGATTTTTAATATACTATTTGCCAAATAAATTAAAAACTTTTACAAAAGTATTTCTTAAAGCTTAATAATAAAAAAAAGGAAATCGTTTTTCATTCTGCCGGCGACTTATTGATTTTAAATATGCATTTCTAATAAAATGCATACTTTCATGCATTTATTTTTGTTCTGGCATTCTTTTTTATAGTACTTTATTCCCTTTAAGTTGATTTTACCGAGTCAGTGGTGGCAGAGTATGAAGCATAACAAATAAGGCTGGATACACAACGCACTTTGTACAGGTTTTAGGCTATGGGCTATAGAATAGCAGCACCTTTAATAACCTTCCGTTTATTATTTATTAAATTTTTGTAATGCATTTATTATTGTTATAATGTAATGCTGGTGATGGCAATGGCTGGTATTCTGGTCCTGATATTGGTGCCGTTGTTGGTTAGTTGGTGATGGATGACACGCATGTTAATGCTATGTACGTGAATATCATTCATATACTAAACCTTAGCTTAGCAAAAGAATATTATACCACGCTATGCCATGCAATGGCGAGCCATATCAGAGAGATATGGCAGGTTCATCACGTGCTAACATTTCATTATAATCATTTATATAAACATACATACATACATAGATTTATAAAGGGTCAACAAATAATAGTACTGGTAATAATATTGGCCATGAAAGTTTCTACATTGATATAATAAATTTTGGATTTATTTAGATAAATAAGATCAAAATAAAATTAGAAGGCGTTTTTTTTAGAAAACACAATTTGAAGTGATTTTAATTGTTAGAAATTGATATGGCAAGTTATTGTTTGAGTTAGGAATTCAAATGGATTAAAACTTTGGCTTTATTTTAGACTAGAAATGAAAATAAGTTATGGCTAAGTAAAATTTAGTTTACTTAGCCATAACTCTTAGGTCATGAATTAAATAATTTCTTTTGGAAAGGATTTTATGCTTTCAATGAAATAAATTAAATGGTTCCAACCCCAAAAAAAAAGTTCTATTTTCTTAAAGTAGCTTTCTAGAAAAGCCATCATAAAAAGTTTCAAAAAAATTTTTCCTTAAGTTATTTAAAATAAAAGCAGTTCTTTATTAATTATTCAAATTGGTTCAAAATTTCTACATTTTATTTGAAATTTTTCTTTTATTTTTTAATGCCATGGACCTTTGTTTTTAGGAAACACTTTGCTTTATGTAGTTACAATAGCTTTGATTTGTTCATCCTTTATTTTAAATGTGATATTATTGCCGCTTGATTATTATGCGTTCTTGGTCCGTTATACTGAGTTGATTAGTTTTTTACATGCAATTACATACATTACAATTTCTGTATTCTCTTTAAGCAAATACAATAAAATAATACTAAAACAAAAAAAAAGTAGGTAAAAAATTAAGGAAATGATGAAGAAAAAAAATATATATATAAGAAACGTGTGCATGCATGCATTTTGTAATATATATTATGTAGGTAAAAGTTTTATATGATGAATTAGGTAAAAGACCATCTGTAATCATTAAGGGAGCTATAGAAATTATTACATT
The DNA here is from genome assembly GCA_023089585.1 of Melophagus ovinus. NCBI lineage: Eukaryota > Metazoa > Arthropoda > Insecta > Diptera > Hippoboscidae > Melophagus > Melophagus ovinus. Next base: position 10,958,186 of record JAKKIB010000177.1, read on the forward strand.
CATGTTACTCTACAAATAACTCCTACAACTGTTTGTAATTTGTACATTAATAAAAATTTTAATAAAACTTCTAATGTAAATTCATATAAAATCTTTAGAAGGCCTTGATATTCTTGTACCTTTTTTTTATGCTGGCAATTTTGATATAATCTAGAAAAAATTTGAGATTTATTTACATTAAAAATTTTACTAAATAATATTTTTGGAGATACTTTGATAGAAAATTTCATTTAAATCTCGTTTTATTTATTAGAATTGCTTCCTGTTTTCTAGAAATTTTTTCTTAAATCATTTTTATTGAAATCATTAATTTTGGCCTTTAAATTCCATAAGCAAAATTTCGTTTAAATCAACCTTACAAATCAAAGATTGATTTTTGCTGTTGTCCTTTGGATATTCATTTTAACGATATTTATGGAAAAAGTGTAAGGTATTTAAATGTAGCCATTGGCATTTATAATGCTTTAACGTTTTTTAATTTATTAGAAATTAAGAAAAATAACCTACACTTTCTTAAGCATAACAAACTCGTCTTTTACTAGGTTTAACCTGATTTTTCAATAAATCCAATTTAAGGTTACTGCTTCTGCCCAATTTTTTTTTTCTATTTTTTTCCCTTTTTTTTTGTGAAATATATAAACGCGTTGTTGTTATTGTTGTTGTTGTTTTTGTTGACACAAGGGCGTGCTTAAACATGAGTGTGATTATAGTTAACGTCCGTGATCATATTAAAATAAAAAGCTCAACAAAAAATAACAAACAACAACAACAACAACAACAATAGTAGTAGCAGTAGTAATAAAACAAATGCACATGAAATACTGAAAAATGAGATTTTCTTGTTTTTCTACTTATTATGATTTTTCTTCTTTATTCAGCATGCAAAGTCGAACTTCATTATTATTTACATGGAGCGACATAATAGAAATGCGAAAACAACTAAAAACGTGATTGTCGTTTGTATATAACGATTAAATATGCTGCACTATGTCGCCCGATACAATTAGAATATTAAATGCAAAAAAATTTTAAAGTAATGCAGAAAAATCAAAAAAAAAAACGAAATTTATATTAAAGGAAAAGCTTTAAATAATTAGACAAAAAAGAAAAAATGTGTGTTAAGTAATCAAAAAAAAAATATATAAAATAAATCATTTCTTGTAAATGGTCAAAATTGAAACATTTTTTTGTAATTTCCTTGTAAGATTTGAAAAAAAAAATTTTATTCTTCTTTAAGGGCTACAAATTTCATTGTAGAAAATTCTTTTTTTTTTTATTACAATTTTTTGGTTGAAATTTTTGGTAATTCATTTTTAACCAATTTTATAAAGGAAACTACTATCAAAAGTTAATAGATTTAAAGCCTTGAGCCTTGAGCCTTGAGCTTTGTCTTTGAAATTATTCAAAAATATCTTACAAAACGCACAAATTTAAGGCTACGACAAACTTTTGTGCATGGTTTAGACAAATTAGGCTAATAAATAGACAGACAATTGGTAAAGTAAGAAAATTTGGCTTAAAAAATTTTTTTTACAAAATTTAACACGCCATACTCTCAAGTGTAGTGTGCAAAAACAAATAAACAATTTTATAGGCGTAAATTTATATGAACCATTTGAATAATAATTTAAATATTATGATAAATATCATGTAATCGAAAATGGGAAAGCAGAAAAGTAAAAAAAAAAAGCAATAAGGTAGAAAAAAATTGCATGAAATTAGCCGCCATAAAAGTTATGTAAAAAATTTTGTGCCTAATACGCTCAAATGTTCTATCATCAATTACTTAATGTGACAAAAAAAATTGAGGCCTTTCTTTTTTTAAAAGCATCGATCCATGTTTAGAAATTCCTAGCAATTCGAAAAAATTTTCAAAGTAATTTTGAAGTATTTGCCGCTAAAAAATTATCTCTAAAGTTTTTTATTTTACATTTTGTAAAAGTTACGTGTAATGTAAATAATAAACTCCCACTTACAAATTTATAAAATTATGTAAACAATTCATATGATTTTTAAATTTCAATAATTTGGCCTAACGCTTAATTATCACTAATTTCATTATATTTGAGAGTTGAACATATTAATTTTATTTTTTGTTTGCATTACACAATTTGAATATCAAATTTGACATGCAATTGTCAAATTGATGTCAGGTAGTTTTTTTTTTTTTTTTTACTTTTTTAACTTCTCTTCATTTTTGTAGGCAACATTTTGGAGTTTACAAGGTATAATGAATTCAGGATGACCCGAAAAGCCCTTGGCATTTTTACAATTATTTTCTACAACAATTCATGGTATAATTTTAAAAATATTATAAAATTAATTATGCCATGTAGGCGTAATTTGCTTTTGAGGGTCGCATAAAATTGAAAATAAATGAAGTGGTAGAACTTTTTGTGAAAAAAAAATCGGTACTGGTTTAATTGATGTCTTGCAAAAATTTTTCTTTAGAAATTTTCACTTTTCACTTTCCTTAATTTGTTAGTTATTTTAAAAATTTTTTAAATAAACAGGCAATTTTTCTTATAATATTTTACAGTCGTTAATGACCAATCGAAGCCGAGTTTTATTTTAGATGTTCAATGCGTTTTCTTTTAACTATTTTTCTTGCCAAAATTATTGCAAAAAGTATTAAACTTTTTTTTTTTAAGTAAATTGTTACAAAAGTTTTGCCGTTTTGTTTATTTGCTAGTTACATATTTGAAGTAACTTTTTTTAAGGGTAGAAGAAAAAAAAGCAACCGGCAGTAGAATATTTAACCACCAACAATATTAAGATGTTTCAATAAGTACAAGTGAGATTTTGTTCGCTATTACTAAAACTTTTACATTTATTTTTTTCAAAAGAAAACCCAAAAAAAAAAGAAAAAAAAAGAGCTTACAAATTAGTTGAATTTTGTTTGGTCTAACTAAGAGCACTCTACATTGTGCTTTACAAAAAGGACGGCTATGGACAAAAATGGACTTATTTGCGGCAGGAAAAAAAAAAACAAAATTACAGATTTTTTCTGGAAAATATTGAAACGAGTATCTTTGTTATTACCAAAAATTGGATTTTTTCAAAATAATTTGTTTATAAAAATTTTCGTTATCTATAGAACTACTTTTTCATCACATTAAGTTTATTTTTTTCCATTAAGAAGCAATAAAAGAAAAGTGATTCAATTTAAGATCTATACAAATCAAGCTCAAGTCCATTTAAGTCCATATTTAAACCGATAATAAATTTTATAGCATTAAAAATCCATTAAAAAATTTTATCAGACGTCGATAAAGTTTAAGCCATAAATGTGGTTATTATTAGAGCCATGTTAATTTTTTTTTAAATAAAAAAAAAAAAAGAAATACCTCCATTGGGGTATTTTTTTTTACCAGAATAAATGTTTTTAGGTTTTCTTGCTTTTTTCTAAAATGGAAATATGGGTTACAAAAAAAAGTTGAAATATGTTAAAATTAAGAACCCAAAAGAACTATAAGTTAAAAAATAAAATCAAAAAAAAACTATATCAACATATTTTTACAAAGTTCATTTCATTGAACCATTTTTTTATATTTTCTTTTGATATTTTCCTTTTTTTTTTAGTTTCTACGAAAGCAAAAAAAAGAAGGAAGAAAATTCATAAAATTGTCCTTTCTCATTTTATGCGATTCTATAAAATAAGTAGAAGATTTTGTATTTTGTAAAACTTTTGAAATCATAATTTTATAAATCTTTTAAAATCTCTGTCCGTTTGTCTGTCCATACTTTAATATGCCATTTTTTTTGTAAGATAGTTCCGTAAAATTTTTAGAAGGAATTTTCTTTTAATTTTATAAGAAGAAGCAAATAAGAACACATTTTTTTCCTTAAAAATTCCAAATTTTTCAAATCAACTTTTTCTCTGGAGAATTTTTCCAGCAGAATATGTTTTTTAAAAAAATAAAAAATATGAAACTTAATCTGAAATATGAATTTAATGGAAAAGTTACATTTCTGGGCTGTTACATCTTTTTTTTGAGCTGCTTCAAATATAAAAAAATTTTCAAAATTTCTAAATGAAAAAAAATTTTTTTTTTTTGTTATTTTTTTTTCCTTTAATTTAATCGATTAATTTTGAACTCGATCGTTTCATTAAATATGAATTTAAATTTGTTTCTTTTTTCTTCTTTAAATTTGTTATTTCATCATCTATTTTCTTTTCCTTTTTTTTTTTTAAATTTTATGCATCTTATTTCATTTATACCTTTTTTTGATCCTTGTGTTTTCTGTTGTTATTGTTGTTGTTACTTTACTAGTTGGAATTGTTTTAATTAAACAATTTCGACCAGTTTGAAAAAGTTCTTTTACATTTTTTTTTCCATTTATCCACAATCATCATTATTAGGACTAACAACAATAACAACAACATTATCATCATCACGATTAGATTGAAACAAATCTAATAAACATTCAAAGGAATGAATTGAATGCTTAAATAGTCCATTGCCCCCCCCCCCCCCCCCTTCAAAAAAAAAAGAAGAAAGGAAAAAAGAATAAGCATGGATGTTTGTATGTTTATATTGTTTAAATTAAACAAATGTATAATATGTATAAATTTTGATTAGATGGATCTATGTTATGTTTAAGGATATTTATAATGGAATAAAGAGAAAACAGATTGAAGGATTAAAATGAAAGACTTTTGTGTTGGTTTTTTTTTTGGCTTTTCCCTTTTTTTTGGGAAAATTATTTTGGATTAAATATTAAAATAAATAATCCCCTTAAAAATAAATGCATACAAACACACACACACACACACACATACACATATAAAAGCATATTGAAACACGTGATATAAGAATAAACTCATAATAATAAGAATATTTTTACATCATAGACAAAGAGACCAAAACAGTGAGAGAGAGAGAGAGAGAGAGAGAGAGAGAGAGAGAGATAGAGATGGCTAGAGATGGATGCAAAAAAAAAGAGAAAGCTTTAGTTTAATGTCTGAAGAAGTAATCAAAATAAGAAAATTATTATTATTATTGGCTTTTGTTTTTATTATTATTGAAATTAATTAGAATTATTTTACTTTGGTAAAACTCTGAGTTTTTACTAATTAAAAAAAGTTTCCTTCCAAACAAAAAAAAATATACATATATATATATATATATATATATATATATATATATATAATAAATTCCATTTTTTCCATCTTTTATGTGATTAAAGTAAAATTTTTAATTATGTCTAATTCATTTTCTACATTTATTTTTTTTTTCGTTTGAAAAATTTTTAAAAGCGTAGAAAATCAATTAGAGAAATTTTGCTATAGAATAATTTTTTTCATAAAGGGAAAGTTATTTTTGCATCTTAATCTTAATCTTAAATAAAACAAAATTAGGCTACTTCTTAATTAAAGTGAACTTTTTGAATTTAATAAAAAATAATTTCAAAAATTTCAATTCAATTTTCAATCAGTTCAATTTTCAGATGGTTGAAACAAACTTGTTATCTAAACACCTTTAGATAATAAATCAAATTTCTTGGGCTTTATAATATAAATTTGCATAAATTTTTTATATCTCAAAAGGAAAAAAATGTTATGTAGAATTTAAATAAAGACTTCATTTATTCGATTTTATTGAACAGTTGAATGAATGAAGGAATTTTTTATATGAATAATACTTAGACTTTCTGTGCCCAGGTGTGTACAAGCAATTAAGAAGAACAAACTAGAAGAAGAAGAAAAAGAAGAAGAGAGTAGAATATAAAAGATAAGAAGAAGCAATAAAAATATAAAGAAGAAGAAGGAAAAGTTAAAAAGGCAGAGATTTAAGTTTAAGTTTTTTGGCAAAATAGCGTCCAACTGCCCCAAACGTTACAAATTAAATACTTTTTTTTTTTAAATTTATATATAATATTAAATAACATAACAAAAAAAAAATAATAACAACAATAACAAAAACAACAACAACATTATTATTATTATTATTATTATTATTAATAAAAATCACAAGAATTTATTGTAAAATGTAACGCAACAGTTTTGTGGGGTAAATAAATTTTCAAAATAATCTCAATATAAATGATAATTGAAGATATAAAAATTACAAAAAAATTATAACAAAAAATTATAAATTTACATTTATATGAGCTATACAAAGAAAATTCTAGACAAGTTATAAATTTTATCAAGCTTTATCAGCCATCAAACTTAAAAAAAAGTTAGAAATCTAAGTAAGTATTTAAAAAAAATGGTAAAAAAAATTGATTAATAAACGAAATTTTTTAATTCGATTTTAAAACAATTTTCCATTCAATGATTTAGTTTGGTGTAAGTAAAATCTTTAAAAATTTTTTTAAAATAATAATAATGCAGCAAAATTTTAATTTAAATCATTTAATAATAATTTTTAAAAATTATGATTTTCTTCGAAAATGGATCATTTTCATTTTCTTGATTTTCTTTTTGATTTTGTTAGTCATTTTCTAAATCGATGACAGCTTAATTTGCCGATCTCTTTTCATATCAAACTATGAAACGTAATTTTTGAATAAATTTCGATAAAATTTTACTTAAATTAAGAACTTTAATGAAAGTGGTTACGATTACGATCATATTTAAGATTTGTACCACCTTTTTTACAAGTCTTATTTTCAAAAAAATATTATCATTTGGCAAAAATTGTTGCTAAATATATCTTGAGGTATAACAAAACTAAAGTGGAAATGGGAACTAACTCTTGTTGTTGTTTTTTTTTTCTTTTGAAGAGCCTTTTTTGTAATAAAACTTTTTCCAAATTCTCTCACTTTTTTTTTTCAATTTCATTGAATCGATGATAAATTTAAAGTTACCTTTAAATTTCTTTGATAAATTCTTTGTAATCTGCCTTGTGGCAGTTAACCTGCTGCATCAAAATTTCTTTTAAATAACAAAAACTTGAATTGTTTTGATTTGTTTTCTCAAGGTTTGTAAACATTTCGACTCTTTAACCATTTTATGATTTTTGTTTAAAAAGATTGTTATTATTGTTTTATATTTAGTTGGCATTTTCCTTTTTTAATCGTAAATAGCTCTGATATTTTTTACCATAAAGTTAGTTAATAAAACAAAACACAAACAAAAAAAAACATAAGAAAAAGGGCAGAGAAAACTAGCAAAATATTAAAGAAAATTATATAAATAGAGAAAGAGATATAGAAAAGGATGTAGGTATATAGATTGAGAGAGATGGCAAGAGTAGAAGATATAAATATAAGAAAAGAATAAAAATTAATGTGTATATTCAAAAAAATAAAAAATAAAAAAAAAAAAAAAAAAATAAAAAAAAAATTAATACTAAAAATGGAAAATAGTAAAAATAAAAGTGGAGGGATAAAGAAGAAGATAAGCGAACGTTAACTGACACATTCAATATACACTTAGTGTCATTTCAAGTTTCAACTTTAATAAATTCACTATCGATTTATGCAAAGTAGCATTCAATACCAATACCAATACCAATACCAATACCAATACCAATATATTTACATCTACATTTACAAATACATTTACAAGTACATTGATATACAATTTGATAATAATTCCTTTATATATATTTACATTTTATATTTATACATAAAAATTATTTAAGTTTTTTGCCAATTTCATTCTGTTACACGATTTTACTCAATATATAATAATAATGATGTTAATGATGATGATAATGATAATGCTGACTATGCTGACAATGCTGATGATGATAATGATAATAATGATGTTGATGATGAAAGTATGTCAGTAATAAAATCAATACCCACAAAAGCTTGTCCTCTTTTTTTTTTTTTTTTTTTTTTTGTTCTTCTATTTTTGGTTTATTCCCGTTCCTTTTTTTCGTTTTTTTCTAACTCTTTGCCATTTATTTATTTTGAAGACTAATGTACACTCAATTGACTTTGGCTTCATTATACATTTTATATATGGATGTATACATTTCATGGCAGTGTAGGCATCAAGAATAATTCAAATCAAATAAATGAAAATGTTTTAGTTAATGCATGATCAATAACACTAAATTTCTTGCAGCTAATTCGTTTATACAATGAAAAAGTCAGGAAATTAAAAAGGGGCAGCAACTCTTAAAATTTGATTGGTTTGATAAAATTTTGAGAAAGTGTCCAAAAAATTTCATTGAGCATTTTACAGAAATAGACAAAGAAAAATACAACAATTAGGATGCTTTTTTAAAGGGCAAATTTTATCTCTTTTTATAACTTTAAGAAAAATATTTTGCCAAATGTTAAATGAATGAAAACACAAACGTACAATTAGGCTGTTAAAATAATTTTAGTTATTACTTTCAAAAACGCTCTTAATGTTACATTTTTCTTCATAAATTTATTATACTACGAAAGAGAAAAGTGTTTGACTAATAATTCATTGAATGATGTCTGCTATTAATGATGATGGGTCATATGACCCAAATTTATAATAAACTATTGATGAGAGCGTTTGCTCAAAATTAGAAGTGCAACATTGTAATGCATTATTTCTAAGGTCTTTGCCTACTTTTGATACCCACCCGCCACATATTTTAAAAGGTAGCGTCGAATGTCCTTGATCCTCATCAAATTCTGAAACGATTTAAGCATGACTCACCATGTGTCCTCATCGCGAAAAAAATGTCAACACATTGGAAATTCATGTACTTTAGTTGGTATTGAAAATGGGCCAAATCGATTAAAGAACCATTGAAAACTGCATCGTATAGAATGTCTAAGCTTTGTACAAGTATTAAAGCCGTCATTCTAAAATTTTAACATAAATATCGTATCCGAATTTATGCAACTGCGAATTATCTGTCTTTTCCATAAAATATCAAACAATGTCAGCATGGTAAATACTCAAGATTTGGTTCAAGTCAATATGATTTTCTCATTTGTCTTGTTCTTTCCTAATTTCACTTTCCAAGCGACTTTTTCCTTTTTTTGAAAATATCTTATTATTATTGTTGTTATTATTATTATTATTATTATTATTATTATTTATTGTTGTTGTTGTTGTTGTTGTTGTTGTTTGTCGCTTTTGGTTTTAATGTTGTTTTGTTCTACATTAGCATGGCAGAAAACAGAAGAAACACTCTAATAATTTATGCTTGATTTATTATATTGCAACGGAATTGCCAGCCTCGTAAGTTGTTTTGTAATTATTGTTTATTTTAGGTTTACTAATTCAATTCTGTTATATGTAACGTATATGTTACAAGGCTTTAGATAAATTTCCAATTATTTCAAAATTTTTATTTTTGTTTTGTTGAAAATTTATAAGTTTCTCTTTTTTCCATTTTTAATGAAAATTTAGTAAAGAACTTTAACTTTTAATTTTGTATTCATATTCTTATTCATATTCTTGATAAGGCAGATTCTTACACAAAATTTCATTTCATATGAGAAGAAGGTCGGTTTTGATACGTTAAAATACCGTTAGGGTTTTCAATGTTTTCATGGACTGAATAAAAACGAATTTGCTTTAGAATTGCCATCTAAATAGTGCCCTTATAATAAATTTATGTTATGTAACATAAAATATATGAATTCTGCAAGGCATTTTAAAATATTTTCATCAAAATTATTAAGCTTTAGGGGAATTACAAAAACGAAAGATGTTTTGCAATGGCTCACTTGATTTCTTAATCAGAATTTCTTTAGACATTAATACCCCCTAAAAAAGAAACTATAACGAATTTTTCATATTGTATTAATGAAAAGCTAAAGTGAGTGTAAAAATAGTACAGTTAAAGAAAATTAATAATAAACATATATGTCACCAACATAAAATATTAGTTTCTGTATTATTTTGAATTGACTTTTTCAATTAATTCTCTTTATTTGGCATAAAAACAAATTAACAAAAAAAATTTGTAGAAAATGCTTTATAGATGTAACTAAACTCAAAGCTTTTATATTGCAAATTAAATTCAAATCTTTATTATGATCGCACGCTTAAGTTGAATCATAGATTAACTTGAGGTGGGCCTTCAAGACAATCTATGAAAAAAAATATGGATAAAATATAATATTGCTCTCTTATTCTTTAGGAGGCTTAAATTGAGGATGGTTAATAGTTTGAGATTTTTATTCAAATAAAAAAATTCCAACAAATCAGTTTTAAAAAGCTTTAATGAAAAGGCCTTTTTTTTTGATAAATTAGATTCAGATGTCCTGCGTAATACAGAATTCATATTATGGGAAACTTAATTATACCTTAAAAAAAATTAAACTAATCTCTATACATGGAAACGATGGCGGTTTCTTTTATTTTTAGAAATCATCTACAAAATATTGTTCCACATAATACGAAGAATAATATGATTACGATACAAATATTCTGTAAGTTCAATTAATTATGCTTAATGAAATCTTAAAATCATAAATAAATAAGAAAATGAAAGTACAACAAAAATAACTACAAAAAGCAAAAAAAAAAAAAAAACAAAACCAAAACGGTAAAATTATCGACAATCATTTTGTAATTATGGCAAATAGCAACAAATATAATGTAGTAATCAGAAGAACAATACAATACAATAGTAAGAGTAACGGTAAAAGAGAGAGAGAAACGTAAAAGAGAGAAGTATATATAAAATGAAAAAAAAGCAAAAAGATAATAAAAACAATAATCATAAGAATTTTATAACTGTAATGAACAATAACAACAACAACAACAACAACAACAGTTATAGATGAAATGGTAAAGATAATAACAACAATAATAAAAAATAATAGTAATAATAATGATAATAACGGTATCGATAACAGCATCATCACAAAACAATAATGACTGCATGGTAAAATGAACTCTAAAGAGCATAAAACACCAAAAGCACTAAAAACAATAAAACATGACAAGCGTCTTCTCTCCAAAAGTATCAGTAAAAATAGAAAAATTGATACAGAAATAATATTTATATATACATACAACTACATAGATATATAAAATGTAGTTAAGAGATAAAAAGTGATAAGCCAAAAAAAATGAAAACAAAAATGAGAAAAGAAAAAAAATCAGGAAAAGAAATTTGTTGTTTGTTAAGGATAAAGTTTTCATATGTTTAGGAAATTACATCAACTTATTTATAGTGTTTGGATGTATTTTCTTGGTAAAGTTAATATTTGCTTGTTTTTGTTATTGCATTTATAAAAAACAAAAAAAAAAAAAAAGAATAAAAATTTACAAATAATTACAAAAAAAAAATAATAAAAAGACATAGAAACAGCAATAGCAATAGAAGCAGAGTCAAAAAAAAGAGGTAGAAGAAATTGAAGAAAACTGTGAAGTAAAAAAAAATTTTTTACTTATATTGAAGATTTTTGTGCACAATTTTCCTTTTTCCTGTATAAATTTTCCTATTTATTTTATACATGCTTCTATAAATGTATGAAAAGTAACTAAGAGATTCCCGTAGAGTGAAAGAAAGAGGCAAATAGAGGCTGAGAAGCGTTGTATAGAAGATTATGATAAAGTATTTATAAAAGAAATTCACTGAAATATCTATATAACTCAAAGAAAAACGAAAAAAAATTTCTTCCTACTTGTTCACACATTGTTTTTGTATGTATTTTGTTATTATTAGTATTATTATTATTGTTAGTTTTGCTGTTGCATATTGTTGCAAATTTTGTTAGTTAAGCTCTCGTTTGCCTTAAGCTAAATATTTCACATAAACAACAAGAACAATAATAACAACATGAAATGAAATTAAGAAATAAACCGAGCAAAATGAAGACCCAAGAATATAAATAGTTCATTCAATAGTTGATCTTAGTCATCGTAATATAAATCTTATGCTTTCAGTTTAGTAGTTGAATATTTTGTGAGTTTTAGCTATATATATATATATATATATATATGTGTGTGTGTGTGTGTGTGTGTGTATAAGTTAAAAATGAAAAGTTCAAGCGTTAAATAAAAAACCTAAAGAAAGATAGAGAAAGAAAATGCTTTTGCTATTTTGGTACATTTTGTTTACTCAACTTTACAGTTATACGAAATTTTATTTATACAACTCATACTTTAGAAATAGACACATTTAGTAAAACAACGAGTAATGTATAAATTAAAATCTTATGACCAAAAAAAAAAAAACAAAACAAAAAGAGAGAAAAGAGAAAAAACTGCGAAAGCTTCATTCAAGCATTTTAATAGAGATAACAAGAAACGCATAGAACAAGAAAAGCAAAGGCAACAAGCAGATAAGTGTTTGGTATAGAATGAGATGAAAGAGAAATAGTAAGAGAGGGAGAGAGATAGAGAAAGAGAGATAGGGAGAGAGGAGAAAGCAAAGAGTTTATTTCTCCTTTGATAACCATTTGAGTAAATTTGAGTACAGCAACAAAAAAAGCAAAACAACAAACAACAGCAAAAAAAATATATGCATTAAAATTTAAGTAAGAATTTTCTTAAGAATTAGTTGAGTAATTTGATAGTAAGGCTTCATTTTTCTAATAAGTAGCTCTTTACTTAAACTAATTATTAGTTCACCTTTTTATATAAAATTTGTATCAAAATTTTTGTGTTCTAAAAATGAAATATCCTTTCCTTAATTTGATTTGTTTCAATGTTGAAAGCTTTTGCATATGAAAATGATTTTACAAAATTTAAGTCAACTTATGGAATTATACCGAAGCCATTTTTTATTTTGGCATGCATATAAAGCAAAAATTTTATTTGCCATTTATTTTACGGATCACAAATTTCATTTATGGGATTTTTAAAGATATGGGAGCAAAGGAATAGAACAAGCGGTAAAGAATAAAGGGTTATAGTGACAAAAAAATTTAAGTGGAAAAGTTTTTCTCAAACCAGCCCTCTGTTCTTCCTGTAACATCCATTTGCAAAAAAAGAAAAAGAGTTTTAAATATTTCAAGCAATAATTTGTCGCACTGCGGATCCTTTTTTTCTTTTATTTTTCTTTCCTCTTCTTCTTTTTTCCTACGTTTTGCTTCTGTTTTTTTTTTCCTCTTTGTTTTTACTGGCTGATAGAATAAGTGTACGTACATAGATTTTCTATTATTAATAGAACTTTTTTTAAAAAATTTTTTTCATTCGTTTAAATGATTTATTAATAGATCTCTTCTTAAATTTTATGATAAGACCATAAGTTTTATGATTATTGCTTAATATAATTCATGGATAATAAGTGTAGAAATGTGTGATATAATTTTTACTTTTCGTTCTGTGCTTCTCTGCTTTCTTTTTGGTTTTTTGTTTTTTTGTGGGAAGGGGGGGGGGGGGGGGTGGGACACACTCTCAGAGGTGCTTTATCCATTAATTGCCTTGCAATAATTTCGATTGGTCTTAAGAAAATTATTTATATTATGCTGGGCTGGAGATGTTAAGTATACGCCCCGTAAAACACATATCACTTTATTTTGCATTCAAATTTCTTGCTTGTTTTTTGACTCTTTTTTTTTCAAAACATTCACACAATCTTATTTTTAGAAAGAAATATATGGAAATTGAAATGCAACATTTCATGATATTTGCTTTATTTCTAGGAGATATTAACTAAATAAATTACAGTAATAAGTTTGATTTAAAATTTTGCTATTTTCCTTTAACAAAAAAAATTTTTTTAAAAGAAAACTCGAACATTTTTCAATTTGTTATTGCGTTACAATTACAATTTACATTTTTACCATTTTGTTATTGTTTTTGTTTTGTTTATTGCATAATATATTTTGCTAAAAATTTCTTGAAATGCATGAATCATAATGTTAATGACTTTTTAATGACCGAAATATCACAAAAAAAAAAAAAAATTAAAATAAAATATGTAAAAGAAAATAAACATAAAAATAAGTGAAAATCAACAAGAATAATAAAACACACACACACACACACACACAAATATATATATAAAATTATAAATGAATTATAGAAAAATGTAGGTCAACATTTATTTCTTAGAAATAATATTAATTCTCAGACATTATTTGTTTTGTTTGTTGATTCATTTTTTTTTTTTTTTTATTAGAAATGTTTTTGCTTTTGCTTTTGTTTTTGTTTGTTTAATATATTTCTTTGCTGTTGTTGCTACTGTTATTGTTGTTGTTAGAGTTTTTATGTTTTATTTTTATAATTAAGTTTTGTATGTGTTAGTTTATTGAAAAGAGTAATAATTCTTCCTTTTATGTTCTTCGGTTTTTTTTTTTTTGTTTTTGTAAAACTAATGCAAACATAAAATATAGAACATGAAACATAAAATATAATTGTTATTTGATGCATAATTAAAAAAATATAAGAATAGTTTCAATAAGTTAACAGGAAAAGTAAGAAAAAAATAAAATGGCAAGAAACTTCATTTAATAAAAGAATTATGAAGTATTGAGAAATCAAAATCTGCAGAAATATTTCAAAAAAAAAAAGCAGATAGAACAAATAAACATTCAGTATTGATAATTTCAAATCTAAATTAATCTGAAATTATTTAAGCTCCATTTCTTTTTCCTTTTAATTTAATAAAATAACTTGGCAAATCCTAGAAATATAACTGCCAGAATTTTATGCTAATTTTTTAGTTTTCAATTGCTTTGCTGGATTATTATTAATTGTTGTTCTCATAGGTAACTACTTTTTAGATTTTAGATTTAAATTAGCAGCCTGGTATCCATGTTGGATCCTTAAACACAGATCAATGTAGAAAATTCTTTTTCATCATGCTTAAAGAGCTTTAAATAGTTATTTTAAATAGATGACGTGGCAATTTATTTTAACAGAAATTTGTGCTTGTCTATAAATTTTGCCATTTATCCTTTGAGTTTCCTGGTGTAAACTATAAATTTATATTATTTACTTATATAACTTTACATAAAACATGATAACCATGTTCATATCATACCGTTAATTTTTTTACCTATGTGTTACATAAACATATATATAAAATTTATGCTAAATGAAACATTTATACATTTTAATATGAAAATTCTTTTCAACATTTCAATTGAAACGTTTGTTTCTTTACTATTCACGTCATTCGTTATGTAATTATTTAAATAATTATTTTAACGATGATAAAGAAAATGCTGGCTATTTTATAAATATGTCTATCAATTAAATATAAATGAATATAAAGAGAAATACTTAAAAAATATGCTATACATAAAAATTTTTTCTTCTGCTTTTTCTTCTGCATTACACAAAATGTTCAGTTTTGTGGCCCTTTCTTAAGGAAAACAAAAAAAAAAAAAAAAAAAAAAGAAAGAAAGAAATAGCAATAAAGTGCCAGCGAAATAAGGAAATGGAAAATAAATTACATACTTTTAAGAACTAACGACTGTGTACTTATAAAAAAAAAAAAAAAAAAAAAAAAACTAAAAAGAAAAGAAAAAATCTCGAAATAAAACTGAAATAGAAAAATTATGAAATAAGAAAAAGTTTTGCTACAAAATAAAATATCACGACAACATGCATTAAAACTTTATAGTACAACATTAATTTAATTATATAATGAAAGTAAAATGTAGAAGGCAAAAAAAAAACAAAAAAACAAAAAAACAAATAAACAAAAAAACAAAAATACAAAACAATTCAAAAGCAAAGCAAAATGCCATTTATTAAATAAATGTGTAACCACCTTTTTACAAAATACTTTACTTAAAAAATTTTTTATCATAATATTAATTTCTCTTTTTTTATTTGCAAATGCACACTTTTAATTAGCTTATTTGATAAAATGTTTAACTTTTTTAAATGAAAAATTAAGAAGAAAGTAAGAAGAATTTTTAAACAATTAAATAAAACTTTCTTTGCAGAATGACAAGACGATTGACATGGCAATTTAATAAATTAAAAAAAAAAAAACTGGTCTAAATCGTTTCATCTCTATAAAAGCTAAAATTGAATAATGCTTTGCAAAATAAAAAAAAAAAGGAAAAAAAAATCTATGAAGTTTTTTTTATTTTTGGAAATTTTTCTTTCTTCTTGTTTTCACTTATTTATAATTATTTTATAAATATTTAATGCCATAAAATTTCCTTAAGAATCTACTTATTTCATTTCATTTCATTTCATTTCATTTCATTTTGTTTTCTTCATAATGAAATTAACCATTTGCTAAAATTTCTATGTAAATTTATTTATGCGTTTCACTTAACAAACTTTAAAATTTCATTTAATTGTAAATTTTCATTTCAATTGTTCAATCCAATGTCCATTTTAAATAATTAATAACTTGTTAAAACAATTTAGATATAAAATACTTTATTTTCATTTCTCTTCCTTCAAATTATTTACATTTATCTAAATTTAAGTTTAACACAATTTTCGTTGTATAAATCAATAAATTTTTAGTCTAATTGAACAAATTTTTTCAAGGCTGCTTATCTCCAAAAAATCCAAGAAGCTTCTTTTACCAGTGTTTTTATGAGAATTAAAGCATAGACTTATGGACCTATATGTTATATTAATTGTTATGTTGTTACATCCCTCATTCATTAAAGTTATTTCATATATTTTTTTTTAATGATCAACATTAAAATAACAAATGACAAAACCTAAAAACATTTATAGGAAATAACTTTAGAAATCTAAACAAAAATAAGCTACTTTCTTTTTATTTCATATCACTTTCCCTAACAATTTAGTTCTATTCCATAATATCTCTAATAAATAATAGAAAAGGAATCTCTACACGTTATAGTTCCATAATAATATCCGTGGAACATTTTACTTCAAAATCTGAGCAATCAATTTGTACGACAAGCAGTCTAGATTCTTAAAGAATTTTTTTGATCCATTTTCATAAATTCAAGCAAGTTTATATTTCGCAAATAAAAGGGCATATTTTTTTTTTTTAGAGGTGATTTAATTATGGAACCTACTAATCCATTTTAACCCAAAAAAAAGCGCAGGTAATTAAGGGCCCTTGCAAAAAAATTTCCTTGCTTAAATTAATCTTAATATGAAACAAAAAATATTTGAATATAAAAATCGATAAGGACTTAAATGGACAGATCTAACAATTTGATGATTTATCCTCTAGAAATCGTTTTATATGATCCAATACATGTTGGCTTTGAATGCTAAAAGTTTTTTTAGAGTAAAAAATTTGAAAGTAGTAAAAACTAGAAAACGTTTATATTATATATTTATATTAAATAAGTAAAATTTCTTATTAAAAAATCAACCAAATAAATCATAATAATGAAGTTTATTAAATAACATAACAAATAATAACAAAACATATATTTACATATATAAATATGAATAATAAAAGTTTTTACTTAATTAGTTTATTGTTTCATTACACGTTACACCATTTTTATAATAAGTGCACGATTAAAAATAGAATAAGTTTATGGTAATAATTTTAATAAATTGAAAGTTTCGTAGAATGGTTTTAAGTCGGCCAATTCACTTGTTGAGCATTAAAAATAAAAGCAGTTCGAGGTTCCTTAAGCCCTAAAGTTACCCAGAATAATTTCAACATTTTTATAAATTTCTTGGTAAATTTGTTATAAAGTATAGAAAAAAAAAAATTCATTATAAAGTGTAGAAAATGTAAGAGGCAAAACTAGCGTTGCGTAATACGAAAAATCGAAAAATTGTTGATCTGAAACTTCATTTTTCAAATAAGGCCACATTTGAAAGAAAGCGCAGCTTATAAAGAAAAATTTTAACAAATTTATAAATTTCTTGAAAAATTCTCTATAAAGTATACAAAATTTAGACCAGATCTACTTTCTAAGACATCAATAAGTACTAAGCTCAAAACAAGTATTGTGCAATGCGGCAAATTGTCGTTCTGAAAGGTCACTCTGTGAAAACATTTCCCAAAATTGATTTATAAGAAAAATTTGAAACTTGAGAAAGTTGAGAAAGTTAGTACAAATCACTTTTTGTAGCATAAAAAATTTAAACTAAATATCATTTTTTTTTCTTTCATTGTTTCATTTATTTCTTTTCTATTTTAAAAATGTCTTAAATTTTCTTTTGCCAATCAATCCTGAAAAGCTGATGATTTAAAGAGTTTAAAATGTTTAAAAATCATTATGAATGTTGTGTCTTGTTACATAATTTGCTCTTTATAGTTTTATGTAATAATTTTAATTGTGGTATCGTAACACTTTACCAACTAACAATTATGAAAATTTATTCTCCTTTTTTTTGTTTTTTTACCAACCAAACAACAACAACAAGGAAAAAGTAAAAAGAAAGTATTAGGAAAAAAAAAACAGAACGAAAGGTAAAGAAATTAAGTGCAAATGGAGAGAAATGTTAAAACTTTCAAGCATATTTCATTAGTGTGTGTATGTGTATGTGTGTGTATGTATGTGTGTGTGTGTGTGTGTGTTGAATGCATGCATAAAACCACTAAATAAATTACCAACATTTCATTCAGAAGGGCATTAAATTAAAAGAAACAAAAGCCTGTATATGTTGCCCGTGTGCGTGCGTGTGTGTGTGTGTGTGTGTGTGTATGTAAAAATTTTATTTATGAAAAATTATTAAGTTAACTCTCAAGTATAATCATTTGTTATTGCATTTCATTTTATTGTCTCTTTGTCTTTGCTTTTTTTTTTGCTTTCCTCCTTTTTTTTTTTCTTAAAGTACTTTCAATTTTGTGTTGTTGCTTTTTATTTAAGTTTCTGGTTTGTTGCATGTTTGAGCAAATAATTTCAGCAATTTGTTATAAGATTTCGTAATTTCTTTTCTTCTGTTATTTTCTAAACATTTAAAAAGTCTTTTTTTTTTATAAAAATAATACACTTCTTTTTCAAATTAAGCTATAAACCTCTGAGATATAAATTGGCGTAGTGTTAATAATAAAAAGTTTCAATATAAAATTTAAAGTACATTGAAAAATCAAAAGGCAAAATATTTCTGTATCCTTTTTTTTTTTGGGGCAACCAATCCCGAGAAGGATCTGCTCAACTGGGAGTGGTTCATGTGATGGTAGTTGGTGATGCCGGCCCTCAGGGTGCATCATGAGTTCACGAGATCGGGGGCTATGGTGCCCATATCGCGGGCGCCGCTTGTTCAAACATATATATGCTTGTCGTGCAGGGTGCCATTTCCCTAGCTGGGTAGGCTTATTAGGCTAATCTAATCTAAGCCGAGGAGTAATAGGATGGCTCCGAATCTAGATACCAAAGATAAAGCCATGTATATAAAGTGCATTACAGACTTTAAATTGGGAGCTAGTCGTGACGGTAGCATACACTCTGTGTGACAACAACAACAATAACGACAGCAACAACAACAACAACAACAATAATAATAATAATACTTCAATAAATAATACAAAACTAAATTCCGAATCAAATGTAAGTGTAAATATAAAGTACAACGATAATAATTTAAATGGATTTGATGGATCAATCATGGTGAAATTGAAGAGTTGAATTATAATTTTAACTAACTAACATTTTTGTACCACATTTATGAATCGCATTATATTTGCGTTCCAAACTGTATGAATATTAGAATGTTTGAATGAATGAATGAATGAATGAATGAATGAATGAATGAATGAATGAATTTCAATTATTATAACATTCAAAACACTTGGACTCACAATTTACAATTCACACACAATTCTCTAAAACAGTCAGTCTAAAATGCATGCATTAGTTGTATGTTTGTGGTATTTACATAAATAAAATCATTTATAAAGTATATAAATGCATAAAATATCAATTGCTAATGTTTATTAAATTGTTGAACACTGGCAATGAGCGAATGTGAATGCAGCAAACTGAAAATGAAAATTTTATTGAACATATTAAATGAGCAAATAAATGCAATTTTATTTGCTTTTGGTTTAAAATCTTCATTTTGGTCTTTTAATCCTTTAGTCCTTTTAGTCCTTTAGTCCTTTAGCTTATGTGTGGCAAAGAAAATGCAACAAAGTGTTATGTAACAAAATGAAATGAATTGATATGAATTGTATTGATGAAAATATCAAATAATTATTCTGCCTGAAATGATCTACATAAATTAACCACAATAATTTTGAATAATAATGAACAGTTTGCTTAGGCTGGTACTTAGGCTATTTGTTGGTATGGTGGTTGATGTTGATGGATGAAATTGGCCTTAATATAAGTTTTAGAGTTAAAGATTATAAGAAATTTTTTTTTGCACAATTATTAAATAACAAAAGTATAATTAATTCAAATAATTTATTGTTTTGTAGAAAGTGAAATATGTCAAAATAACAATTTTTTGCATTTTTTTTTTCAAGTTTTCCATGTTTAATCATTTGTCAAGTAATCTCAATCACATTGTTAACATTAAAGGCAATTTCTTGCTAAGTTTTAACTTTCTAATAAAATTGTCATAAGTTTGGCATATTCCAAAAGTAAAAGCCAAGTTTTTAATAACTTAAAATGTAAGAATTTAATTTAATTTTTTAATTATTATTGCATAAATTAAGCAAAAAGTCTCTTTTTTTTTTGAGAAAGCATACTATTTAGAATATTCCAGAACTCTTAGCCTTTATTAACTCTTCAGTTAATAATAAATATTTAGCTTTAATAAATATTCCAAATTGAAAGGGTGTAACTAAAAAATTGAGATCTCATCGATATATCTTATATAAATTCCGAGAGGTAATCCTCCATAGATCCATAACATGATAACATTGGAATGGCTCATTATTTAGTTTGACTATACCGCCCACTCTAATTTTATTTTACTATGGTAATGTACATGAATAATGTAAAAAAAAAAGAATTTTTTCAAAATCGAAAAAAGTGAAAAATCGAGATTACATCTATATATATGATATAAAAAATCGATTTTGATCGAAAAGGCTTGGTAAACTTTAACTTTTTCAATTCAATAATTTTCACACTAAAAATAGTGTTTTATTAATAATTTTAACAAATTAAAATAATTTGAATTTTTTTTTTAATTCTCTATAAAAATTTTGAAAAAAAAATTTATTTAATATGCCAAATTCCAAGACTTCATTTAACTGAGCTCTGCTATATGTTACGGTTTGGATCTTTGCTAATAGACTCGCATTTATCCTCATACTCTTCCAAATTGAGCTCATCGTTTCATGTAAATTTTTCTTTGATATTTTTTTTATAATTTTTATTATTATTCCTTTTGCTTTTCAAATGTTAAATTTGCTTACACAAGACTTTACCTATTTGGCTGCATTTTGTATAAATCTAAAGTTCAGTATTTTATATTATGTTGCTTTTGGGCGTTTTACATTACAAATATTTTTGCTCTACAAAAATGTCATGTTTGGAATAATAAATCAATATAAATAGTTATATTATTTTTTATTGTTGTTGTTGTTGTTGTTATTGTTGTTGTTGTTGTTGTTGTATTTTTATTTTGGTTTTTGTGGTTGGTACATGGTTCATGGTTGCTATCTCATTATTATTGTAATAATTTAGTTATCGATTTATGTTTATATCTTGATAACAAAATACACTTTGTTAATGTTAATATTGTGCATTTAAAATATATTTATGCAGATACAAAACAATTTGCTTAAGATATATCTTCATTTAACACATTAAATGGGTTCAATCAATTTCGCTTCAAATATAGAATTTTTATATAATTTATTAAAATGGTCATAAATCTTTTGCAAGATCAATATTTTGTACTTAGCTTTAGAAGAGAGATCTTAATCAGAAAAGTTTCCGTCATTATTTTATATTGATGCCCTAAAATATTTTCCTTTCACTTTATATAATTAAAAAATAGAATTAAAGCGAAAATGGTTGTGGAAACTACTTTTCCAAGAATTTCAAAAATTTTCCTTACCAAACTTTAGTTTTCTTATCAAAAAGTTTAATTTTATTCTAGAAATTCCATGAACCGTCTGCCAGTTTGCTTATTTTTAAGAATATTGGATACTTATTAATCCATAAGTTACATTAAATTTTCAATAAATAAATTTTGCATAAAAGTAAAGAAAAATAAAGTACAGTACATTGTGGTTACGTGGCAAATACTTTACATAAGGCATATTAAGCATTTTAAGCATATTGAACTTTGCTGGGTTTGTAAAATTTCTGACTGGAAGCCCAATAAAATATAAAATGCCGTGTCATTTAAAGGATTTGTTTTTTAGAATCAAACTATTTGGCATATTTGGCATATTTGGCATATTTGGCATATTTGGCATATTTGGCATATTTTTCTTGCTTTAATATGCAGTTTTAAAAGAAAAAACTTTGTAAGGCTTATTTGGCCACATTTAAAGTCTAAAATTTATACCATGCTAACAACAATTTATTAGCTAACATTGCCAATGTTTCTGCTATTTTTTTTTTGCTATTTTTGCCTTATTTTTTCGTTAAAAAATGTTAAGTTTTTTTTTGTTTTGAATTAAAGCGATACAAATTAATCTAAATCAATTTTATTTCAAAGTACAATAAGAAAAAATTAAAAAATTAAAAATTTATTTAGTATATCAAATCAGCTTAACATAAGAAATAAAGAAATAAAGGACCAAAGGACAATTAAAATGATTTTAGTACACGAAAACAATTGATAATAAAATGTTTGCCATTCATCTTCTTTTATCAAAATTTACATATATTTTATTCATATAAATGTTATACATCTCTTTATAAATATCTATACAAAAAAAAAAAAATATGCATTTATATATGCAAAATAAATTACAATCATTAGAGGTCAATTTTTTTTTTTGGAAAGTTGTTGTAAAAAAGTTAAAGAAGTCTATTTTCTATTTGATAAAGAATCTTTTTGTAATAAAAGATTTAGAAACTTAACCATAATTTCTGAGGGCAAAAAAAAAGCCCTCACATATAACTTTTATAGAAAAATTTCAAATTAGAGCGTTTATGTTGTTTGTAAGAGACAGAGAAATATCTAGAAAAGTATTTTAATAGACAGACAGACAAAATTAATTAATTTAGAGAAAATTTAATTTAAATACCATTTTAATAATTTTATAATTTCACTTCGGCAAATAAATCCCGCTATGCAAACATTTTAGAGTGATACAATTCTTGTAGAACTTCAATTATATGCAGTAAAATATTGTAATTTGTCTAGATGATATAAATGTTACTCTATACTTGTTGTATTGTTATAATTTATTTATATGTAAATGCTTATTTATTTGTTACAATTTCTCATAAATTTGATATAAAATATTCTCAGTATTATTTCGGTTACATGCATTTATTTACATGACTATTAAATAGAAAGTAAATTTTGTTTGCTTCCAGTTTTTGCTTATAATTTATTATATTAACACACACACATGCACACACACACATATATATATATATATATATATATATATATATATATATATATATATATATATACGCTTAAATATGTATAAATATTTTACATTTGTTTATATTTTTATATCCATCAACTAGAGGTTGGTAGTAGTCTTAATTAAACTCAAATTCTGAATCAAACTGGACATGTCTGTTCATTTATCTATGTGCCAGCTTTAATGTCTGTCTACTGTAAATATTATTCTGATCATACAATTTAAGTTAGCGAGCTTAAATTTGGCAGTATCAGATTACCATGGAATTTAGCTTAAATCGGTTAAAAGACACGCCCATAATGCTATCTAAAGTGAAAACAAAAATTTTAATTGTTTCTAAAATCTACATAAAATGGAAAGCTAAGACAAATATTAAGGCAGTTATTAGACAATATCTAACCAAAATAATACAAAATGGCATTGTCTACTAAAAATTTTGTAACATCAAAATGTTTGGGTATCCATAATTTTTTTTGCGAATTTTTGCTAATTCTTAGCTTACTGCCTTAGTTTAATGACAAATTTGGTTTGTTAGAAGTACCATTTTTTATATTTATTTTTTTGAAAATCACACTTTTTAATCATTTAAAATAAGTGACTTAAAAAGAAATGTCTATAATTTCTTATGTCATTTGTTTAGTCCATCTAACCATAAAATGGCCTTTCACTCAACTATTTATCCCTTGAAAAAATTATTCTGCCTTAAGTTTTTCTCCCTTTACCACTTGATCAATTGATTCTACAGCCGTAGTCATACTTTTTAAAACTCAAAAATAAGCTCTATAAAAAAAAGTAACTTAAATTGATAAATTTATAACAATTTTTCCCGTAAAATTCTTAAATTTTTTTCTAAAGCTAATCTTTTTTTTTAATTTCTCACAAATCTTTAATTTTTATTTCAAAAGAAAAAAATAAATAAATTAAACGAACTTTATAATTTTTCCAAATAAATTAATGATTTTTTTTTTAAATAATTATTTTTTATTTTCCGGCTGCTTTTTATTTCCTTTATTTTCTATAAAAAATTTTTTTCTTACCAAATTTTTTTTTTATTTTATTATCTAATTTCTTTTGTTTAGTTGCAAATAATCTCATGTAGATCTCATATTTTTCTCATTTTTGAATTCTTTTGAAAATTTTACTTTATTATTATTCTTGCTCTATTGTTCTCTTCTTAG
The DNA here is from genome assembly GCA_023089585.1 of Melophagus ovinus. Classification (NCBI taxonomy): domain Eukaryota; kingdom Metazoa; phylum Arthropoda; class Insecta; order Diptera; family Hippoboscidae; genus Melophagus; species Melophagus ovinus. The sequence goes on from JAKKIB010000177.1 coordinate 10,982,592, forward strand.
TATTTTGTTGTCCGTATTTATTTATGGAATAGAAAGAAAAAAAATTTTAGTTTATATTTAGATTAGAAATAAGATTATTAATTATTAATGATTTCCAAATACCCTACAACATTTCTACATAAAGTTTCTTCTAGACCCGATATAACACGTTCAAGCAAATTCGTGTAGAAGTTTTTTTTTTTTTTTTTTTTTTGGAAAAACTTTTTAAAAGAAGTTTTGCAAAAGCTTAAAAAACATGAGAAAAATTTGTGTTATCGTTTCAGAAAATATTTCAAATTAATTCCGATTGTTATAAGCAAAAAAAAAAAAATGAATGATTAAAAGTTTTTGCCCAAAACTAATTTTTTTGTTTTGCTTTTTATTTTTCTTTCATAAACTTATTGAACAACCTCAACTCATAAAAATTCTTCAAGTGAATTTTATTGCTTTAAGTACTAACAAAAATTTCGTTAGCAGTTAGATTTAACAATGAAATCAATTCCAAAGGTATAATAAATGATTAAATAAAAAAAAAAAAAAAAAAAAAGAAAAAAATCCAAAGAGATGAAGCAGAAAAACATAAGTAGAAGAAAACAAAAAAAAAAAACTCTGAAAAATCTGAAATTCAACAACTCAACTGAAATAAAAATTGTATTTGAAGTATTAAAAAAGCAACAACAACAATAATAATAATAAGAAAAAATGATTAAGTATAATAAACACGCAAAAGAAAGTAAAGTAAATTATTTCAACTTTATAATTACCAATACACACACACACACCACACACACACACACACACACACACACCCATTCATAGAATGAATTGTAAGTGGACAGTGGGCGAAATTACCGCAAAAAAAAAAGTTAGCTAAAGGAAAATAATAATTTGTTTTCACTGTTGTTGTTGTTCTTGTTATTTCAGTTATTTTTCAAACAAAAAAAAAAGATAAACATGGTAGCAAAAGAGCGAGAGAGAGAAAGATAGAGAGAGAATTTCTCTAGAGAATCTACTGGAGTTTTTAAAAATACTTACTTTTGCTTTTACTTTTGCTTTTGCTTTTGCTTTTACTTTTGCTTTTGCTACAACTCTTCTGTTGGATTATTTTTCTATCAAAAAATCTAAAATAAGAATACAAAAAATATAAACAAATAAATGAGTTATAAGTACAGCGAATGAATGAATGAAAGATTTAGTAAAAAGGATTAAAATCGTCTTCTGTCTGTATTCGCCTGTACAATCAAAATAAAACTTAAAATAAAAAAAAAAAAAGATTAAACCAAAAAAAGAAAAAACAAGCACAAAAGTAGAAAGCTTTATGGCCTTTACCAACAACTGATATTTGTTTTTAAATGTTTTAGTAAAAGGATTATGGCCAAAGTACATAATAGCTACAGAGAAAGGGAAAGAGATAGAAAGAGATAGAAAGAGATAGAAAGAGATAGAAGAGAGAGAGAATAAAGAGATCATAAGCTTTTTTTGCTTCTTTCCTTTTGTTTTTTTTATAATCCTGTTAAGTTGACTTGTAAAAGTTGTCTTTATCAAAAAGTATAAGATCGTCCTACTTATTTTTGTATGGACTTAATGGAGAAATACAAAATAAAGAATGAAAAATGAAAAAATCAAAAAGTGAATAACGAAAAACGAAAAACGAAAAACGACTTAGAGCAAACAGTGATTAAATAAATGGCCAAAACATAAAACAACTTGTTCATATTTTATTTTTATTTTTTTTTTTTTAATATATTTCCTTTATCTTTTGTGAGTATTTCGAAATTTTTTTCGTAAAATAAAATTTAATGGTTAAAACATTTTGTTTATAACTTAGTGCCTTTAATTAAACCAATTAAATTAATTTATGCATTTAACAAATCTGTAGAATTTGCTTACTAAATAAAATGTTTGCTTAAATTTTTATAAAATTTATAAATTTTTTTTTTAAATAACTTGTGCTGGCGTATTTGAAAAAGGCAAATGTTATTAAGCCTTTTCCCGAATTTTTTTATGCTTTTTCATTGTTTTTTTTTCCTCTCTTTTTTATTTGGTTTTCCTTATTTTTTTTCGGTTTTTTTTTTTAAAGGAAACATTTTTATAAACTCAATTTATTGCCTTCTTACAAAAATATATAAAATTCCTTATTGCTTACATTTATAGCTCTTTACATATGTATGTTGAAATTCTTATGTACATAAAAATATTTATATAATAAACTATTATTGGCACGTATAATAAAAAAATATAAATTTAAGAATTTATGAATTTGGCGAAGAAAATTATTTGTTGCTTTCATACTCATTTTATATAAAATTCATTACAAATTTATTTAAAATTGGGTTGCCTCGGTACTTTGCTGTACCGAGGCAACCGGGGGCGACCAATCCCGAGAAGCACCTGCTCAATTGGGAGTGGCTCATGAGATGGTTTCCGATCCATATCCATCAGGGGGCATCATGAGTTCACGAGATCAGATCCAAAGATTTAGTTTGGTACCACGGGATCACCAAATTCATATTTGCCCATGTGGTGATGTTGGAGCTGGCTTCGTGGGGGCTGTGGTGTCCATGTCGCGGACGTAGCTCGACCTATTATATTTATACCCACTATTATAGTTTTGTCGAGCAGGGTGCCATTTCCCGAATAAAATGGCTAGCTGGGTGGGCTTATCGGGCTAATTTAATCTAAGCCTAGGGGTTTTAAGAAGGCCCTGAATCCTTACACCAAGGATTAAGCTTACTAGATGAGGTGCAATAGTGGCTTTAAATTGGAAGCTAGTCGGGACGGTGGCATGCACTTTGTGACGTGTCTACCAACGCTAGCGATCATAAGTATGTTTATACCATGCACTTGAGCCTTCCAGGCAGGTATGCATGTAAAACACTAACTGTACTGTACCGAGGCAACCCGGTGCCGGACTGGTTGCCCAGTCCCGAGAAGCACCTGCTTAAGTGGGAGTGGTTCATGAGATGGTCGTTGGTAATGTGGGCCATCAGGGTGCATCATGAATTCACGAGATCGGATCCAAAGATTTAATTTGGTACCATGGGATCACCAGTTTATTATGCTCATTGTGGTTGGTTTCGTGAGGGCTATGGTGCCCATATCGCGGGCGTTGTTTGTCGGCCAGGGTCCCATTTTCCGAATAATATTCGTAGCTGAGTAGGCTTATTGAGTTAACCAAACTAAGCCAAGGAGTAATTGGAAGGCTCCAAATCTAAATATCAATTGGAAGATTTAAATTGGAAGCTAGTCCTTACGGTAGCATGTACCCACCAGCGCTAGCGCTATTTAAGTACGTTTGTGTACCATGCATTTGAGCCTTCACGGCTGGTATGCATGTAAAACATTCACTGCACTACTTTGCTCACTTCCGATTATGCCTTGTTTAAGAAAGCTTATTCAAAAAACAAGCTGAATAAGAGTAATTAAAAATTAAGAATGTAAAAAAACAATTTGTGATTTTTAAAATTTTAATTTGATTTGAAATGTTTATGTTGTAGAAAGGGCTCCAAGAAACAAAGTGAAGCAATTTGTGGCAAATTTTTTACATAAACTTAGTACCAAGAAAAATAATAATAATATGGCAAGTTTCATTGAAAAATTTCCTTAGAGTGATTAATCACTGTTTGTGTCAATTTTGAAAAAATTGTTCGGTTATGGAATAAATGTTTGAATGATCGGATGAACAAACAGCTTGAAGTCACTATAATAAAAGATGCTTAAATATTTATACAAACTTATAAAACTCTAAGGCCTAAGCGATGTGGAGTCTAAAAACGTTTATTTCATGGAGCATCGTTTTTTGATTAAATGTAGTAACTAGAAATTGAAGCGGTTTCTTTTTGTTACCTTTAATCATTAATTTCAAAATGTTTTTAAGTTTTCAAATCTAACATTTCAAACTCATTAAAATAGGCCTATACAAATTTTATAATTTTTTTTTCCAAGCAACTAACTCATAAAAAAAACGAAACAAAATTCTTTAGAAATCTAAGCAACTCCATTAAAAATTTAAAAAAAAAAGGGGTCAAATATATCTTCTTCTTATTCTTCTTCAATTTTTTTTTTTTGTGCATCAGTTATGCAAACTTATAGAACAAGCCATTTTTATGGATTGTTTTTCATTTGTTGTAGGAAACCAAAAAGCAAAAATTTTATGGATGCTTTGCAAACGCATGCAATTTTAAATTTTGTTTTTACAAAAAAAAAAAAAAAAAAAAATGAAAAAAATGCAAAAAAAATTTAATACTAGACATTACAACATAAAATTCTTGGCAATAATTTTTATGGCATAACAACTTTTCTTTTCTTTTTGCCTTGAGCTTTGCGTTACTTCATTTTATTATTTTCTGTTTGCTGAAAATATTTCACGAGATAATAAAATTTATATTCAATATTAATATTGGCATGCCATGCACATATTTACTTACATACAAATATAATGCCAAGTATAATAAGAATAATGAAAAATAATAAAAACAAAAATATTTAAAAATAAGGTAAAGAAAGTGTTTGAGTCAGTTGAGAGGAAGTGAAAATTATATTATAAACGTAACGAAATGAAAAAATAATAATAATAATAATAAAAAAATAAAATGAAATAAAATAAAATAAAATAAAAACTTAGGAAGTATAATAATGAAAAGAAAGTAAATAAGGAAAACGGTTTAATGGATGGACGATTTACAGAGGCTATTAAATACTTATTACAAAGACTTTATCATGATGATTATGGCAAATATTCCTTAAACAAATTAAAACAAAAAATATATGAAAAGGGGGGAAAAATTTGAAGAAAATAAAAATTAAAAAAAAATTTGAAAATAAAAATCAATTTAGATTTATATAAATTTAATCTTAATATTTAAATATTTAAAATGTCAAAAATGTTCATTTCTAACGATTAACTTGAAAAAAAATTTGTAAACTTTGTTTTATTAAAAGAAAAACTATTTTTCAAAATAAGTTGCTTTATAAATAATGATTATAAAAATAAAGGGTTGATGTTGCATGATAAACTTGTCAAGTCATGTTAGCAAATTTCTGAAAAATATCACAAACAAGCTGCCTTCAAAATAGATGCATAGACAGAGGATTAGACAGACGGACAGACAAACAGCCAGACATATAGATGCTGAAGCGCTTTTGCTGAAGGCACAACAAAAATTCTTCCAAGCCTAATAGATTTTATATGCCAGATGAAACGGCCCAAAATAAGACAAAGGATATACAAACCAAAGAAAAAGAAAGGGCAATCCTTGATTTTCAATTTTTATCAACCATTTTCTTCAGATATAATAAAAAGCGTCTAAGAGAGGCAAAAAAAAAAAAAAAAAAGAAAAGAATGAGCAAGAGAGAGTAAGACATAGAACTGACATTAGAGTGAGTATGAAAACAAATGAAATAAAATTGGCATAGAAAGACCATGGTTAGGAAATTTAGTGTGCTTGTATGCAAAAATATATCTAAAGCACTTAATTTAATGAAAGTACCCAAAGTATCTATAAAAAATAATAATAAAACAACAACATTTCAATTCTTTTTATATTTTTTTTTTCCATTTGACTTGACTTCATTTGGTTTTTTTTTGTTTTACATCATCATCCTGCTTTCCAGCATGTTTACCGTTTATATTCTTGTGAGACATTTAACACTCTAACCTTCAAGATGATTATCTTCTACTGGAAATTGGATTTTTAACACTCTTCATGGTTTACCGCTTCTTCCTTTACTTCTTCTTCTTCTTTCTTTGTTTGTTTTTGTTTGAGAGGGAAATAACTTCAAATAGAAAATAAAAACCAAAATAAAAGAAACAGTACAAAAGAAAGGGAAATACATGCAAATATTCACTTAAAGAAATTAGCTTTTTAAAAAAATATTTTTACAGATAACAATACAAACAATAAAAATGATAATAATAACAATAATAATGTTTAAAGTTATAAGCTAAAATATGCGCGCGCGCGCGGGTGTGTATAGGCCGTAACAATAAGTGTTTCCCTAACGGAATAATTGTGTAAGAACTAAGTAGTAACTTTTCAAATTTCATTATTGAACACTCTTTAAATCCTGTCAAACTAAGGGTCATATTAAAAATTATGATTTAACTTTATAACATTCAAAAGAAATATTTCAGATCAATCTCTTAAATTCCATTTACAGTTAAGACTTCTGATTCATTAATTTTTGGAGTAATTATTGCCTAAGCTTCTATGTAAATCAATTCATTTATTCTTGGCTTTTTAAAAAAACTTGGCTAAACAAATTTTTTATAGAAGCTAAACGATCGAATTGATGCCTCCGGCCTACCTAGGCCTACGGAAATATGTTGTTTTTATGCTTTGCCTTAGTTGAGAATCCAAGTAGTTCAATGGTGAATTGCTTGGTTTCTCATAACGACAGCAAGTTTCATATAATTGCGGATTTGATACACTTCTAAGATCGTATGGACGCTGTGCGAAGTAAATCATTTTTTACATATACCAAGTAAAATAAATTAACTAAAATTGTTTAAAGTAAACTAAATTTACGTAAAGTAAAATAAAGTAGAGTAAATTAAAATGAAGTAAACTTACGTTTTGTAAAGTAAAGTAAATTGAAGTAACGTGAGGTAAATTAAAGTAGTGTAAACTAAAATTAAGTAAGTAAATTAAATTTACGTAAAGTAAAGTAACATTTTGTAAAGTAAATTTAAGTAAAGTAAAGTGAGGTAAATTAAAGGGATGTAAACTAAAATTATGTAAAGTAAATTAAATTTACGTAAAGTAAAGTAACATTTTGTAAAGTAAATTTAAGTAAAGTAAAGTGAGGTAAATTAAAGCGATGTAAACTAAAGTTATGTAAAGTAAATTAAATTTACGTAAAGTAAAGTAACATTTTGTAAAATAAAGTAAATTTAAATAAAGTAAAGTGAGGTGTAAACTAAATTAAATTTACGTAAAGTAAAGTAACATTTTGTAAAGTAAATTTAAGTAAAGTAAAGTGAGGTAAATTAAAGCGATGTAAACTAAAATTATGTAAAGTAAATTAAATTTACGAAAAGTAAAGTAACATTTTGTAAAATAAAGTAAATTTAAATAAAGTAAAGTGAGGTGTAAACTAAATTAAATTTACGTAAAGTAAAGTAACATTTTGTAAAGTAAATTTAAGTAAAGTAAAGTGAGGTAAATTAAAGCGATGTAAACTAAAATTATGTAAAGTAAATAAATTACAAAAGTAAGTAACATTTTGTAAATAAAGTAAATTTAAATAAAGTAAAGTGAGTGTAAACTAATTAATTTACGTAAAGTAAAGTAACATTTTGTAAAGTAATTTAAGTAAAGTAAAGTGAGGTAAATTAAAGCGATGTAAACTAAAATTATGTAAAGTAAATTAAATTTACGTAAAGTAAAGTAACATTTCGTAAAGTAAAGTAAATGAAAGTAAAGTAAAGGGAGGTAAATTATAATGTAAATGTAATGTAAGCTAAAGTTGTGTAAAGTTAAATGAAATCAAATGAAAATACATGGTAATACAATTTTTATAAAACAGCACTTGAATGAAATAATTTTTATTTTACAAATTATCAATTTTATTTACCTTTCATGTTATTATTCATTATTGCCATGATAATCTTGCCAAGTCATGATAATCACGTTCTTGTTCGCTCGATCACTTTCTATGGTTATTAATTTTTTACATTGTAATTGTCATATTTTACCATACAAAATGTAACACAATTTCATTTGTATATATATAAATTTTAGTTAGTCGTTTATGATGTGTAATACACATACATACATACATACATACATACATATATATATATATATATTTATATATTTATATATGTACATATATAAAATACAAACCAATACAATACAATACAATTGGTTTAATATTTTACACTTGACATATTTAACAATTTTTGACAACATCATAAAATATAAAAATAAAAGAAATGAAAAGATGAAAGAATAAAAGGACAATATGGAACTATTTATGAATTATTGTTAGTATTATTGCTATAAAGCTGTTGATATAGCCATAGATGAATGTTGATCGTAGTAGTAGTGATGGTAATGCAAAATGCTTACTTACACTCAACATACAAACATACAGTAAATATTTATATGAAAAACTAAATGAAAAAGATTACCAAAAAGAATGAAAGAAAAGTGAGAAAAAAAAATTCAAAAAGAAGCGGCCAACCAAAAAAAAGAACATGCATATAAAAATTTGGTACTAAAGGCTTTTCTGTGTGTGTATGTGTGTGTGTGTGTGTGTGTGTGTTTGTATTTATATCGTTATTATGCTTTTTAATCCAATAAAAATTCAATGGGGAAAATCTTTTATAAAAAAAATAAAAAATAATAGAAAAAAAATTGAACTAAAATAAAAAGCAACAAACAAAAGCGCAAATTTATGGAAATTGATTTATTCATTCGAGCACAAATTTCTTCATCTTTTTTTTTTTTAAGTTTTTTTTTTTATACGATATTTCTTTGGCATTTTTATAAATAGTTTTTTTTTTTTTTTTTGTAACAAGAACAAACACTATACAATACAATTTTAGAAGATTAATAATTCACAAAGTAAAGTGCAATTTTTAAAATCACCAAACAAAATTTGCGATTAAAAGCTCAAATTGGCAAATTGTGTTGCAAAAGAAAGATTTAGAAAAGTAATAACATGAAATTTTGAAAGAATCCGTCTTTTTTTATTCAGAATAATTAGAACGCTTGCAATGCTGACAATTTAAATGTTTATGCCAGTTTGCTTGGATGGATTTTGATATCATCTTTCTAAATTGTTTGTCCTTTTGAATTGACATAAATTGTCCAATATTTGAATAGAAAAGCAAATAAAATTGTTAAAGTAAATTTTACAAATACATTTTAATAAGACCAAATTAAATTATGTTCTTTAAAAGAAAAGGCCAATAATTAAGATGTTTTCTCCTAAAAACATTAAGATTGAAAAATTATTAATTAATGCCCATAAATAACGTGAATATAAAGAAAACTAAAACATAAAAAAATTAATTTAGAAAACTTCAATTTTTCATTTAATCTAAACTGCAGAAAATACCTAAGCTTACCAATAAATCATTAGAATGTTAAAATTTCGAGATGCCTTAAAAATTTCTGAAATTTCATTACGCTTAAAATATATTTCGAAATTTGTGCTATGTCATCAGGTTTAAAGTGCTATTTAAGTATTTTAAAATTAAATGGAAAATGTTGGCTTAAGTTTATGTAAAATACAAGAAGACTCAGGGAGCTATTACTAATCAAAACTAAAAGCATCAACTAAATGAAAGGTCTTGCTTTAAAAATCGTCTTTAAGATTTGGCCATTGATTGGAAAAGAATAAACCATGTTTATATAAAATGGATGAAGTGTAAAAATTATTAGCAAGAATTGATTAGTTTAAATGATTTATTGAACATTATATATGTATATATTTTTTTTTTTTATCAAACACTTGATTTAAAGTTATTTTCTCAACTTTTGCTCAACTACAATAAATGAAAATAATAATGACACTAATAATAACAATCATTATTGGCATAAATGATGAGCTACATTTCAGCGTTATTATCATCAAGAGTTAAGCAACATGGAAATCACTTAAATCATGAGAAAAAAGCACAGTAATAATACAACAAATAACAACAAATGTAATTACAATTAATGCTAGCAAAAAGAAAAAAAAGAAAAACAGGCCATGATAATAATGAAGGCCATTTCAATAATGATAATAACAATAATGATTATAATGATAATGATAATGAGAATAGTAAATTGAATATACAAATACTCCATAAAGTTTAAGCAGCACGTTTACATAACAGGCAGTAAAATTTATTTCAATCATTTGTTAAAAATGCCATCAACAACGAAACGAAACGAAACAAAAACCGGAAGGCAAAAATGTTACGTGCCACAATCTACTATGAAAGTATATAAGCAAAAAAAAAAAAAACAACAACAACAACAACAACAACAATTATAACAACACTATAAAAACTTGACAAATTCTTGTCAAACAAGTTGAGAAGGAAGGAACACAAAAAAAAATGGCGAAAGTATAAAGTCCAAAAAAAGCAGAAAAAAAAGAGAAACGGAAGCAAAACAAAAATATAAAAACTGCTTGTTGTATCGACACATCTTATACCATTTATCATGATTGTTGTTTTATAACCAACATCAGCAACAACAGCAACAACAACAACAACAACAACAACATTGGTTACAAAAAATAATAATTTATTATTTGGCAATTTGTTAAAAATGATTAGTATGATTTGACATTATCGACTTAAATTCATTTCTACTTGATATTCATTGAAGATGCAGCCTTTGGCGAAATTATGCTTCTTCTTCTTCTTCTTCTTCTTCTTCTTCTCTTTTTATTTGTATTTTTTCGTTTCTTTTTTTCTTATGCTATGCATAAAAAAGTTCACTAATTGAAGAGAGAAAGTCTGAAAAGTAAATAAATTATAGCAAAACATTTATTTTGATCAAATTTTATAAGGCAATTTGAAAATTAAAAAAAAAATAGAAAATATGATTTAAGTAGTGAATTTGAATGATACCGAAAAATTTCCATATAAATTTTATACTTAAAATTCAAGTTTGTTCTCCTCTTTTTTTCATTTCATGTTTTTTTTTTTATTTCAAAAAAAATATTTAAATTTGCGGCTCAAATAAAAAATTAGAAGGCAGAGTTAAAGATTAAAAGCTTTAAAAATGAAAATGGCAAAAAAAAATTATTCAATGATTTTTAACTATTTGGCTGATTATAAAATTTTCAATATAATTATCTAAATTAATTTTTAATATTAATAGAAATTAATAGATAGAAATTAATGGAGCAATTATTTAGAAATTATCATAATTATGTGAAAAAGTTTCTCTGAAATTCCATTTCAATTAAATGAACAGCAATAAATATTTAAAAATTGTTGAAAATTCAATTTGAAATAATAAAAAACTAAGAAAATTATTGAAGCCGTTTGTTAAAGAATTTATTTGATTAAAAAATTGAAAAAAGTCAATTTCAAATTAAAAAATTCAAATGTATGGATTTTTATAAAAGATGTAGAAAGTTTTGTTCTTAATTTCTGGCATACAGAAACACTCAGGCAGACAAGATTTCTAAATTGCTCCATACAAACAATTTGCTAAGAATATTTCCAAATCTTCTAAAACATTTTGATATTACAAAAATTTGCATAGATTATTTATATCAAATTCAGGAGAAAAGGAGTAAAAAGAGAATGAAAATTAAACTTTTACAAAATTCAAAATTAAATTTCATGGCGCTATTTCCGGCACAAAATAGCGCCATGAAATTTAATTAGACAAAAATTGAAATACGAAAAGCAACTATGGCAACAATTAATAACGTGTACTACAAAAGAAGAATAAGAAGAATAAGAAGAAGAAGAAGAAGAGTAAGATGAACTATGGAAGACTAATTTTTGCAAAATCCAAAGAATTTTACAAATGTGTCATAATCTTTCTTTTATAAATATTTTCTAAAACTTATTATTTTTACTTTGTTATTGTTGTTGTATTATACATTAAACATTTTCCATTTTCCATACATAAAATGTTCACCAAAATTTTCTTTTTTTTTACAAAAGTCACCTTGATTTTATTTCTTTGGTTTTGTGAAATGCAAAATTGTTTCTTTGAATTGTTCAAAGGGAGTTATTTATATAAAATAAAAATATATATATAAAATATTTCATATTGTTAAAAGTTAGACAAATATGTTTGGAATAGAAAAAGTCAAAAAAAAAAAAAAACAGAAGCGGGAAAAGCTTTTTCGTGTTGCTGGCGCAATATAAATTTTCCTAAATTTGAAATCTGATTGATAACTTAATTAATAATAGAAAATGTGTCTGGTTAAATGAATGATTGAATGGTTGAATGTTTGAATGTTTGAATGTATTGATTATTAAAAGGTTAAGCCTTACAGTTTTTTATTGAAATTGAAAAATATTCTCCAATAAATTTCTCTATTTATTTCATTTGATTTTGCGTTTTTTCTTTTTTTTTTTTTTCTTTTTTATTTCCTTTTTTTTGGAGGGGAAAAAAAGTGAAATTTTTTTTCACATGCTACACGCAAACACTGGTTTTTTTTTTCCTATTGGTTTCCCTTTTACTTCTTATAAAACAATTTGAATACCAAAATGCCAACGTGGCAAAAAGTATATTTGCCAAAGTAACATCATCATTATTCACAGCAATTATTTATATTTTTAAGTGTGAAAGGAAATTTTTCTAATTAGTTTGAAGATTGATTGATGAGGGAAACTCTTGTGAAATAATTTTATATTTGTATAAAGGAAAAGTTGTCTACTTCTTTCAGATAAACGTTTTGAATTTATTTTTACATATGGCTCTAGGGCCTCAATAATCTTTGAGGTTAGAACAGAAATTTGAAATTTCTGTGGTATAAAAATTTTAAATTGGCCATGTCATTTAGTATTTCATTTTTCTCTCTGCCATTTTAAGGGAGCATTATAAAGTGGAGTTTAGTTAGAGAACTAACAACGGACTGTCATTCTCTTTCTGGGGCGACCAATTCCGAGAAGCACCTGCTCAATTGGGAGTGGCTCATGAGATGGTTTCTGATCCATATCCATCAGGGGGCATCATGAGTTCACGAGATCAGATCCAAAGATTTAGTTTGGTACCACGGGATCACCAAATTCATATTTGTCCATGTGGTGATGTTGGAGTTGGCTTCGTGGGGGCTGTGGTGTCCATGTCGCGGACGCAGCTCGACCTATTATGTTTATACCACTATTATAGTTATTGTCGAGCAGGGTGCCATTTCCCGAATAAAATGGCTAGCTGGGTGGGCTTATCGGGCTAATTTAATCTAAGCCTAGGGGTTTTAAGAAGGCCCTGAATCCTTACACCAAGGATTAAGCTAATTAGATGAGGTGCAATAGTGGCTTTAAATTGGAAGCTAGTCGGGACGGTGGCATGCACTTTATGACGTGTCTACCAACGCTAGCGATCATAAGTATGTTTATACCATGCACTTGAGCCTTCCAGGCAGGTATGCATGTAAAACACTAACTGTACTGTCATTCTCTTTCTATATCGGTAAAACTACTTTCAAGGAAAATGTTTATAAAAGAAAACTTGCTTAAGAAAAGTTACAGAAGTTTTCAATTTAAACTTCATTTAAGCAAGATTTTTAATAATAAATACCATTTTTGTTAGACTGATTGATAAAGTCATCTTCAAGAATTTTAGAGTTTTAAAGGGCTGTCTCTGTTTAAGCAATTTCAGTTGAAGAAATAAGTTCATTTTAGCATTTGAATTGCAATAAAAATTTATTTTCCCAAGCATTTCGTTTAATTATTGACTACCGCTTTTCTTTTAAGCGAAGAGTCCATATAAAAATCCACAGCCCATTTATTTAATAGCACACTTAAGTCTGCCTGCAAATTAGTTCAAAAAGACGTAAGAGAAAAATCTAAATGGTTTTTCAATCGTTTCAATTTGTTATATTTCATTTGATGTCACTTATTATGCTTTTAGAAGTTCAATGGCATGGAACATTGAGAAATGTGCTCTTTTGAAGTGACTAAGTGAGTGGCATTGAATGAAATTCAAAAAAAAAATTTTATAAAGAAAATACAATTTTTCTTATATATTTGATATAAAGAACCATCAGATAAGGGGTAAAATGTTTCCATTGTCAATTTTGAAAGGACATTTCCATGATAAACTTTTACAGTAATTGGATAAAAATAATTTGGTAATAAAACAAAAGTATTGCTCAGAAAATTTTTGTAAATAAATTATTTTTGCATATAAACTGAATTTAAGCGAAGGCCACGCCTATAAAATAACTTAGAAGTAGCTCTTTTTCTTAATCTTTTTCTTTTTCCTATTTTATAAATTTCCTTTTTTCTTTAACATAAATTCTGTTGAAAAGTAAAAGCAAACGCCGCTTTTACGTCTCAATCAAAAATGAGTGGAAAAAAAAATTTAATCAAAAGTTATTTTCATATGTAAATTGAAATTTTATATATAAAATCACTCACCAGAATAATGTGATAATGTGGGCGGCATTTAAGATTTTACCTCAACCAAATATACGTGACTTTCTTTTTTCTCTGGCTTTTCACATAAAGACCCTTTATTTGTAAAATGTTTATAGTTTGATAGTGGAAGAAGTGTTATACACTTTAGAGGTTTAAAAGGTTATGCGAAATAATCTTGCAAATTTTCAAGCATATAAGCAAAGAAAAAAAGGGAAAGAAAAGGAGAGAAAAACAAATAAAAAGTAAATAAAAATATGGCTGAGTTAATGTGTCGCTTTTTTTGATTTTTTTTTTTTTTTTTGCCTCTTCTCGATATCTCAAGAAATATCATTTGCCTTGTTCTTCTCATTTTCCTTCCTTTTTGTGTGTTTTGTTCTGCTTATATATATTTTTTTTTTGTTTTTGTTTCTTTCTTTTGCATATGAAATTAATACACAGAATCCTTAAGAATACCAGGTGTTGCAAAGACATTTGTTAGGTAGTTAAATGTATTACATTTTAAAGTCACAGTAGAAACATTTTTCTACATATTTATAAATTTATACAAACAAGAGCAAAAAGAGCAGTAATCTACAATTAACATATATTTTAAATGTAGAAAAGTGTATAAGGAAAATGTAAAAGGCGATTTCGCATCGCCTTCTAAATAATCGATTTTAATAATGATTTCAGTTCAAGTGATTAAGAAAACTAAAGAATAAATAAATTATTCAGAAAAATGAAAAGGGTTTTCAAGAAAATAGTTGAACTTGGTCCAATAAAAACTAAATTTTATTAAGTATATTCAGGAAAATTGTGAATTTTTTAAACTTTTTGAAAATATGGGAAAAGTTATTTCAGAAAAGTAAGTTAAAAATTCTTTAAACTTGTACATTTTTAAATATTTATTATTTTTATTTTTTTATTATAAAACAGCTGGTCTAAATTTCTTAACAATATCTGGCAAATTTCGATTTTGTATCTTAAAGTTGAAAATGTTGTATAAAATATAAAATCAAAAATGGACACTTGACTAATCTTCAACGAATGATTCTAAACCAGCAAGCGAGCAAGTACCAAGAAAGCCAAAGATTTTTTATTTGAAGCTTTCTCAAATGTATAAAACACTTTAAACTATAAAACTCTTTAATAAAAAATTCGTAGGGCATTTTTCAAATTCGATTAAACTCATTTAATGTTTGAGCGGATTGTACACAACTGGGACGTTTAAGTAATACGCATAATAAAGAAAACTCAAATAAAATGCATAAAAAGTAAACAGGAAAACAGGAGCAACAACAACAACAACAACAACAACAAGAGGATAAAGAAATGCCAATTTTTCAATGATGTTTACATTTCGTACGTTCTTCTAGCGCTTTTTTAAATCTCTCTCTGTATCTTTTGCTCTCTCACTCTTTTGACAGTGTTTTGTTTCAGCCACGTTTACAGCAATCACCTGGCTTTTTACAAAATATATTTAAATTTACACATCTTATGGAAACTTTTTATATATGCGCGCCCATTTAAATGTTTGAAGCTCCAGGATACAACAAATTTGATTGTTTTTCCCTTCTTAAAATATGGCAAGAAGAAGAAGAAGAAGAAGAAGAAGAAGAAGAAAAATCAGAGTAAAACCTTAGGCCTATTAAATAAATATTATTAACAAACGGGAAGACAAAGGCAGAGGCAAAGCAAAGGCAAAGACAAAGATGTTGAAATTAAATAAGAAAATAAAGAAGATGATTGAAGAAGAAAGCAAAAGTAACCAGAAAGCAGGAGTTTCTTTTTTTTTTTTTTTTCTTTGTTAATTTGTTTGTTTGTTTGTTATTTCTTGCTCAAGATTCGTTTGAAACATAAGTATAAACAAACACTTTGAAGAATTTCAATTAGATGAACAAACATTCTTTTGGAATGCAATAACAAGCCGTTAAACAACTATAAAAAAAAAAAAACCAAGATGAAAAAGAAGATGAAGTAGTAAAGAAGATAATGAGAATGAAGAAGAAGAAGAAGAAGAAGAAGAAGAAGAAAACCTGAAATGAAAGACAAGACGTAGTGAAGCACCATAAATAAAGTGATGAAAAATTGCCTAGAAAAAATAAGAAATCTTAAAGGTTTTTTTTTTTCATATGCCAAACGTGTGTAACGACAGAATCATAACAAAAATAACAAAAACAACAAATGATAAACTAAAATATAAGGAGAAAAAGAAAAAAAAAACCAAAGAAGAAGTAAGAAAATTTATATAAAAATTTCTTCTTGCAAACTTCAATTTTTTTTTTTTCAACGTTAATTCGGGGAGTTCAGGAAAAAGTATAAAGAAAAAAGTAAAAAGAGAAAATTTGCAAAATGAGAAACAGCAGCATATGAAAAGTCAAATGTATAAATCAGTTTTAAGTTAATCCAATGATTTTAAGTTACAGCAATTCAAATTCTATGGAATTTATACCATTTAAACTGGCAGCCAATTTATCTGAAATGATTTTTTTTTGTTTTAAAGATTTTTTTCAGATACTTTTAGGAAATTTATGAGGCCTTGTATTGTAATACAGAAACTTTTTGAATTATCATTTTTTGAACCAAAAAATAGCGTTAGGAAAAAATTTTCAAACAACTTTGAGATTTGAAGCAAAAATTTTTATAAATTACTTTTTCTAGCATAAAAATTTTTTATACAAAATTTAAATCTGCTTAAGTCACATTTTCAGAATTTTGATTATTTTGCTTGGCAAAAGGTTTTGCCCCAAAATGCCCAAAATTTCTTAACCAATATTGAATTTCTTTGTCTAAATCTAAATCTAAAAACAAAATTTAAATGTTTACAGCTGCCTTTTTTAAAGCGCTCCAAAATTATGGAATTTGGCGAGTATTGAGCTTCGGTCATCTCTTTTTAGATAATAAAGTTAAGTGTTCTAAAGTATTTGTCAAAAATTTTTCAAAAAAAAAAAAAGCCAAATTTTTATTTACTTTAAATGATAAAGCAAATGAAAAAAATTGTAAAAATTGAAAGTGATTGTGTGATGAAGGGAATTTAATGGCCTCAATGTGTATGATAATAAACTTTAAAAAAAATCCCAAAAGTCATTCTCATCAAATGCCACCATTTTTATCCATATGCTTTTTTTTATAACTTGGTGAGTAAATGCATGCATGTGTTTGGGTGTGTGTGTGTATGTATGTGTATGTGTGTTTGTGTGTTTGTGTGTGATTGTGTGTGCATATTCATATCTTCATGTCATTTGATTGACAGTTTGATTTTCATGGCAATTTCCTACCCAGATTCACAATGATTCTGTTCGTTTTCCATACAAATGATTATTTTAAAACAAATAAACAAACAAGAAAAAGCAAAAAGAAAAAGAAAAGAAAAAAGTGAAAGAAAAAGAATTGTAAATGTTATAAAAACAACAAAATGAAATAAAAATGGGAAGAAGCACAAAAATAACAACAAGTACAACAACAAATATCAGAATCAATATTGTAAAATTGTTCAATGGCAAATCAATGTAAAAATATCAACATTTTACATTAATAATGATGAATTCATAAGTATGAAAAAATTCATGAAGTAAGAAATAAAAAAAAAAAAATAAAAAAAGTAATTTTTTTTTGCCTTCATTAAAAAATATAACAAAAAAGAAAAAAGGAGGAAAAAAAGGAAGAGCGAAGTCATCAAATCGTGAAAATTTCTTAATTTAATGTTATCACTTCATTTAAAGTCCATTATTTTTCATCATCTTACAGGACTTTATTTTGAAGTGTTTAAGGTTTAGTTTTCAATTTTACTTTAATAAAAAGTTTAGAAATATTTTCAAAAGTGATTTTAATTAATATATTTAACAAATGCTGGGCCATGCTGTTTGGTTTATAAAAAGTCTTAAATCATAAATCACAGAATCGACTGAGTTTGACAAACACTTTTCATTTAAAACTGCATTTTTGTAAGTGAACTTTATTTTGATGTGGAAAATGAAATGCAAAAGAATTTTTATTAGAGAAAATGGAAATTTCTTTAATGAAAATTTTTACAATGGCCATACAAGAGCCTTAGAAGACACAAATGGAAAATTTCAAACAGTTTAAATTCATTATTTGTTTATTTTCTCTTTTTATAAATTTTGTAAAATCAGCACAATTTCACTAAACGAATGCATTTCCTTCAAACTTTCAAATCAAATCAAAATTCATATTTTGTACCAAGCGAATGGAGAAATAGACTTACAAAGTGCAGCCGCAACTTACTTTGGACAACTTACGATTATGGAAAAAATTTTTATATCTATATCTAAAAGTTTTATCAAAATCTAATTGAATATAGAAAATCTAAAATAAATAGAAAAATGATCTAAAGGAAAATATCTCAGAAATGGTGTAAAATTTTTTGCGACTTCATTTTATTAATGTTATCTCCCTTTTTTTTTCCCTTTTTTCTTTATGCTCATTCTTCATGTATGTGTGTTCACATTGGTTTTTCTTTTAGTTTGCCTTTGGTTACTTTTCATTACCTTATAATTAAATTTAATAAAACAAAGCAAGTCAATAATTAAATAAACCAAATTAATGAAAATGAGAAAATACTTCACAGGCAAAAGAAATATGATCCATTAGATTTAGATTTAGATATTTAAAATGAAAGTTACAAATAGAAGAGGAAATTTATACCTCTTTAATTTAAATGAATGCTTTACAAGGTAACTACGTCAATTATGAAATATCTTAGACCAAAATTTTAACAATTGGGGACTCTTTTGTCATTTCATTCTCAGATGAGAAAAGCCTTCGATTTATGTTTTTCTGCCTTTCGTAAGTTTATGGATTTATTAAAATTTGAAAAATTGTTTGTCGCATTAAAATTTTTTATAAAATTGAAGCATTTCTTGGGTTAACAAAATGGAAGCTACTCTTTCCTAATTATAAAGCTTTCCAAAGGCTTTAATTATAATTTACGGAGCTTTTAGGCGATTATACTTCCTCAATAGTAATTTTGATGGATCAAATTTGCTGCTGGCCCCTACTTTTTTTTTGTTCTAATAAAATTTCACTAAATTCATCCGGTAAAACAAAAATGCCTTTTTTTTTACATTTATATTTTTTTTCTTTTTGTCTTATCAAAACAAGCTTTCTGTCCAATTATGCATATTGGAGAATTTATGCGTTTTATTTTTTCTTTTTCAATTTGCTTTTGGTGTTCAAAAAAAAAAAAAAAAAGGGGTAAAAAAAAAAAAGAAAAAATAGAAAAACCTTTGCATAATGTTTGGTATATTTTGCACCTGACCAGCATAACGATATTTGCATTAGGATATTTTCTTTAACAATTTTTTGTTTGTTATTCTTTTGTTGCCTTATTTTGTTTCAAGTATTTTTTTTTTTTTTGGTTCCTCTTTTCTCATACAAAATGCCTGTAATTAGCTTTTAAATATAGTGGTTTCCTGTAACACACACACACACACACACACTAACACACATAAATGGCCTAATAGCCATATATTAAAATAAGAAGAAGCATAAGCAAAAAAAGTAAAAAAAAAATAATAGAAAAATGGGAAAAATGGAAAATTAGTTAACTAGAAAACGGAAGTGGCATTCAAGAAGAGAGGGCAGGGCGATCATTGCGAGGGCGAGTTTGGATTACATATAAAATAAAGGCAATTTATATGGGAAAATATGAACAAAAATAAGTATACAAACACGTAATGCAAATGGAACTTAGTAAAATTTATACGTTTATAAAATAGTCAGAATATCAAAGTTTTCTTTCCTTTTTTTTTCTTGTGCTTATTTCAAAAACTTTTACAATATTTATTAGAACAGTTTTTTTTTTATAAAGCACATAAATTAGAAATTTTGAAAGTTAAGAAGATTTTCAATTTACAAATAGCTACGCTCATTATTAATAGAAATTTACTATTTAATACAAATGTTAAGGCGTGAAATATTTTCCTGGAAATTGTATGAAAGAAATTTAATAAGCAAAATTCGACTACAATATTGCAAGGGAATTTGGTAAAGAATACAATTTTTTAAAGGCTAAAAATGAATGTATAAAGAAAATTTCGTTTTCTGTAATAACTTTAAAGGTTTCGTTGCTCTATTCAAAATTATAAGTACAAAGAACTTTGAAAGAGAGAATCTATTTCAAAAATTGCGCAGAAATATGAGAAGTTGCTTAGTTTCAACATTTAACCATGACGATTTAAAAATTTTGATAGAAAATAATACAAAACTATGATTCCAGAATTTCTAGGAAAGTTTTTTGATAATTTTTCATTTTTAATTGGCAAACAATTTGATGGGGAAATTTTGTTTACAGAGCTCAAGAAAAGATTTTAAAATTGTAAGATTAACTTAAGAAGCGTTATTAAACAACTTTTAGAGAAATTTTGCATGAGAAATTTGTATATTTCTGATTTAGTAGAGTGAAATTGTGCCTGAAGTACACAAACTAAAATCGGATGATATATTTCTAATCCTTAAAATATTCCAATCACCTGGAATTATTTGTATTTGTATTAAAACAAAAAATTGTTGCCAGGCTAATTTTGTTAAAAAATAAATTATTTGTTTGATTTTCTTTTTTATTACGCATAAAATCGAAAAAGCAACTTTTTTTGTAACTTTTCTTTAATATTTTAATGTAATTTATTACAATACGTGATTTATATAAAATTTGTTATACAATTGAGAAGTAACTAACAACAAAATAACATGAAAATTACAATAAACTAAAACGAAATTTATAGTAATAAGTCAAGTATAATATTTATTTCCTCAATAACAAAAAAAAATCAAAAAAAAAAAAAATTATAATAATAAAAGGAAGAGGGTAAATTTTATTACAAAACAACAACAAAAAAATGTTACAAATCCATAAAATTGATTCTTTAATGCTTTACAATAAGTTTCTTAGAAGAAGTAAAATTGAAGTAAAATAAATTTGAAGGAAAGATTATTTAAATCTTAAAATTTCATAATAAATTCATAAAAAAATTTTAAAATAGTTTGATTTGATTAAAAAATTGCTCGCGAATTTCTCAGGCCAATAAAATTTTCGCTAAAAAAAATTTCTCCACCAAATTACGACTTTAAATGGCGTAGTGCTAATAAAAATGATTCAAGGAGAAATCGTTTTCTTTACCTGCTTAAAAAAAAGTCAATTCATTAAAATAGTAAAACTTTGGATTCTAGTTCAGTTAGAAAAATTATAACATGGAATTTTGAACGCTTATAAGACGATCAAAATCCAAGGGCAGCCTTTAGTCAAGTTGAAGGAACTGACAAAAATTAGCATACAAAAATTAACTAAGCCAATGACTTTTTTTTTTCAATGTTTAAGGTAAAACGACAAAAACTTCTCCGTCTGGAAAATAATTTTATAAATGATTTATTCAGTTCCATGGTAACTCAATGTGTAAAGCTAAAAGCCGAAGAGAGAAATGAATGGAAAAATGAAAATCGAAAGAAAGTGCAATTAAGGAGAATTTCTTATACAAAAGAATAATTTCAAAGTGTTTGTTGTTGGTTCCAAGGAAATTAATGTAATAAATATACAACATTACATACATACACATACACATAAATAAGTGTGTATGTATTAGGGTAATAACGTTTTAGGGCAGCAGCATGAAAGGAAACATTAGTTTTATTGTTATTGTTCAAAGTGAAGTGATGAAGCGTAATGAAGAAAAATATGCTACACTTCTAATGGTTATAGATTACATTTGGCTATTGAATTGGATACATATATGGCCATCCATATAAAAGAGAGATATATTTAGCTAAATATATGAAAAATAATTTTTTTTTTATTTAGAGTTATTGTGATGTGATATTAATAAGGCCATAAGGCTGGTGACTAGTTGTTTAACTTGATACTGTTGACCATGCTGATTGTAATGATTATATATACCAAATTATAACCATGTTCTTTTTTCTTCTTCTACTTTCTTCTTTACTTTATACATTTTCGTTTAGTTTTTTCTTATTTTCTTGTTTTCCTTATAACTATTCGTTGTGTTTAGCAGCTGAAATATGGTGAAGTACAAAGATAAAATAAAAATAAAAAAATAAGAAAAATATAAAAATAAATAGGAAAATAAATCTTTATTATTTATTATATTATTTTGTTTGCTAGACGCTCTCTTTCTAACACTTTCAAATGACTGACATGTCTAACATCGACTGACTTAAACAACGGAACGTTCTTGCTTTTAGATAAAAAAATATTTTAAAATTATATTTTAGTTCTATACCAAAAATATACTGTTATTATTGTTATTGTAGTTGTTGTTGCTGTTGTTATTATTATTGTTAAGAATGATGGCCGCTTTGGTATTCCACAAAAATGCCATAAAATTTATACAACTTATACATGCATACACATACACATGTAAATACGTCCGTATGTCCGTATGTCTGTCCATGTGAATTCATTTTAAGTGCTTCAGAACAAACAAAGATTAATTTAAAGAGAATAGACAAAACAGACAAAATAAATGATTGGAGGGTGCTGGAAGGGGGGGGTGTGTGTGTGTGTGGAATGATTTATATATATAAGTATTTATATATGTAAAATAAAGAAGAAGAAGTTAGACGATTATTAGAAATTCATCAAAAAAAAAAAAAAAGAAAAAATCGTAAAAGTAGCAAATACCGTAGAAAAAAATATAACAAAATAAAATTTCAAGTACAAAAACCGTTTCTTAAAGGACCATATCCATGCAATGACTTCTACAAGCACACATACATAAATACACAAGCATCAATAACGATATCATTAAATATATACCTCAAATGTGTATGCACATACACAAACACACACGTACACCAACACATGCACACAAACATATGAATAAGTTGCTTTAGAGTTTGCCGAGTACAACTACAGACATTAGGGCAAAAATATAAGAAACCAAAGAGAATACAAACAACAAATATAGATAAGTAGCTGGATGGACGGACATTAGGACAAGCAGAAAGATAGTTGAAGGTATAGACAACTAGAATATAATCTAAAAAGATTTGTTAGCCATATTTTTATTTTTTTTTTTTGTCTTTTTCGTGTATATTTTTATAAAAAAAACATATAGGTCAATAAATCTTCATCCATCTTTATAGCATAGCTATGCAATTTGGAAATTTATAACAATTTTTTAGGTGTCATCTAACAAAGTCATAATAATATTCGAATAATTATTATGGATTAAGATTTTTCATAAAAAAATTTTTTTTAAATCATCAAATGGAATTATTTAAAAAATTATTAAAAGATAGTTTTTTTTTCCCTCAAAAAGTCAAACGAAAATTTGATTTTATTATAAATGTTAAACAAAATAATTGCCACGTCAGCAAAATTTCTTTCAAAATACATTTTTGAAATTTTAGTGGCAACAAGAAAAAATTAACATTTAAGCGTTCACAAACTTATACAAAAGCGTATTGCGGAAAGTGCTTACGTAAATTTTTTTTCTATTTAACGTTTTCCAAACAGCGCAAGATAGTTTTAGTTTTAGAGAGTTTAAAAATTCAAAAAGCCAGAAACTTATTGACTGATGTGTTTTATTTAATGCATAAATATAAATAGTTATGTGTAAATGTATGCGTGTGTGTGTGTGTGTGTGTGTGTGTGTGTGTGTGTGCATGCATAAATACCAAGTACTATGATCATCTTATTTACCAGCAATAGCAAAAAAAAAAAACAAAAAAACCAAAAAAAAAAGTAGAAAAGTAACATTCATTTATGGCGTGAAGTAGCAGATTTTTGTGAAAAGATATAAATCTTCCTTCTTGCTGGTCTCTTTACATGCTTGTTGTTGCTTAATATTTCCAAATATATATATATATATATATGGGTGTTTTAAAAGATTTAGTTTCTTCTCCTACTTCCTCTAACTTTTCTAATACTTTTATTTTTTTTTTTTCGTTTTTTTTTGTGAGTGCTCCTTCTTTCACATGATACTCAAAAATTTGTGTTTATACATAGAAAATGGTGCTTTGCCTTATACAAACACAAACACACACATACACGCGCACATATTTTATAAGTCCTTGGCCCTCGCCCACATCTTAATTTTCATAACAAACCAACTCGTACATGACGTATGTTGCTTTTAGCAAACGAGTGTTTAATGCGAATTTAATACAATTTTTTTTCTTTTTCTTTCTTTCTTGCTTTTTTTTGTTCACTTCGGTCTGTTGTTCGGTTTCATTTTTACTATTTTTTTTTCTTTAATTTTTTTTATTTTTTTTCTTTTTTTTTTCGTATTTCTAGTGTTTGCGCTTTCCTTTATGGTTTTCTTTGCTAAACTTGTACGCTCAAGCTGTATTTTAAATTAGCGTGTTGTAGTTTGAGAAATTATCTTGTCTAGTTTTTTTCCTTTTCATTATTTTTGGTTTTTGTTTTTTTTTTTTTTTGCGTTTCTTTACATTGCTCTTTTTGCCAAAACTTTCCTTCCTTTCTTGTGATTATAGCAATTTGCTTTTATGCTGTCTTTTACGTAGCTATTTCTGCTTCTTCTTCTTCTTCTTCTTCTTTTTCTCCTTTTTTTTGTTTTTTTTAAGGTACTTGATTGTGCTTTTATTGAATGTTGCTTTTTTCGTCGTCTTTCTTTCTTTACTTTTGAAAATTTTCTTCTTCTTCTTCCTCCTCCACCTACCTACCTACCTACCTCTTCTTCTTCTTCTTCTTCTTCTTCTTCTTCTTCTTCTTTTCTTCTTCTTCTTCTTCTTCTTCTTCTTCTTCTTCTTCTTCTTCTTGTTATTGTTATTGTTATTGTTGTTGTTGTTGTTTTTTGTTGTTGTTGATGTTGTTGTTGCCATTGTTTTCGATTTTCTTTTGGTATTAGATTTTTGTTTAACAAGAAGAACGATTTTCCACTTTATCCTCTTTTTAGTCCTCTAATTCTTGTATACATGATCCTTTACAGAAAGTGTAATAATAATAATGTTAAAATTTATTACATTCTGCATCACTTGTGAATACCCTACAAACTTTGTTATATATAAAAATTAATAGGAATTTTGTTATCCAATATTATTTTAAATTTATACAACACAGAATTGTGAAAAGTTTGGTTGGCTGAGATCTCGGCTTTCATTAAAATTATTTCTTATCAAATGGCAAATTTTTTGTAAATTTTTTAGATATTTCTATAAATTTTGTTAGGTAAGGAAGGCTTGGCCCTAAAATCAAACAATTTCTATTTAGGCATGAAAGCATCAATTTTTTCAATACCATTTTCCTTTGCCGCCTTATTAAAGCAAAACTTTGTTATGTATAAGAATTTAATATTTTTGAAATATTTCAAGAAAAAAAAAAGGTCCATGCAAAGTAGGGCTTTAAACTTCCATTCAAATTTTTTAATTTATTTTATGCCTTTCTAAATAACGGTACTTTTTCTTTATTTTAATTTTTTAAAAAAAAAATTATTTTCTGCCATTTTTTTTACTTACAAAAAAAAAATTGTACTCTTGATCCTCCTTTTTTTTTGGGCTCCTTTAATTTCGTGCAATTTGCTTGTGCCCTTATTTTGGTTAGAAAATCCACTACAATGCAGCGTAAAAAAGTTTTTGATAAATGAGCATTATTTTATCTTTTGTGTACATTACGGCGACGTTTGATGTAAATTCATGTACATTGCTTTTGAAGAAAAAAAGAAAAAAAAAAAAAAAACTAAGAAAAACCAACTTTTCAAATATTAACTAAATAAAAGGCAAGTTGTACGTTTATTTATGTGTATAAGTGTACAAATTAATGTGTGCGAGATTTATATGGGATTTGTAATCTGAAGATTTAGTGTTAGAGCAACAAGTTACACTTTTTTTTTTGGTGTCTTTTATTTCGATTTTTTCTTTAGTTCAAAGTTTCTTTTTCTTTATGCCACAAAATTCAATTTTCACTTTAATTAATGTTTTGAAAATTTCCTTTTTCAAAATTTTCTATAACATAAATTAGTACGAGAGCGAAAGTAATCAAATGAAAGAAATTTTTATTAAAGATTTCACCATTTTGGCTTCATATTTTGCAAATGATTTAAATTCATTTAAATTTTCTTCCATTTGCAAACATTTATTAGAATTCTGCGAGAATTTTGTGAGAGGACTTTAAGAGGACTTTTTGCGTGTTATACAGAAAGTTTTGGTTACTTTGAATAAACCTAAATTTACATGTCACAAAGCAAAAGTCAAAATGTTTTGATACATTTTTCATAATTATTGTGAAAGGGGCGTGTCTTATTTAATTAAGATAAATTAAAGTTTCAAATGGCCATCAAGGAACCATTTTTTTTACAAAAACTTATAATGTTAAAATTTTGTATCTCAAAAAAAGTTAAGCCCATAAAGAGAAATTTTTTCTACTTTCAACTTTTTACGCGAGAGAAAATTCAATTGTTTCATTACATAGTTTTTTTTTATCTATTTTAGAATTTTCTCCAAACTTTTTGCCCTCTGTTGTCTCTTTCTTTTTTTTTAACATATTAACTAAAATGTTTTTCCATCATTTAAAAAATCGCTTTTTCTCTTTTAGTGGCTTCTCTTTTACTTTTTCTCATTTTACTTTTTTTTCTCTTGTTTATTATTTGTCAAATATTCTCAAAAAATTACATGCATGTAAAACAATAAACAATAGAAAATGAGAAAAGAAAAACAAATCAAATAGAGAGAAGAAACATTTTAATAAGGAAACAAAGAAAACAAAATAAATTTCCGTTACTAAACAAAACTAAACATAAAGGAAAAAAGGGAGAAAATAAGAAAACTTTCTTTATGCAAAATAAACCATTAACAACAATAACAACAACAATAACAATAACAATAACATTCACATTAATAATAATCATAATAAAAATGAAGAATTTTATTTTTATTTTTTGCACATTTATGAAAAATGTAAAAGTTCTAATGAAATAATGGCGTAAGAAATAATAAAGAGAGAAAATTTATCAAAAATTTTATATATGAAATGAAGAATAAATAAACAAGAGAATTTTATATTATATTATATTTATTTATTTTTTTTTTTGTTGGTTTAAAGTTGTTACTTCCTTTGCTAAGCCTTTTGCAGTTGCTTTTCATAAAATGTGAACTTTTTTAAAAACGTTTTCAAAAAACGGCTTTTAAGGAAATTTATTTTAAATTTTATTTTTTATTAAATTTACCACCCAGAGTTTGGTAGTATATGAAATTTGTCATGTAATTTGTAACAACCCAAAGTGTAGACATAGCTGTCCATCTGTCCGTACGACTTCAAAAATGGGCACAAACATTTAAAGTTCATTTAT
The DNA here is from genome assembly GCA_023089585.1 of Melophagus ovinus. Classification (NCBI taxonomy): domain Eukaryota; kingdom Metazoa; phylum Arthropoda; class Insecta; order Diptera; family Hippoboscidae; genus Melophagus; species Melophagus ovinus. Next base: position 11,009,886 of record JAKKIB010000177.1, read on the forward strand.
GTGGTTTGGTATTGAAAGTGGATTTTAAGCGTGTCCTACGCTTAAAGGACAAGCCCACAATGTCATGTCCATTGAGTACAACTCTGTTTTTTTGAAGCAAACTCTGTTCATTGTTTTACTTCTATTTTTATATTCGCATATGGCAAAAAAAATAGATATTTGAAATTATATGCAATAACTGTACATTGATCACGCCTCCATGAAGTTTTTGCTTCTTTTATTATGTTAAAATTGAAAAACTGAACTTATTTTTATTTCATAATGTCATGGTATTTGGTTGATGGTTTTCCAAGATTATGGCCCCAATTGAATATAATTTTTCTTACTTATTTCATTGTTGTTATCCAAATCCATATCAAATACGTATACAAATACAAATCAAAAATAAAAAAATTCTATTGATGATGGCGTTGCATGATGCTAAATGATAATGCAGATGATGATTTTTATTGTACAAAAGGCCATTGTTATTGCTTATTGTTATTGCCATTTTCAGAAAAATGTTACAAGAAAAGCCCAACATTGTTATTAGTTATTACCATTGTTACCCCCCTCCCCCTCAAATATATTTGAAAATATCTTGCATGTATGATGCTGAAATGTCATTACAAAAATGTTAGGCATTGTGTGGCCCAATAATACAACAAAACATAAAAGTGAAAACGTTAACGAGAATAAGAATAAACATATATAAAGAAAGAAACAAAACAAAAAACAAAAAAAAAAAAAAAGAAAGGAAAATGAAAAAGTTCAAAATTACAATAGAGAAATGAAGCAGCATGGAATATTTAGAGAATATTTAGTTCCAGTTCTTTAAGTATCATACAAATTTGGCCGTTTAGTGTAATAATTTTTTAAGCGATCATTACAAACCACAATCATTTGCCAGAATGTTAATTATTATACGTTACAAATACCAAGTGAAATTATTCTTTAGTAAAGTAGAATTTCATGGAAAATATTAAGCATTTCCATTGTATGACCAAATCCATGCTTAATACAAAAATCTAACAAAATTTTAATCAAACAAAATGGAGACGAAATAATGTAACTTTAATATGGGTCCCATTAATTTTGGTTTGAGGTTAATTACTTTTTTTTTGTCTTTATAAAACTTTTCGATTTTGTCTAACTTAATTTACAAGCCACAAATTTTTTTCCAAATTTTTTACAAAAAGAAAGGAATCTAGAAGGAAAATAAACTACAAATAAAATGGCGTTTTTCTTATCTAAATTAATTTTATACGTGCTTCTTCTTTTTAATAATTTTATTCATTTAATAAATAGAAAATTTTTGCTTTCTGACAACGCCATCGATCTTTGTTAACAAAAAAAGTAAAAGAAAAAGAAAAAGAAGAAGAAGAAGAAGAAGAAGAAGATATTTGAAAATATTTTTTAAGAAAATTTAACATTTGACTGAAAATGATTTAAAAATTAAGAGCCTTAAGAGACTATTTACTAAAAAATTTGAAAAAAGCAGACTATGCAAAATTTGCAAAAAAATTTCCACAATTCTCGGCCACACCTTCTATTTTAAATTGTTGTATGGTTTAAAAAAGTACAAAAATTCTTAGAATGATAAATTGTCATCTTTTTAGGTAAATGATTTAAAAATTTAAGGAAGTGATCTATTTTTTGAACTAGAAATGAATATATTGATAAATTGATTTAAAGAAATATTCATGTATTGAAATGAATTGAAAAATACTTAACAGCCCAAACAAAAGAAATATTTCCCTAAAGTTCTTTAACATTTAATACATTTGTTAGATTGTTAGTAAGTGTTAACCATTGTCAAGGAAACTAAAATTTCATGCTTACTTAAAATAAGTGAACAAAAATCCAGCAACAGTAGCAACGTCATGTATGCTGATATTTCCGTATATCCGTATATCCCATATATCCGTTAGATTATTAAAATTGGAATATGTGACAAGAAAGAAAATTGTGGTGTAACCTCTAGCAGACAAAGAAAGTCATTACCACAAAATGGAATATATAAATAAAATGAAATCTATGGAAAAGTAAGTGAAAAAAAAAAAAGAAAAACTAATCAGGCCATCAAAAGCATCTTCTTCTTTATTTGGTATTCTCTGAGCTGCTAATTTGTAACAAAACACTGAGAAAAATTTTATAAATATTTACTTTTATAAAATACAATAAGCCATAATGCTATTGCAGCTTTTGTAGAGCAACAAAGGAGCAAATGAAAAAAAAAAAAAAAAAAAGAAGAAAAATTGTTTATATTTTGCATTTGTCGCAATTGTGTTGCTGCGTTGCTTTTGGTTAAATAAAATGGTTTGGAAGCACAAAATACGTAGAAGGAAAATCATTAATTTTTTTCTCTATAAACAGGCATATGCACATTTTATTATCTAGTGGCAGTTTTGTTTTCCTTTAAAGCTTAAAAAAATTCAAAAAATTAAAAAAAAATTTTTTTAAATTAAAGCAGCCTCAAATTCCAGGTCCAATTTTTCTGGTTATGGCGTTAAGGCATTTCTCAATTTGAGCAAAATTGATTTGGGTATAATTAAATTGGAAATTTCCGTCATATAAATCAAAAGGCTTGAAATGAGAATACGCTAAAAGTTCAAGGTTCTCTATTAAGAAGCCGGAACGCATATCGTAAAAAATTCAGGAGGACTTGATATAGATCATTGCTTTAAATTCTCTTCAGGCTTTAATACAAAATTGGACATTGGTCTGTTTAAAATTTCTCTTACCGAGCTGTAGGTTGAAATTCTTGATTTAACTGATAAATTGACCCTTTTAAAGCGGCATGAGTAAAAAGTTTGGTATAATTCTAAAATCAATCCCTTTTTAAAGCCAAACTATTCAAAGTAATTCAAATAAAAATCAATGCAACGTTTGTAAAATTTTGGTTTAGACTGATCTATTTCTTGGAGTTTCTCTTTTTCCTCATTCATATCAAGTGAAATGATGTAAGTCGTAGTTTCAGTTATTGCCAATCGATTAAAAAATTCTCACAAATTTTTTATGATCGCAAATTAATAAAAAAAAAAAATAATTTGTATTGTTGTGTAAGTTTTTTTCTTTCCAAAATTTTTATTTTCGATTTTGTGATTTTATATTCATATATTTCACCAATTTTTTTTTCCCTGGGATGGTGGAATGGCACTGATAAAATATTCTAGAATTTAGTTTTTGCAAAATTTTTAATTTTTGTTTGTTTTTTTTGTTGTTGTTGTTGTTGTTGCTGTTGTTGTTGTTGTTGTTTTAGTTATTGTTGTTCTGTGCATATGTTTAAGCTAAGCTTCTCGTATTATTTTAATAATAATAAATTAAATTTGCCATTGTTGTTGTTGTAAGGTTTAATTTTCTGCTGGTTTTTGTTATTGAATATTTCCATCACATTTAGCTTTTTAATGCTTCAATGGTTTCGCAAAAAATTATTTCTACACACACACACACACACACACACACACACATTTTCGCGCATTTTCGCGCATTTTCGCCCCTGTTGCTGCAGAATCCATGGCATTTTACTTAACTTGAAAATATTTTCCCCATACAAAATTTTTTTCGCCCTTATTTAAACTGACTGTTGCTTTGCTATTGCTTTGCTATTGCTTTGCTATTGTTGTTGTTCTTGTTTAGTTTCTGCTTATTTATTTTTGATTCATGTTATTGTTTTCCTAGATTTTTATATCTCCGGTTATTTAATTTGTAACGGAATTTAGTTTTTATTAAATTATTTATTACATTTATTATTATTGTTGTTACTGTTTTTTTTTATTATTATTTACATTTTATTTGTAGTTTATTTTGTTTTTGTTTTTTGGTTTTTTTCATGTTTTTTTTTTTTATATATTTATGTTAAATATTCCATGAAAGCTTCTTATCATTGTTTAAATATTTTTTTTTGTTTACAGTTACGTGAAAAGTACATTAAGAATTCATAATCTCTAGAACATAATAAATGGTCAAAAAATTATTAAATTATTAGATAATTCTAAAAATTTTCATCTAATAAATTTAACTTGGAATAATTTATTGAAGCGATTTTAAATCTCTTTTAACTTTGGATTCATGTACTCGCCTCTTAAAACGTTTTAGATAAGTGAGATCTTCAGAACGTACATATTTTTAAATGCATGGCAAAATTGGTTGGTCCTTAATTTAGGTCCTTTCTCTATTGTTTAATGTTTTAATTCTACTTCAAAAAGGCCTTACCAATAATTTGTTAGTCCAAAATTTTCCATGTCCCATCAAAGCTCCTTGTGTTTTGTTGGAAAATTTTCTAATAAAGTACAGTATCGTGTGTTTATGGCTCAAGAACCTTTCCTTAAAATGGCCCTTATTTTTTTTCTAAATTTTCTCAAAAAAAAATTCTTCTTTTCTGTTTTGTTTTAAAGGAAATTTTTAAACCTACCCTTTTTTTTCAGGCAATCTCTCAATTTAAACAGATTTTTCCATATTAAGAGTTTCTAGGAAAGTAAAAAAAGAAGTTTTTATGGCAAAAAGTAACAAACAAACAAACTAACAAACTTTTTCAAATTACAAATATAAAAATTACATCAAATAGAAATTCCATCAATAGAAATTATAAAGCAGCGTATTTACTAGTTCATCATAAATGCTTAGAAATTTTTTAATTGTCCTTTTTTTTATGATGATGATGATGATGATGATGATATGATGATGATGATGAATAATTATAATTTATGTATCAGAAATATTGTTATGATATATAAAAATTTATTAGTACTTAAAATCAAGGACTGTATGATTAATAAAGTATTATTTCAATATAACTATATAAATAAAAAGAACGAGGTGATCCATTATAATTAAGGATAACAAAAAAAAAAAAAAAAAGCGGAAAACAAAAATCGTAAAAAAGGGAAAACATAAAAATAAATAGAGTGTAAAAACGATAAACGTTTGTAAACCTTTTAAAGGGGAGCTTTTATTAAATCGCTTATACAAAATTTATTAGCATTTAGTTTATAAAAAAAACAGAAAAAAATAAAAAATAAAATAAACTTAAAGTTTAAGTTAAATTCTATTTCTATACAATTTATTAAATATATAAGCAAAGAATTTTAAAGTAAAAAATGATTTAAAAATGAAGAAGAAAAAAAAGCTGTAAGTAATCTACAAAAAAAACTTTGATTGATTAATTGATTTTATTGTGGAAACCAAAAACAGCCTATTGCTTTGGAACCTTTTATTACTTTTCATCCTTTTGCAGTAATCTTATAATCTTTTGTATTACTTACATTTCATACTTGAAAATCAGTTTTATTATTTTGGCATATTTTTTGGTTTTTTGGTTTTTGTTTTACTTTGCATATTTGGCTCAATCAATAATCTGCCTAAAATCTACAGAGATTACTTTTATTTTAAAATAATTGTATTTACTTTAATAAATCTAAATACTCGGTTCGATGTCCATTTTTAAATACTGTCCGTTACTTGAACTCAAATGATAATAAGTCATGTGGAAAGAGAAAAAATTCATAAAATGGCAGAAGGTTCAAAAAAAATTATCTAACATGATTTTATATCAAATTAACTGTAATAAGTTTAAGTACAAGTCTTCAGCGATTTTCCTACGGTGATTATTCTTGAAAATAGTAAAAAATCGTGTAAAATTTATTATTATAATTTCGGAAGTATCTAAACTTTTTGTTTGTGGTACAACATTAAGTTCTTTCATCAGTTCAGAACAATTTTTCAGTTATTTATGACATTTCCAATAAAATTTGTAGTCATCATCATGTTTGAATTCATTGTCAATATAAATCGTTAATCAAACTAAAAATAGATGGCACTATTTCAGATAAATTTGATTTGAACTGCTTTGAATTTTCAAGTTCTATACTTGAGAACTTTATTAAATATTGTAAACGGAAAATGAAGGAAGTAGAAAGAAAGAAGGCAGCAAAAAAAAATTTATTGTATGTGCCCTTATGAAAAATTTTACATATATCACAGTTTAGTAATTAAAATCATAGATTACTATAACTTTCTTACTCTTTTCTCTACTGCTTCATCGTTCATCTCTTCATTTGCCTTTATATTTTATGATGTAAAGCCTTAGAGAAAGAGAGATAAAGCATATGATTGGTTTGGTAATGGTTGGTATTAAACTGCTTGAAAGTAAAATACGATAAAGTTAAATGTAAGAGATAACAAAAAAAAAAATCAACTCGTAAAGGAATGATGCATGGTTAGATGAAGAAGAAAAAGTGGTAAGGGACATGATAAAATGAGCAAAACGTAAACTGAAATAACAATAAGAAGAAACGCAATACATTACAACAAAAAAAAAAAAAAAAACGAGTAATCTAAAAGTAATGTAAATCTAAATATGCGTGCGTATGACATTTCATTAGAAAGAGATAGAGCGAGATATAAATCTAATTGAATATGAAAGAGGAAGAGAGAAGGAAAATAGCAATCAAGGCAATACCATAAATGTAAATGTAAACACTTACACACATACATAAATATTATATATATATATATATGTGTGTGTGTGTGTATGTGTGTATTTATGTGAAGGCTCATATCCTTATGGTAGTAGGCTCTTGCCATGCAAGCATGCAAATTGAAGTTTTTCAACAATTCCCAATGAAAATAAATTGTGCCCAGAAAATTTCAATCGTTTTTTTCTTCATGCTGCTTTTTATGTGATGTCATGATGAATACAAAAAAAAAAAAAAAAAGCAGGTCATATAAAAGCTCTATATGTCTATATATAAATATCTTTATGGATGTAAAAACGCTCGTTTATAGACAAACAAAAACACAACATGTCCGCAAAATTCAATCAAAAACAACGGCTTGGCATTTGACTTAAAAGTCAATTGAGTCTGAACTTTTTTCTTTAATCTTTATCGGTTCTTTTGTTTATTTTTTTCCTTTTTTTTTTTTTTTGTCTTCATTTTCATGTTTTCACTTAACTGCCTTAATTTTATAATAATGCAAAAAAAAAAAAAAAACAGAAGGAAAAGCAAGTTCATTAATTTGTTTGTTACAGGTTTTATTTAATTTAAATCAAGAATATTATTTCAATTAAATAAGAATAATAACTTGAATGCAGAAAAAGAAAAGTATAAAACAAAAGCAGAAAATATTTAAATTTTTTGTTCAGTTTTTAAATGAACAATGAACTTGTGTTTCTCTGGTTACGTTTTATTTCTGCAAATGGAAAATTTCAAAAGGCTTAAAAATTTTAGAGAAAAAATGAGAATTGAAAGAATGAGAAATTAAATAGTAATTTAACAAATAGCCCTTGATTTTATTTGAACGTATTTAGTGTCTTAGATTTTCGATTAACATTCGTATCAATTTTTTTTTTTTAAATTTAGTTTTCAATTGTCTTTTTACTTGCTTAATTATTAAGATCATTTTAATTGCTAAGGCACCAGCAAAATTAAAATATTCTAAAAACATATTGGTCAATAAATTATGGTTTCGATATATAGCATTTTTGATAGCATTGTTAAAAGTACCAGTAGTATTATTTTTATAACACTTTAAAAGGGTAAAGTTTAAAATTCTAAAAGTAGGCGTAAATTATTCATAAAATTTGCCACGTCAGCACCTCAAAAATCTTCTTAAAGTGGCTTAAATGGCTTAAAAAATATTTCATGTTTTATTATATAAAGCATGAATCTTTTTATCAAATATTTATAATAAAAAATTATAGACTGCTGAATGACAAAGTGTCAATAAAAGATGTTCAAAAGAATGCAAAAATCCTAAAAAGATCTGGAAACGTTTGTTATGTCGAAATTTTCTTTAGGGATTAGGGAATACTGCCTACAACTTCTCTTTTAAAATCAAACGAGTGTTATAATCAAGTTATACTAAATCAAGTTATACTAGATCGTTAACTTATTAACCTATATGTTATGTAGTAATACCATTTCCAGTTAACTGTTCATAACTATAAGTTAGAATGAATGACCTCCATGGGGAATAGTCCAAAAAAAAAAAAGAAAAATATCCACACTCCTCACATTTGTAAAAATTTTTTAAAATTTTTCTCCTTTATTCTATTTCATTATTTTACTGTCAGAAAGAATTAATAAAAAAAGAAAAACAACAAGAAGCGAAGAAATAAAGTATTTTACGTTCTCTCATAACCAGCAAAAAAAAATATATAAAAAAAATCAAGAACGATAGAAAAAAAGGAACAACGGACTTTACATTTAAAAAAAAAAAATTTATTATCAAACTGTCAGTCAATATGGCTGCCATTGTATACGCATACATACCCATTTATATAAAAAGAATATGCATTGCAAAATTGTATGGCTGGAAGCTCGAATTATTGCGTTTCGGTGTTCTGTTAAAATGTAATGGCTTGTAGCAAATTTGTGGCAACAACAACAAATATTAAACAATAATAATACAAATAAAATAAAATATTGTAGTAAAATGGCTTTAAGGTTAACTGAAAATGAATGATGAAATTAAGTTTTTATAGCTCTTCTATTTCTTTCTCTCTCTATTTCGCATACATTGAAAAGAATCCAATATGTGAAAAAATTACGTTTAAAATTTGTAAAAAAGTGAGAGGTAAAAAATATAAATAGAAAAGTCAATGGCTGAAAGGAGAAAATTTTCAACAAAACCAAAGCATTAAACAAGAAATGAACATTTGAAATAACAATTTATTCATCACTTGTATAAAAAAAATTATGCTAAAATTGGGTAACATTTATGATCATCTTTTTTTTTTCTTTTTTATTATTTTTTATATTTTTTTTAAAATTGATTTTGAAATATTTCAATTTCTATTCTACATTTCAGTAAGTTTATAGTTTTCACTTTTATTTGCCAAAAGTTTTTGAAAAAGTTTTTTTTAAGTAAAATTATGCAAACGTAGACCATGCACTTTTCTTTATTATTTATTCAAAATGTGCAAGACGAATTTTATTGAAAAAGATTAAGATCAACTCACTTCTTTGATTATTCATCATATGAAGACTCTTTTTTTTTATGGTTTCGTGGTTAAAAAAAAGGTTCATAACTTTCTTTTAGCAGGATAAATTTCTTCAAAGTATAAAGTCTTTATAGTCTGGATTTTAAACCCTTCCCCTAAAACGATAGATCATAATGGAAATTTTGATGTACTTTTTTGAGTTATCAATTAACTGAAGTAAAATGCTGTAAAATATTTACAAGTTATTTCTGTTCATTTAAAATTATTTTATTATTTCTCAATTTATTTAGAATAATTTTTCCAAAATAGTTTTTATGAAATTTTGAAACAATTTTATATAAATTTTTTAATAAATAAAAAAATAAATAAAAGTCATATAAAATTATTTTATTAATTCTCAATTTTTTAGAATAATTTTTTTAAAAAAAATTTATGAAATTCTCAAACAATTTTATATAAATTTTTGAATAAATAAAAAAATAAATAAAAGTCATAAAAAATTATTTTATTATTTCTTAATTTTTTAGAATAATTTTTTTACAAATATTTTATGAAATTGTGAAACAATTGTATATAAATTTTTTAAAAAATAAAAATAAATAAATAAAAGTCATTTCTGTTCATTTAAAATTATTTTATTATTTCTTAATTTATTAAGAATAATTTTTCAGAAAAATTTCATATGAAATTGTGAAACAATTTTATATAAATTTTTTAATAAATAAAAAAATAAATAAAAGTCATATAAAATTATTCTATTAATTCTCAATTTTTTAGAATAATTTTTTTTAAAAATATTTTATGAAATTGTGAAACAATTTTATATAAATTTTTGAATAAATAAAAAAATAAATAAAAGTAATTTCTCTTTGTTTAAAATTTATTTATTATTTCTCAATTTATTTAGAATAATTTTTTTAAAAAATAAAATAGAAAACTCTATATGATGAAATATTTTAAAAATTGTAAAATATTTAAAGCGAATTTTTAACAAAAAAAAAAAAGTGATCACTTGATAATTTTAGGTACATCATTCCAAATTATCTAGTGAAATTTTACGAGTATTTGTAAAGAAATACAAGAATTTCATTTCTGAAAAAAAAAATTTTTTTTTTTGCTAAATTTTTTCAATAATTCGAAAATTAATAATTTTCAAATTGCCAATAAAATATTTATAATAATAAATTAGATATTTAGCCATTTATTTATACATGTGCGTATGTGTGTATGTAGATGTGTGTGTGTGTAGTGTATCAATACAAGGGAATCATACAATATATATGTACATACACACAAAGGTGTATATGTATGTATGCTACAAAAATAAATTGAAAAACAAAGCAATATTTAATTAGTTACTTGGGATTTCAGCATAATCTCTCACTCAAATGTTTACTTTTTATGTATTTATTTTCCAAATATATACACATAAATATAAATACAAATCCCCCTTTTTACATAATGTGGCTCACTTTAAATAGGCCTTCATTGGTTTGTCTGAAAACTCTTAAAAGTTGAACTTTTAAAAAGTTCATTTATTCATTAAATTGTAAACAACCTTGCAAAATCTTAGCAAACTGATTGCTCAATTATCAAGATTTATATTGAACTATTTGCTTTAAATTAGTTAGATCAAATGATTGTATTTCAAGAAGTCGCAGCGAGGTCATGGGTCTTATGACATTTACAAAAAGGTATGCCTTAAACGGAAGTATATGGCCCCAGGAAATTTCTTAAATTGAAAAAAATTATCTAACTAAAATGTTTTTCGTCTTTTTGGTCGTTTATTTTTCATTTAAGAACTTATGATATGCCAAGTAAGCATTTGGCTTAATAAAGATTTCCATTGATTTTTCATTCATTTTTTTAAACTTTTCGAATGACTTAATATTATGGATGATATTTTTTTTTTTACCTCAGGCCTTATATTTATATTTAAAATAATTATATACAAATATGAACATTTATAAAGCATATTAAGCCTGCAAAATATATGCATATTGCTTAATTTCTTTTAATTTGCTTACCAGTAACAGAAAATGTTTATAGTTTTTCATTACCCTTAATTTTTTCCATTTTGTTATTTATCTGATTGGTCATTGGAGCAGTCTGTATAAAAATTTTGATACTCTAAATTTATTGCCTTATTCATTATAAAATACAAATACAATTTATATAGATTATGCTGACTTATTTGAAAAAAAATGTGAAAATATCTGGAAACGTCTATTTGGTAAGAACTTATTGCAGTAAAAAAATTTTCTATTAAAATAAATTGGATTTTCGATCTTTGCCAAATATTAGAATTATTAGTTCTACAATTTAGATTCATAAAGAAAATTTTGATTTAATAAATGAAAGCATGTCTCATGAAAATTTCCTTTTAAAAATTAAATATTATTAAAAGGATTTTTTTTTTGATTTTAGATTATAACCTTTTAAGTCATGCGATCTATAAAAGTGATTTGTATGATATTTTCCAAAAGTTCAATTTCGATTTATAGGAATAGGCTTTAATGAATAGGCTTTAAATGGGTTTTTTTTTTCTTTTTTACTTTTTTTCTTGCTTTATCAATAAATAAATTTCCGTTTGAGTAAACAATTACAGAAAATGCAGACGGCCAACATATGGGACCAGATAAATATTTAATTTTATAAAATTCAATCTACAATTATGACATCATTTTATATAATAAATATTTACAGTTATACATTGGCAAAAGGGAGTTATACATTAATCATGTTAAAATTTTATTATCTAGCATTATCAAAATTATTTTCATATGAAACAAAAAAAAAAATATATAAAAAACAAAAATTTATTATAAAGCTTTTGTAAGAGCGTTTAAAATCTTTTAGTGTAATATTTTTAAGATCCTTACAAATTTTAATCAATCTTGACAGCTTTTTGACAGCTTTTTGTCAGCTTTTTGACAGCATTTGACAGTTCTTAATGTTTGTGGTTTATTAAAAACTTTACACTTTGAATGTTTTATTGAATTAAAGTGGTTTTTTTTTTTTTTTTTTTTTTTTTTGCAATAAAATTTCGAATCCTCCAAAATTGTTTCTATTTTCTCAAGAGTTTAGTAAATGCACTTATCATTCAAATACAAACATTTAATAAGATCGAAAATAATTTTCAAAGCCCTATAAATTTGCTATTTGTTTTGTTCTTTGATTCTCAAAATTTCACTTTTTTTCATTCAATAAAATCAATGTTTGTTCGAAAATTTTTGTATAATTTAAAAATGGTGCTCATAAAATAATGACAATGCATTTTATGTATTTTATTATTAGTGGGATAAGTTATGAGTAAACCATAATAATAAAAATGGAGCTATTCGTTCTTGGTTGAGCTTCTCTATGGCTTAAATGCCATAGAGATTAATATTTAATTTTCTATTTACCTGCCATTTAATTACAATTTTTACTGGTTAAATGGTAAATGCTTGCAATAATATAAAAATCAACAACAACAATAATAACAATAACAATAACAAAGAAAAGAAAAGCAACAAAAAAAAAATAGTAAAATCGTTCAGTAATAACTTTGTCAAAAAATTCATATCACTTCCTTTGATTTGCTTAAAAATTCAAGGAAATAAATGAAAAATATGTCATAAACCAGAAAAAAGTCGCTTAAAATATTTCTAAGGCAAAAAAGAGTACTTTGTAAAGATACTTTGTTAAAAAAAATAATCATTTTATTTAAATCGCCCAATTTTGCCATTTTCCTTCAAAATAAAACTTTGAAATCTATCAAACTATAAAAAAATGAGCCAAAAAATTGATCTGCTTTTAATAAACCGTTTTCTAAGAAGCCTTAACCAAAAAAAAATAACATTTATTAAATTGAAATTTGATAAAACTTTTCAATATTTTTGTCAGAATTTTAAATAGATTTCAACTTGATATTGTTCGATGCCATCAAACTACTACAATTTTCAATATTGGTAATAAATTTATTAATTACTATATTATCTATGTAGTGTATGTGTGTGTGTGTGTATGTCTATACAAATATGCATAAATTTAAGCATCTGGTAATTGTTACAGGAAATAAGAGGTAACGACAACAGCTTTTACAAAACAATAACATGTATTTCATGTATTTCACATGTGTTCACAACAATAGCAAATAATAATAATAATAATAATAATAATAGCAATAACAATAACAATAACAATAACAATAACAATAACAATAAGAAAAAGGATCATTAAAGTTATAATAACAATAATCATTAATAAAAATGAGAATTATTCATAGCAATAGCTTGCTATTTCACTCTCTCTCTCTCTTTTCCTCTCTCTATATCACGCTCTCTCCTTTTCTTTTACTCATTATCTCTCTCTCTATATATCGCTTTTACTCATTACGTCTATCTTTCTATCTTATTGTTATATAACTCTCCTTTTTTTATATTCTATATGTATTTTTATGTCTCTTTCTATCTATCTCTCTCTTTCTCACATTTTGCCATTCGAACTGTCTAACTCTCTAGAAGTGTTTATAATAATTCTAATATTTAATAATCGATATTATCATAAAGTAGTTATAAAATAAAAGGGTTGTTAAAAGAGAGTGAGATTGAGATTGAGATTGAGTATGTGAGAGAGAATGCAAAAAAAAGGAGAGAGTGAGAGATGTGTATAGCATTGTTTAACATTTTATAAAATTTTGGCATTTTTGTTTAATGTAACAACACAAATAAGAAACATACATTTATAAAATATGAAAAGAACGTTTTTACATCGATGAAAAACCAAAAATAAAATCTTTTATTTTTTTTCCCCCATAATTTTCTCTATTTAGTGCAATGTCTTTCTCATGCCATTTTTTTTTAATCTCTTTTAGCACTTTATCGCAAGCTTTATTCATATCTATCTATCTCTTTCTGTCTCTTTTTATTCCCATTGTCTGTCCTATTTTTTTTTCATCCTTCAAAAATTCTCTGATACAATTTTATCGATGTCTATTACACTTACTTTCTGTTTGGTGTGTTGTGAATTATAATTAATTATTTACTTAATTTCACATTTAAGCATTTATTTATTTAATCTTTTATGCATTTACAAAAGTTTAAATTAAAATCGCTGAAAATGTGAAATCTAAATGCCAGGCGCATTTGTTTGTTCTGGCGCTTAAAGCTTGAGATTATAAAATTTATATGGACAGACAAATAGACAGACAGTTAGGCAGATAGGCAGTTAGATATATGCTTTCTCAAAGCCTATCTATCTATCTCTTTCTATATAACTGTTTTTTTTTTATTGTAAATACTAGTCAAATAAAATCGAAGTCGAAATTAGATTTAACTAGAACTCAAATGAAAGAATTCAAAAAAATGGCAAAAGGTAAATGCATAATTTTCCATTTGATTGATCTTGCTTGATTTTAATTTATAATAATTCTTATGATGAATTTCATGAAATTGGTTACCATTGTTTTGATATTTAATGGTAACTTTATAAATGATCGATTTGTAAAATTATTATAAAATTATTTCCTTATTTTCTATATGAAAAAAAATTTTTTTATAAACAAAAATTCAACTAAATGTGAAGGAAATTGTTTTTTTTTTTTTTTTTTTTTTTTGACAAACAAGTTTTCCCCAATTTTTATGGAGCTGCTTATATTTTTTCTTCCATTTTCTTACCTTTTTTTTTTCTTCTTTTGTTCTTATATTTTCTGCTTACTTTGACATGAGATTGATTGGCATAAAATTTTATGACCAATAACCCAAATAAGTGTTGAATTTTTTTCGTTTGTAGCTCCTTTTTTTTTTCTTAAATCTTATTATCGTTTCAAATTCATATTTACGCATGGCTGTTGCTTTTGCTGTTCTCGATATAAATGCCATTACAATTTATCTGCTCTTTTTTTTTATCATGCACTTTATGGGAATCAAACAAATTATAATAAAATATTATGGGCCGTTCAAGTTAACTTCAAAATATCCCATAAAACTTGGCTGATTAAAGTTTGACAGTAAAAAACTAGGAGGATGAAATTTTTAAGGAAGTACTTTAGTTTATGCGTTCCTCCCACTCTGAGTCCTACACAGTCGGGAAGCCAAGGTACCAAGGTATTCCTCACAGACTAAGATTTATCTCTAAATCGATTGGGACACTAGTAACTTCGATCTTTAGTTCACGAGGTGGTAAAAATTGGCAAAAATTTTGCTCATCAGTTCCTTTAATTTCAGAATTTTTTTTTTTTTTTGCGAAATGTTAAGCAAAAACGATAATCGGTGAAACTTCTTTGAATTTCCAATGCAATTCTAGAATTTTTCCTTCTACAAGTGAACTAAAATTTCAACTAAAATATTTTCAATAGCCTTCAATTTTTGTAGTCCAAACTAAAGAAAATTTAGACTTCAAATTTCATTAAAATATTTCAAAAAAGTTTCATCTCTTTGTTGGAAAATGCCAAACGTTATGTTTGGCCTAAGTGAATATATTTTGATTTTCTTAATTCTTTTTAACTTAACTTTTGCCATAAATAAAATATTTGTATATCACATAAAAACTTCTGAGAGCAAAGCCCCTTTAAATATTTCAGTCCTCTATTTTGTAAAAAAAAAAAAATTTATATGAATGCAAAATCGTTCATTCATCTTTAGAAGAAATAACATTTTAACAGCGAATATTTTTATAAATTTATGGAACATTTAACCAAAAACAAAAGACGAAAAATAACAAAAAAAAAAAAAAATACAAAAAAATAAAAAAAGCAAAATGTCAAATTTTAGTTTGTCTGTGTGTGAGTGATTGTCCTTTCAATGGCGGAAAAAGTGAATAGATAAAGTAACAAAAACACAAACAAACAAAAAAAAAAAAACAAATAAAAAAATAACGTTTTAAAAATATGCAAAACATGCAAATCATCTGTTTGAATATTTTGTAAGAAAATGGCTTTTACTTGAGCGTTCCTTTTCAGCTGCATTTTCTTAAAACTTTTATACAATTTTCCTCATATTTTTCTCTTTTATTTATTTGTAATTTTTTCCATCTTTTTTTTCTCTTTTGTTTTTTTTTTTTTGTTCTGTGTTCTATTTCTTTTTTTTTAAGTTTCGGTTAGAGAAAGACAACGTTAAAGCAACGAGCAAAGAATTTTAAGTGGCTCTTTAAATAAATGTAATAATTTTGATTTGATCATAAATATTTAAAGTATAAAGTATTAAGAAATGTAATGGATGAAAGTAACTAAAAAAACGAAAATAAAAGGAAAAAGCTTTTTAAAAGATTTTACAAAAAATGCAAAAACTAAAAAACGTTGGATTTGTTTGTTTGCTATTTCATTTATATTTTCAATATAATTTAAACTTTTACTCTTTTAACCATCTGTCTGTCCATTTAATAATGTTAGAAATTTTTGCTTCTAATTCTTAAATTATTTTTATTTCATTTTTCTTGATCCAAAAATTCAAAAAGTTTTACCTTAAAAAATATTCTTCGTAGAAATAGAAAATTTTTTTGTATTTTTTGAAATTTAATTTAAATAAGTCCATTTTTTTTTTGAACTCCTTGACATTTGAATTACTTGATATAATTCCATTTTCTAGATAATTGAAAGTATTTTGTTGAAAATAGTTTAGAATCGTATTTGATTTTATATTTTCTTAATTCTTTTTATTTTTGTTGGTTTTGTATTTGATCATTTGGTCATTCTTTCAATCTTTCCTCTTTTATATTTCTTTTTTTTTTTTTCATATTAAAATTTTTTTTAATGCTCTCATTTCTTTCAATTAATTAACTGTTCGTTGTGTTACATCATTTGCTGCTTTTTGAATTTATTATTTATAAAATTATGCCTGAGTTGTTGTAGCGTTAAATTAAATGAATAAACTTTATATAAATTTTTTTTTATTATTTACTTTCATTTGACAAATAAAGATAATGAGATTTATAAGCTCATTATCGATATTTATGTTACATTTGAGAAAGCTAAAATAAATTTGTAAAGTTTAGATTATTTGAAATATACTTTCTTTCTTTGTTTAGTTTGTATTTTAAAGATCTCTAAGAAATATTCTTTAGTTGCTTTTCATTAGTTTTTTTTTTGCAAAATTATTCACTTCACTTATTTCATTTGATTTGATTATACATTAAGAAAACTTTTTCATCATTGAGAGATCAAAAGCAAAAGAAGGAAAGCAACACACACACACACACACACACACACAAACCCACACATAAAAAAAAAAGAAACGTATTAATAATAAAAATATGAAAGAAGAAAGAAAAGTAGCCCATAAGGCGTCTAAAATAATTATTTTTTACATTTATGCTTCTTCTTCTTTTTCATTTATAATGAGCTTGCAAGAAAAAGAGAAGCTTAAAAAAAAGCAAGCTTTTTGCTTTTATGCTCTCTTTTCTTTACTTTGCTTCATTATTATTTTTTATGTTTATTATAATTTTTTAAAGGCCCATATTTTTTCTCTATATCTCATAATTTTTTTTTAGAGAAATATTTTTTTTTATATTTTTAAAAATATAAGCCTGACTAATTAAAAGAAAATTTAATTGAAAAAAGAGAAAAATTGTTTTTTTTTTTTTTGTCCAAAATACAGTTTCCATTTCAACCATATAACCATGCCATATAAGTTTCGGTAAAAGTAATAATTAAATTCAAGGGATTACACAACAAATTATTTCTTCATTTATTGAATTTCTATAAATACAGTTTTCAGATTTTAAAAGTTGCATTTATAGAAATTTAGAATAAATAACGAAAGTGATTTTTGATTTTTGAAGCCAGCAAAATGAAATCTTCCTAAAAGGATCTTTTAAAAGTGAATTTATTTTTTATGTTTTACATTGGAAAGTAAAATTTGAAATTTTACTTACTTTTTGTTTAAGCAGGCCTTTAATAAATTTCTCACATTTTTAATATCAAATTTTGTACTCTGTCTCTGTTTTTGGCTTACATTCTTTCTCTGTCTCTCTTACCCATTTTTTTAAGTAATAATTTTCTTAGATTATGTTACCAATTCATCCATCATCAATTTACTGGCAATTACATAAAATGTTAGCCACTTGCTCTAAGGTTACAATTATTCAACTAAAGACCAAAAAATCCTTAAAAAAAACAAAAATCCCATATACAAGCAGGTAACTAACATTTTAACATTTGGCATCTCTTTTACAAAAAAAGAAAAAAGGAAAAAAAAGCCCTGAATGTGGAAAAGAGAGACAACGAGTAAGAAAGCGATATTTACTATGGAGTACGTGATTAAATAAAAACATGCCAAAAAAGGAAAAAGTTTTAAAGAAAAAAAAAAAAATAAAATAAAATAAATATGTATTTTGGTCAAAGATTTTGTTGATATGTTCATGGTGGGCGGTTGTAATATTCAACCGACCTAAACAAATACTTAGAAAATTGTTTCAGAAACGTGTGCGGTTACAAAATTTTCACATTTTCACATTTTCACATTTTCACATTTCCACAATTCAAAATGGTTTGCTTCATCTTTATATAAATAACTAGAATTATTTGTATGTAATTTTGTAACATTTGTATAAAACAAAGTTCAGTTAACTGTCTAAATTGTTAAACTGTTAAATTACTTTTGATTTTCATTTTATTTTATTTTTTTTTTTAATTTTTTTTTTACTTTTCTCCACTTTATATTTTGTTTACATATAAGTAAAGCATATCTTAAATATATAAATAAATACATATATACATATTAGATCATATGAAAAGTTGTGACGTTAATGTTCATTGCTAAAATTCAGCATTAAATTCCATTTGCTACTTTTTATATGGCAAATAATGTGAAACATAAAATTGAAGCATAAAAAAAAGCTTCTTATTTTTTGTAGCATAATTTTTGAGTCAATTAATGGAGAAAATCAATAGATTTTACTTTCAAATTACATTTTCTCAATTCATCAATTAATATAAGCAAAAATTATGCCAATTAATTGTAAAGTAAATTGTGAGATAATTTTAATAATTCTCATTCTAATATGATGAGCATTAAATGAGTATAATTTTTTCAATGACTTTATACTAAACTCTTTAAATCCTCTCTCTGGTTTAATTTATATGTATAACAAATCTAGAGACTCATCGTATATTTTTGTATGTAGTTACATGAGATTCATTGTAATTTACAGGCATTTGTTTTTTTTTTTTTTGTTTTTATATTTTTTTGTATGCTTCTCTTTTTCTTAATTTGTTCAGTTATGGGTACAATGGCCGAAGAGAGACAGTAATCCATAGAAAATGTTAAGGTTCAACAATTATTTCATGTTGTTGCAACATTTATGTTGTTGATTCAATTTTTTTTCTCTCTACTTTCCTTTAGTTCTTTTTCTCTATTATTTTTTACTTTTTTTTTTTTGAGTTGTCATTTTTGACCCTTTAAAATGTAGGCAAACAAGATCTATTATTTAACTTTTATGTTAGGCCAATTTTTCTAATCTTTAATTGCTTTAGTTTTTCTGTCCGCCAAGAAATGTGAAAAATATTGCGCTATTTATTATTAAAAGTTTTTCCTGGCAAAAATATTAAAGTTGTAAAGTTTTTTAAAAATCTTGAACTTGAACTTGAACTTGATTTGTTTAAAAAATTACCTAAAGTCTCTTTATTTATTCTCTTCACTTAGAAAACTCTTAGTTTTCACTTAGAAAATTTGAAATAATCTAAATTTATTCAACTGTAATTTGAATCTCAAATGGTTCAGATTTCCTTGAACACTCATTGAAAATTATAAAATCTTATAAAAAATGTTGTAAAAATGTATAAATTTATGAAATTTGTGTCTGGTGAAAGTACTCACGTACGATAATTTTAAAAGATTTTCAAAATTTGGGCCACACATTGACATCAAATATTATCATTTTTTTTTTTATTATACTTACCGTTTTCTAAGTAATCATGCTGTCAAAATGTCTTCCGTTTCGTAATATTTTATTTCGCTTTCAGTTTTCTCGTTATCTCATTTTACCAATCGAAGATTTTTATATACATTTTTTTTTTTTACTTTTTTTTATTATTCATTCTTTTTTGCTATTATTATCATGTGCTATTGTTGTTTGTTATTGTTTGTTGTGTTATAATGTCTCATACATTCAGTACACGTTTTACGTTGAATGTCAATGTTTGACAATAATGACATGAAATCTACAAGAGTTAGTTTTCCTTTTTTTTTTTTCTTTTACCTTCACATTTATTTTCATTTTATTTTATGTATTAAAATCGTTTTCATTAATCATTCAATTGCATTTTGAATGAATCTATAACAATGTTTAACATTAATAGGCAGTAAAACAGATTTATCAATTTAAGAGACATATAAAAATGACTACTTTAAATTATAAGTTTGTCAATCATTCAATTTATTAAAAAATATTTAATAAAATAACGATTTAGATTCAAATAATTAATAAATTTTACTTGAAGCTCTCTTATAAAGTCTTTAAAAATTAATATAAATTAAGTATAAGGAATTTGAAGTCATGAAAGTGTACATTTGGGAGACCCTTGTAAATGAATGCATGTGGCAAAGTTTAAAGTTTTAATTTGCTGGTAAAAATTTTGAACTTTTTTTTTTCTTCATAGAATTTCTATTAATTCAAATATATTTTGCTTTATTTTAATTTTGAAGAATTGACACATTTAAGGACTTGTAGAAATTTTTAGAAATACAAATTTTTGCCGCATCATCTAAATTTTGTTCTTTCACATTCCAACGGAAAAGATTTTCTATATAGAAAATGCAAGTGACTAATTTGTACAAAATTTTCCATGAAAAGTTAAATATAACAAACAATAAATCAAATATTTGGGAAGGCTCTTTTAAGAAAAATTATTTTAACAACAACCAATTTTGGTTTTAGAGCCTTCTAAAACTTTTTTTAATTAACCATCTTTTCGTATTATTCAATAAGTAAACTTCTTCAATTTATTAATTAATTTAGATGAGTTCGATTAAAATATTTAAAAGACTCCATTGATCTTCTTGTCTTCATATGATTTTTTCATATAGCTATTTCTTTACCTCAACTGTAATGAAAATAAGCTCTAAAGTAATAAATGTTCTTAGGTTAATCATCATTAAAATGCAAATGATTTTATTTTTTAATCTTAACATAAGCATATTTTATACACGTACAAAACTTTGATCAATAAAATATTCATATTTATTTATTGCTTCATTTAAAATTCCAACATCCAACTATTCATTTTTTACATACGATTTAGTTGTCTACAGTTCTGTGTAGTTAAATCAAAGTAATGAGAAATATCTTTTTATTAACCGCAGCTATTGCCTCATTCCTTTCCAAGAAGATTAACATTATCTGGATGAATTTTTCTTTTTTTTTTTTTTTTGCACCAACCATTTTTTTCTTTTTACTTAATTTTATTGTTCTTTCAAAGTTATATGAAAATCGTCTTACCCATCATTCCTGTTTTCTTTTAATATTTTCATTCTTTTCTTTTTTTTTTTTTTTTTTTTTGGTATAAAAATATGCATTATGAAAAATTTTTTCTTTGCTTTGTAGCATTTGGGTTAATTATTTATGTAAAATCTAAAAGAGCTGGTGGAAATATTCAAGCCTAAGCCCTTAGATATATTTTATAAATCGCTTAAAATCTATTTTTATGCTTAACATTTTTTCCTCCTTCAAATTGTTTGCTGGAAATTTTTGTCAAATATTTTTAAGAAACTTTTTTGATCAAAATTAATGAAATCAAGTTTCATTTTACGCTACTTTCTAGCTCTATAACTCGTTTTGCGTATGAGAGAAGGACCCACAGACAAATAAATAGACATGTGTAAATCGTATCAGAATTTGACGGAGAATTTGATTGAGAGTGTATAGACTTTATGAGGTCTCCCATTATTCCTTCTAGGCTTTACAAATATAAAGACAAAATGAGTATACCACCAAGTTTTGGATGCAGTTTATTTATGGTTTATACGCATGTACATTCAAATCCCTAACACTAAAATAAAAATCATTTATTTTAGTTTTAGGGTTTTCCTTTTTCTCTCCCTTCATTTCATTATGCTTTGCCGTATTCAACCAAAGCTGATATCAAATTAATCAAAATATTTTACGAATTGGTGAAGTGAACTGTGAAAAAGGAGATGATGTGAAAGGGTAAAGAACGCTTAGGTGTTAAAAATTAAAAATTAAAATTAAAATAAACTCTTAAACTCTTTTCATAATCAGCAAGTAATCAAATCATGAGCAACATGTAAAACTATTTCCCAGTTAAATGTAAATAGAAATAAAGCCGTATAAATGTTTTTGGCAACAACAAAATTAATCATAAATCAAAAATACATTTTGTGACTTTAAATTTCCTTTAAAATTATGATAATGAAACAGAAAAAGGCAAAGCTGTCAAAATATGTAAATGTAAAAAAGAAAACATAACAATATAAATTTTATATTTAAAATTTGAGAGATTTGATACAAAAACTACGCTTAACAAAATAAGCAAATGTAATGTAAATTTATTTTAGAAGTGTTTTAAATCCGAAAACATTAAAAACTCAAAATTATCAGAATATTTATGAACATTGAACATTGAAATAATCTTCTCCATTATTTCATAATAAGTTGTTTTTTTTTTTTTCTTATTTGGTGCCCAAATTTCATGAAAAATGTATTGCGCGCATTGTTTGAGGAAATTTTCGATGAGCTTACATATGAAATCGTTAATAATTGAATTTAGATATGCATGCACAAGTTTTGTGCATGCAAATTTAATTATTGTGTGAATGAAAATTGAAAAATAATAATCAACGTGCTAAAAGAAAATAGAAAAATATTATTGCGCATTAAGAAAACAAAGCAAAGAGAGTTTTATTTTCATATAGCGTATTTTAGAATTACAATTTTTTTTTCCTAAATATGAAATGAAAAAGAAGAAAAAAGAAAATGAAAAACATACGCAAATGTATACACACAAATACACAAAATACATATTAAAATGAATAATTAAATAAATTGATGGCATTGCATTCATTATAAAATAATTGAATGTATCAATCAATGTAAATATGAAAAATATGAATATTCTTATAAGCGATTTTAATGATCATTAGAGGAATTCGCAACTAAACTATGCCATTTTTTAAATTTGTTATGTATGCCATCATAATGATATTAAAATATGAATGACAATTAAAAGAAGAGACTAATTAATTGTTTTAATTGTTTTACATAAAAAAATAATAATTTCAGATGCCTTTTTTAAAGTTCTCTTTGTGGCTTATTAGACATATAAATGAAATTTGATTTCGTTTGGTGCGGATTGGTTCAGATTGGTTTAGCCTGATCTAGATGTGTCTCGATTTATCAGATTGATCCATACAGGGTTGACCTACATTGATTTATATTGGTCTTGATTGGCTCAGATTGTTCTTGATTGATTTAGTTAGGTTTAGATTAATTTAGATTGGTCTAGATTGATCTAGATTGGTCTTGATTTATTCAGGTTGCTGTAGATTGATCCAGATTGGTACAAGTTAACCTACATGGTTTAGATGGTTCCAAATTACTTCAGATTGGTCTAAATTAATCCACATTGGTCTAGATTGGTCTAGATAGATGTAGATTGGTCTTGATTGATTCAGATTGCTGTAGATTGATCCAGATTGGTAAGTTAACCTACATTGGTTTAGATGGTTCCAAATTGGTTCCGATTGGTCTAGATTGGTCTAGATTGGACTTGATTGATTCAGTTTGCTGTAGATTGATCTAGATTGGTACGTTATAAGTTAACCTACATTGGTCTAGATAGTATCACATTAGTTCAGATTGGTCTAGATTAGTCCACATTGGTTCAGATTAGTCCAGATTGATCCACATTGGTCTAAATTGGTCTAGATTGATTTATATTGGACTTAATTGATTCAGGTTGCTGTAGATTGAGCCAGATTGTTAAGGTACAAGTTAACCTACATTGGTCTAGTTTGTTCCAAATAGGTTCAGATTAGTCTAAATAGTCTCAGATGAAACCAGTTTGGTTTGTACTTGGCTAAATTTAGTTAGACTGGTTCAGACTATTACAGACTGCATCAAATTAGTCCAAATTGAGCTCTTTTCTGTTTAAGAAATTTTGTAAACTTTTTCTTTATTCATGATTTTTAAAAATCACACTTTTAATATTGTTAATTGTGTGCAACATGTATGTAATTTATGTAATTTTAATAGATGTGGACAATTTGTGCCATTTCCATATTTATAACGTCTATAAAGTCAACATAAAATTGCAAATATTTCGAGTATAAATTTGGCTTAGTTTCTAAAAAAGTACCAACACACTATTTAAACAAACATCATTTATGTAAATATTTTATCAGATTTATATACAACTACATACACATTTACATATAAGTACATATATATTTATGTATTTATATTATTTTGTGGATGTACATTAAAATATTTTTGCCAACATACTTTTTCATGTAATTTGTAAATAAATTCTTAATTTTTTTTTTTGAATTTTTTTTTAATAACTTAATAAAGTAAAATAAAGTTTTATTTTTTTGAATTATACGACGCTTAAAAAATTTCCGGTGTTTATAAGCAGTTTTTCAGTTTTTAAGGTTTCTTTTTTCTTGTTTAATAATAAAAACAAATTAGAAAAATATGAACAATAACAATGTTAATAATAATTTTATACATGAAATAAGTAGCAGTAAGAAAAAAATTTGAGAAAAAAATATTTTAAAAAATTTAATGAAATTTGTCAAATGCAGGAATTTTTTTTTTTTTTTTTTTACTTTACAAAAAGTTCAAAACTTTTCAAAAAATTGTACGCTTAGAATTTGTTACTTAAAATACTTTCAAAAATAAAAATTCTTGCCTATCTGTCCGTCTGTCCCTCTATTTTCATATTATTACTTCAGTTCATGAATCTTAAAGGCTGAATTTTAACGAGAGCTCTCAGACATGACAAAAAGATTACGTATTTATGTAAAATGTGCTAACTAAGAATGAAAGCCAAATATTTCTCAACAATAAAATAGAATTTTGTGCAAACGCTTACAAAATGTATGCTCAAAAAATATGCATTTAAGTTTTAGCTTCTGGCAAACACAATTAATATTTTTAATTGTGTCGTTGTTATTATTATTATTATTCTTGTTGTTGTTGTTGTTGTTTATTGTTGTTGTTATATAATTTTTACACCATATTTTTTCTTTGTTTTGTTTTATTCTTTAATTATTAGTAAAATAATATTTACAAAAATGTTTGCATGCATTCAGTAATAACCAACAAACTAACAACAGAAAAATTATACAGCAAAATGGAAAACAAATAAAAGAAAATATGTAATAACTAAAATTGTTTAAAATGGTTTAAAGGCATGCTAGAATCCAGCATGATTTAAAGTGCATATAAGCTTAATGCATTTACTTCAAGAAACAATCATCATAAATTAAATTGTTGCTCATGCAATTTACAAAAAAAAAAAAAAAAAATACAGAGAAAAAATAAAAAAACGCAATAAAATATCTGCGTGATGCAGGCGCTAAGAAAGAGAACTATTTTACATATAAATGTGCTTAATTGATATGAGTACGATAAATGGGCGTATGCTTCACAAAAAACAAAAAAAAAAAAAACTAAGAAAATCTTATAATTTTTTTTTCAAATAATAATAATAAATCAATTCCAAAATAATAGAAAAACTTTTTTCACGAGAAAGTAGTTTTAATAAAAATAAAATTCAAAGAATCTAGTTTTTTCTGTTTATGTAAAAAATGGACTCACTTTATTTGAAATTTTTACGGAAATTTAAAATATCAAAATTTTAATTTAAAAATTAGCAATTTAAAAAATTGCAATCAGAAAATTCTTACAGAATTCTAACGCTCCTTTTAGTATCAACCAATAAAAATGCATAAGCTTCTGTATAAATTAAAAAAAAAAAAAAAAACGAAAAAAAAACGAACGAAACAAAAAAATTATTGCATCTACAATAATTTTTTTTTCGTTCGTTTGAGCAATGACTTAATAAACAACTCGTTACATATAAAATTACATTGCATTATATTTTTTATATAAATATTTACCTAAAGAAATATTTGTATATAATTGCTAAGAGTATTTTTCATTTCACTCATCAATGAATTGTTTAATTGCTAAAAATAATTTTACTTTTATTCGTTTTTTTCTGTTTTTTACAAGCAATTTCATTTTACAAAGTACAGTTAGTTTGCTTTTTTTTTTGCCGACTTCTGCTTTTTATTCTTCTTCTTCTTTTACTAGTGCTTTCCATAGAAATGCTTAGAATTATTTTTCTGTTTTTGTTTTTTCTTTTTTCCTCGTTTTTTTTTTCGTTTTGATGTTGTTGTTGTGCTTTGCCTTCTTCTTCTTCTTCTTCATCTTCTTCTTCTTTTACTACTACTTGCCATAGAAATGTTTAGAATTATTCTTCTGTTTTAGCTTTTTTCTTTTTTTTATTTTTAGCCTTTTGTTGTTTTTGCTGTTGTTTTGCTTTTTCTTCTTCCTTTTTTTTTTCAGTATAATTAAATAAATTATTCAATTTACCAAACGTTTCATTTTTTGTACATGTCTAATTTAATGTGAAATTTTTGTGAAAAGCAGAGAGAAATCACAAAAGCCAACAAAAAAAGTGATATAAATTGAAAAGAAGGGAAGAGAAGACAAGAGAAGAGAATTTCAAAAAACAAAAAAAAAAAGTGTATAAATATATAAGAAATTTTCCAATAAATTGAAATTGATTTTCTTTTGTATTGAATTAGAATATTTTTCTTTATAAATATATTTCATGGCAAAAATAAACAAACAAACAAACAAAAAAAAAAGCCAAAGAAGGGGAATGTTCATTTCAAGGACTGAGTGATGAAGATATAAAATGATTTAGCATATAAAATTTTATAGATCTTTGCAATTGATTTTTTTTAAATACTTGTTGATTATACAGAAAATAAAATTTAAGGCAACTAAGTCTCGATTCACTGGACATGCTTGAGATTGTAATTTTTCAAGGGACTTCTTTTGTTTTTTTTTTTTTTTTTTTGGCTTAGCTTTGGAAAGTTTTACTTTCTAAAGTAAAACTGATGTCAGATCTAATCTGCTCATCTGATTTTACAGCTAGTTACTTGTTCGAATGTTATGTGTTGACTAATTCCGCGATATTGAGCATCTTACACAAAGTACACAAATTCTACGTCAAAGTAATAAACAACTTTCTCAGATTACGCCCAGGTTTATGGTTCTTAAGCAAACCTTTGAAGGGGCTTCTTCTTGGATACAAAAAAGTGCCTGCTAAGTTTGAACCTACATTTCTAAATTGATTTCTAAACGATTGTAAAATTTCTTCTCTATAGAAGTACAAAACTTTCTTACAAAGTAAGTGCTCATCATAGAAATTGCGTCGTATCATTTATAAGAAATATAATCCATGTTTGAGAAGAAGCACGTCACCGTTATCGAATTTTATTAAAATATCTTAAAAATAAATAGCAAAAAGAAAACGACAAAATATCAAATAAATAGACAGACCTACAGACTGACATATTTATTTGCATGCTTTGGATGTTAATAATGAACTATGCAAAATGTAATGAACATACTTTCTTGTTCTTTTTTTTTTGTCTTATGTAAGTTTGCGTATGTGTGTTTGCATATGATTGTGTCAAAGTAAATAAATGTCATCGAGAAAAAACAAAAACAATGGGTGGATTAACAGCAAGTAAAAACAATCATAAATACTAATTAAACTATAAAAACAGTAACAGAAACAGTTTTTTTCCCTTTTTTTCTTTTCATCTCTTCTTTCCATTTCTTCATCTTCTTTTATGTTGTTTTCACTATTGTTGTTGTTTCGTTTAATTTTTTTTTTAATTTCCATATTTTTTTGCCTTTTTTTAGTTTGTTATAATTTATGTCTGTGCACGCAGCTGTGTATTGTTGCTGTATGGGCCTGTGTATGTTTAACTGTTGTTCAAAAAATTTGAAGAATGAATTGTATAAACTCTCATAAACTTATTGAAAGACCCCATATACATTTGAAGTGAGTGTTTATGTGTTAAGCGTAATAACAATAATAAAAAAAAATATTATAATTTAATGGACAAGTGAAAAAAAAGAGCAAAACACAGCAACAAAAACATAGAAGCATATAAAAGAAGAAATTTTCTGCAACATTTAGCATTAAATGAGAAAAGTGTTCAACAACAACAACAATAACAATGCTAATGGCAGCAAAGCAACGTACTTATTGTTTAAAAACACACAAACACACGTACACACGCGGATATGCATACAAAATGAATAATATGAAACTAAAGGACAAATATATATAAATGGTGCCCTCTTTCACATTAACAAAATGAGAGAGCCAAAGAGTGTTAAAGAGAGTAAAAATTGAAGTGTAAGAAAGTGTAAGACACAGAGAAAACACAGCATACAGAGATAGGTACGTAGAGATAGTGATAGAGATAGGAATAGAGATAGAGATAGTGATGGGGATAGAGATAGAGATAGTGACAAAGATAGAGCTATATGTGTAATAATTTAATGCTGCTGTCTATTTACATATTCATGTATATTCATAACAATATTGCAACACACCCATACACACACCCTTTACACATAAATAAACATACACATTCACATACACTTAAACATTTTATTACATGATCAGTTTTATGCTATAGTGATGTAAATAACTCAGAATCGCTAAATGCATATGTGGATGATGGTGCATGCTGGTGCATGTTTATGCATGTTTGTATATGTTTATGGATGTTGGTGCACGTTTGTGTATGTGAATGCTTGAGTTTGTCAAAATACACAAGCAAAGTTTAGGCGGTCGTCTTTTTTTTTTCTTTATATCACTTTTAATTTTGACTTTTGCATTCAATTGTTTTGTGTAAATTGTAATATGGAAAATGTTAATTATAGCGTTAGTAAATTACAAACCATCAAGTAATTAGTTAGCAAATTAATTTCATTTCTTTTTCGTTATTGTTTTATATTATTCTCTCATTTGTTTTATTATTTTTTTTTGAAATGTAAATTTGTTATCCTTCATGCATGAGTGCATGTACATGCACATGTGCTTGATGATAAAAGAAGCAAAAAAAAAGGCGAAAAGTAAAAACCATGACAGAGAAAAAGCGCAGCCTGCAACAAAGTGTTTATGTTATGTTAAGATTCTCTCTTTAAGTTAAATCTAATGACACATGATATATAATTAATCTGATGTTTATGTTTATGTATATGGAAGCATACATATCTACATTTATTTATGTGTGTGTGAGTGTGTGTGTACTGCATTTTTATTTTCATTATTATTAACATTTTTCTGCAACTTTTCTCTTTTTAATATTAATATAATATTACTAATAATATATAATATTATTATATTATATTATTATTATATATAATATAATATTAATATTAATTATAAAAGCTTTGTTTTAATAATAATAAAAACAGTAAAACAATAATAATAACAACAACAACAATAACCAACAACAATGATTGCAATTGTTATTATAGTTAAAAAAAGGAAGAGACACAAATAAAAATAGAGAAAATATAGAAAAATACACATTAAAAGATAGAGAGAGAGAGAGAAGAGAGAGAGAGAAGAGAGAGGTAGAGAAAAAGTGAGAGAGTAGGAGAAATTATATGTGTAGGAAGAAAATGATGAGATGAAAAGTCATTTATCTTTTGCCATCATTATACTTAACTGTATGTTCTTTATGTATCAGCTCTTCCCAACTAGGTCTTCCCAACTACTCTAACAATCCAAACCCTTTTTTGGACAACATCACAAGTCTCTTTTGATGTTCTTCTTTTCTGTTTTTCGTTGTTTTTTGTTTTTGGCTTTTCTTTTGCTGGGGGCCAATTTTCCATTTACTGTTGCTGCTAACAGCAATTAAAATTAGCATAAACAAAAGGAAAAAAACAAGAAAAGAAAAAGAGGAAGAATAATACAAGCAACATTAAAGTGTGTGAGTTTAATTCTTTAGCCACAATTGCAAAAAAAAAACACACGCGGCCAGTCATACAAAAAAATGCTGTAAATGGACGGACATGTATGCTGACGGACATGTATGCTGATGCTGTAACACTTAAAACAAAAAAAAAACTGAAATTAGAGAAAAAAAAGTGTAATAAATAAATAAAAAAATAAACAATTAATATAAAACAAAAAAGAAAATTGAGAGAGAAAAAGCAAAAAAAAAAAACAGAGAAATTTATTTGCAATTTATTTATTTGCAAATTTACAGAAAGCAATAGAAAAAAGCGATCACAGGAAAGTAAATAAAAAAAGCAGGAGAAAACTGCTTTTTAATTTTTTTAAATGGCACATGATATAAAAAAAGATGAAAAGTATTATAAAAAATCCACACACTTACATTCATACAAAAAAAAATTTACATAATTTCTTGTTTTCTTAGTAAATTATTTCTTTCAATTAGTTACTCTTAAATTTCATTTGAAATAAAATTTTAATTTTTTTTTTTTGCATTTTTTTTATGAAATACCAATTAATTGTCAAGGATCCACATCTTAGTCCTTAAGACATTTAAAAAAAAAATCATCTTTGTTTAATAACAATTATTTATGAATTCCGGAAATTGTATGCCCTTTCAAGGCCATTAAAAAATTATCCCCGGACAAGAAGAATTTTTGCAAATAGAAAATATTTTCCATGTCAAAATTTATTTACAAATTATTGATATTTATTTTTATATTCTTACATTTATAACTTGACTAAGTTTTTAAGTTTCTGATTTCTAAACAGTGACGAGTTCTATGAAAATACGATTTTAGAAAGGACAAATCCATAACTATAAAATTTTCCATAATGTTTGGCTAAAAATGTTTCCTATAAAGTGTTTTCCATGCAAAGTGAAGTATTTATTTTTTTTTTAACTAAAAATTGCTTAGAAATTTTTTCAAAGAACATTTTCATAGTTCTCTAGGAAACCTTCCACTTCATTCTAATCAAAATAATGGAAAAGAAAGACGTTCATGATGCATGATGCTTTTCATAGGAAAACCAAATAATCTTTAAAAAATCATTTAATTTTTTATAATAATAATGATGAATGATATAAGTGATGATGGCAAAAAATATGGCAAAGCTTGAGCCATTAAAATAAGTCCAAAGAAGGCAGAGAAGCAAAAAAAAAAATATAAAAAGAAGTTTTTCTTTGATGGGATTTTTATGTTTTAATGTTCCTTAAAAGAAGTTAACAAGGCCATGTACACACACACACACACACACACATACATACATACATACATACATACATACATACATACATAAATACATGCATATACTCACACATATGTACACATGTAAACGACACATATATGTGTATAAATTTATATAAATGAAACGAAAGTTGTTTAGGTTAATTTTTTGGATGTTTTTTAGTTGGTTGAAGCAACTTTTGTTTTTGGCATAAAATAAAGAAAACAAAATAGAATCAAATCATTAAGAGCAAACTTTACTTGTGCGTACACAACAAATCGCAAATTGCAAATCGCACTCATGCACACACACACACGCACACACACACACACACACACACACACACACACGATTATAACTAAAACATAAAACAACAACAACAATAATAATGGTTACAGCAATAAAATGATTACTTAACAAATTCAACATAATAAATTTTGCTGCTGTTTTTCTACACCTGACCTGCTTTTTGGCCTCATTTTCTTTCCCTAAATTACAAACTTCAAAATTGTGTACTGCATGTGTGTGTGTGTGTGTGTGTGTGTGTGTGTGTGTGTGTGTGTGTGTATTTACCTTACTCCATAATACATAAAATGGCGCTTTCACTTAAATCTACTTTTCGGTTTTTTGCTTTTTTTTTGTTTGGTTTTACCTTCTTTTTTTTGTTTATTGTTTTTCTGTTTGCTACTTTTTTGTTTCAATTTCATGGCATCGTGGACTAAAATTGGCAAAGTCAAACTCCTCTGAATTTATTTACAGTATGTATAAATGTAAATGTATGCATGTGTGTGTGTGTGTGTGTGTGTGTGTGTGTGTGGCGTGTGTTCCTTTAACTTTCCACTTTTCCTTTTATCCTTTTTTTTCTTTTTCTTTTTGGTTATATTCAATTGTATTTGCGTCTGTTGTTATTTTTGTTATACTACTTTTGCCACATCGTTCATACTTTCACATCGTATTTATTTTATTTTGTTTTTTTTTTCAATTTTTCATTTTTTATAGCATTATTCGTCATATATTTCATTTGCAGATGTTTTTGCAAATGTTTTATCATTTCATTTAATTTGTTGTTGTTGTTTTAATTTTTTTTTTTAGTTTTCTTCAAATTTTTTTTTTCCTACATTTCTCTTCCCCAATTTCCTATTATTTATTTGTATTTGGCTTTTAACATTTTTTTTGTGCTTAATATTTTTTGTGAATTTTTTTTCCCATAAAAGTTCTTTCTTTCTTTGTTTATTTTCTTGTTTGTGTGTTTGTTTTTCATGTTTTATTTTTTTTTTAGTGTTGTCCTTCTCTTATCTCTTGCTTTGTCATATCTCAGTTTCTTATCCTTGTGCTTGTTCTTCTTATGCGTCTTCGTTTTGTATGTCGTTTGTTTGTTTTTTAGGCGTTTTTCTTTAGTTTCTTTGTCATCTTGCAAAATAAAACAACAACAAGAAGCGTTTGTTTTTCTTGCTAAATTTTTTTTTTTCAAAGTATTATTTTTTTTTCTAAGCTATTTTTTACATATTTGATTTTTACGTTATGCATGCCCATATGAATGTGTATGTGTGTGTGCATGTGTCTATGTGTTAGGTATTGAATATAAGAATGCCGTGACACGTCTCTCTCTGTAATTTATGAATCCAATCTTCTTTCCTACTTCAACAATAGAATATAAAAGTTGCGAAACAAAAGAGCGCACAAAAAAAAACAGTTAGACATCGTGAGCGCAAGAGAGTATAAAGTAGAAAAAGAAATGGAGAATTGTAAGAACAACAAATTAACACAAAGAAATTTGTGATTGGATTTAGCTTATGTGTGTGTCAGTATGTGTATGCCTATGATAACTTTTGTCTTCGTGCGGTTGTGAAAATTTTTATACGCGCAATAACAGCAAACAACATATAAATAATATTCCTTCAAGGCTGCTGTTTACAACATCAAGTCATTGTTTTATTATTATTGCTCTTCGTTTTATTATTATTTTTGTTATTGCTGTTGTTGTTATATTGTTCCTCTTAAGAATGATGCCTCTTATTCTTCTTTTTGTTCTATATCAAAATACAACCAAAATGAAAGAGCTTTAGAAAGAAAGAGAAATATTGAGAAAAAACTTAAGGAAGTTAAGGACGAAGGAGTTTTATGGTTCTGTAAGAAAATCGGCTCAATTGGGAGTGGGCCGAACGAGTACGTGCCCATTTGACGATATTGAAATTGGCCTTGTGTTAGCCCACATCGTGATAGGCCGTGATCTAATACAAGGCCTTTCCTTTAATCATATTTACAGGCTTGGAGAGTTTCTGGAAGGCTGTGCCCTAGCGCACCATTCCTAGAATAAAATTTTATACTTAATGTAACAGCAAAAATGCAGGAAAAGCACTAACCATTTGGATCGATTAAAATGATGATGATTGGCGGCTTTGAAATGAGTCATTTTTAAAAAGTTAACTAAAATGGCAAAATAACACTAAACGTAACGGTACTTTGCCGTTACTTGACTTTTCATCTTCTTCATTCTCTTCCTTATTATTTATATTTATTTTGTAATTTCTTTGAGATTGATTTTATAAATTTTGCCAAACTTTTTTTTTTGCACATTTTCTTATTCATGCATTAACATGTTTGCTTGCGTGTGTGCATAAGTGATTAATGTCTACAAAGTAAAAAGAAAAACAAAAATACATGAAAGAAATAACATTTCACTGTTGTTTTGTTGTTGTTGTTGTTTTGAAAGTGATTTCTTGGGAATCAAACTTGAATTTTTATGTGCATTTAACGAGAATTTGAATTTGAACTTTGTTTTCCTTCTTTCTTGTTTGTCTTACTTTTCATTTTTCTTGCTTATTTTTGCCTTCTTATATTTTAACTTTTTGATTTGAGAATCAAGAGACATGTAATTCCCATAATGGGTTGAAAATAAAATTTTATTCATTTCCATAAATTGAAAAAAAGAAAAATTAAACTCAAACAAAAATAAAAGTTTTTCCAGAAATTACATAAAAATTATGCCATAAATCATAAAAAAATCTTGCCACTAAAAGATCAAGTGAATTTTAAGCTACAATTTCAATAACAAATTCAAACTTTCCGGTTACAGGGATTATGCTTTCATTTTTTTCTAAATTAGCTCTTTTCGTAAAATGCTTAAGAATTCAAATTTTCAGATTTTCCTAAATGATTTATCAAACGAAGAAAATTTAAATATTTTTTCTTAAATTTAACTGAACATTTTAAGGCATCTTTTCTATGCTTCGCAGTCCCTTTAAGCAACCTTCATTAAAAGTTTTTAAAGTTTGAGCATTTTCCTCCATTTTTTTTGTTCTATGAGAATTTTTTTTATTAAAAAACCCAAAAAAAAAAATTCTAATTAGAGCAGCGAATGAAAGCAACAAAATTATCTTTGGAAAATTTCAAATAATTTGACATTTAATTATATAAGTCATACCTCTCTGTCTAACGCCAAGCCATTCACTCTGTCTTTCTCTCTCTCTTTCTCTTTTATTTCCTTACTCTCTTGTGCTGTTTAATTTTCTTTTTTGGCTTTGTTTAATATTTTGTCTGTATGTCTGTATGTCTGTATGTCTGTCTGTCTATTGAGATGGCCAATATTAATTTTAAGATCACTATGCCAACCAGCCAAACAGCCAACCAGTCAACCAGTCAACCAGTCAACCAGCCAACCAATATCAGTGCTAATCCTTTACCCTCCACTCAATCAAGAAAAAAGTACTGCAAAAATTTTGTTGTAAGGAAAAATTAAGTGTTGAAATAATAAAAACTATAAAAGTTCTAAGCAGAGTGGCCAACTGTAAAATCTCATCTACACTTGAAAAGCCCTGGCCACTTGTGAATTTTGTATGGAAAATAATTCAAGTAATTCGATCTTTGCGATTCAAATTGTTGGCGCAAGTAAATTTGCCTAAAAAATTTTCATCAAACAAAAGTTTCCTTACAGCTAATTAAATTGTTTGTTATTTTATGGTAAAAAGTTTTTTGTTTTCTAAAATAATTGCTTAGTGAGATAATGAAAAATTTTTAATGGGGCAAGGACCTAAACATAACTAAAATTTGCTCAAATTTAATGAAATTGGATCTTGAAACTAAAAATTTTTTAGATACTTACGCAGACAGACTGACAAACTGATTGACTTTATATTCAATTAGAAAATGATTCTTAAAAGTTGATTATATCCGTTTCTAGAGTGTAGGGTAAACCCCCCTACCAAACGAAAAGAAAACATGAACGAAAACAAAAAAAAAAAAAGAAATTAAATATAAAGTAAATAAAATGTTGAAATGTGAAATAGAAGGAAAACTATCAACAACTATCTTGATTTTATTTCATACATTTAAGCAGAACATACAACACCCAAATATAAGACACACATACACACACACACAATATATATATATATATATATACATCGATTATGTCGAATGCAATTTACGTTCTCATTCATTCTTCTTTAACGAACAAGAAATAATAATAATAATAATAGATGTATAGAAATGGTGCAGTACGAACAGCAGGAGTTGCACAAGCAACAACAATAACAATAATTGTAATAAAATAATTGTAATAATAATAACAACAACAAGTATAACAACTATAACAATGATGGTGCTTGTGCACCTACAACAAATGTGCAATAAAAATTTAATATGCACATATAAACGCAATGGGAAATCTCTCTCTCTGTTTCTTATCTCTATTCTTTCTTTCTCCTACTCTTACTTTTACTTTTTCCCTTTCTCTTTCTGTATGTTTCTTGGTTTATGTGTGTTTGTGAGTGTGTGCGTGATACTTTCATGCATTATAGGAAGTTTGCTTTCGTTACAACAACAACACACAAGTAAATGTTATTCTCTCTCTCTTCTCTCTCTCTCTCTCTCTCTCAACTATATACATTTATATAAGTATGTGCATGTGTACAAGATGTTTGTGAAAGTAGATTGGCATATTGGATTTGTTTTTGTATTTCTTATTACACTACAACTGCCATATTTCTAAAGTAACTTTTCTCGTTGCTGTTTCTCCTTTCATTTAGTTTCGTCTCGTTTCGTTTCGGGTGTCGTCATGTTAACTAATCTAAAAATTTTGTGTGTCGCTTGTTTGGTTGTTTGTGTTAGTTGATTCATTGTGCATATTTATTATCGCACTATTTCATTCTATTTAACATTTAATATCATGAATTTTTTACCCAATTTTGTTGCTGTCTTTGTCGTTGTTTTTGTTGTTGTTAGCTTTCCTTTTTTTTCCTTTAATTGTGTAACTTTTGGTTTTACATTTGATTTTCATATATTAAGCTTTAACAGTTTCCTGCATTGACTCTCAACAATTACCTGAAAAATTCTCTGCACTCTCCCGTTTTCTCTCCTTGGCTTTTTCTTTCCTCTCTTTAAGTTCAAATTTCTCATTCAATGAATTGATTGATTTAGTTTGAAAGGTTTGATCACAAAGGTTCAAAATTTATGGAAAAGCATGTGAAAGAAAAGAAAATGAGACAGAGCGAAAGTGAAAATGTGTTGCATAGAAAGGATGAATCTACAATTTAATCTTTCTAATAAGCTCAGTTGCTAATGATTTAATTTTAGGTCAAATTACTTTTGTTAATTCTTCTTATACTTATTCTATTAATAATTTTTTTCATTCATTAATGTTTTAATATCATTATTATTATTAATATTAATATTGCAATTGCAGTTTCATTTTATTTTCTTTTTTTTTTGTAGATTATCCCCTTAAAGAGAAGCCATTATTTTTTTGCCATTGTTATTACCTATATGATACGTCCATCTGTCCGTCTATCTCTCATCTAAATGTCTATCTATCTTTATAGCTTAATACGGCAGCTTAGCTTTTAAATTCATTCCATTATTTTTATTCATTTAATTAATTCCCACTTAAAATTTTTAATTTTCTTTAACTGGTTTCTTTTATAATTGCATTGTTGTTGTAGTCTTTTGCTTTAAAGTTTACGCCAATAAAATATCAAGCTATAATAACTTGGTGTTAGTTGAAAAAGTACATTTTCGAAGAACAAATACAAATATAAATAAACAAATATAAATATTACTCTAACTCTCTGTAAGTATGTCTGACTGTATGTCTGTCTGTCTACCTTATGATTTAAAAAGCCTTTGAATAAGGTTTTGTGAATTCACTTTTTGAAATCACATAAACATTACAAAGTAAAAATATTTTAAAAATTTAAGCGTTAAAGAAGCTCAAACGAGAGAGGTCCATTTTTGAGGTAAAATTCATATCGCTTCTTATTACAAAGATTTTTCTAAGATAATTTGAATGTTGCTACTTTTTAGCTTTAACATGTTGTAGGGTATTTACTTAATTGCCAAACTCCATTGTTCAAATATAAAATGTTAACTTGTACTTTTTTTTCCATCTATTTTCTTATACGTATTTTATTTTTGCACCGCAAAAACTATTATTACTTAAATATTCTTTACCTGCGGCTGCTGCTGCTGCTACTGCTCTTGCTGCTACTGCTCTGTTGTTGCTGCTTTTTTATAGCAATTACATTTTCCTTTGGCTTTTCTGCTTCTTCTTTTTTTTATTATGTAATATAACGCTTGAATAAATATGTGTGTGTGTGAATGTATGTATGCATGCATGCATGTGTGTGTGTGTGTGTGTGTGTGTGTGTGTGTGTGTGTGTGTGTGTGTGTGTGTGTGTGTGTGTGTGTTGTGTGTGTGATGTTGCATGTGTGTGTGTGTGTGTGTGTGTGTGTGTGTGTGTGTGTGTGTGTGTGTGTGTGTGTGTGTGTATAAGGATTTATATTTGTATGTATGTAAACACATTTGCACGTATTTATGGTGTTGACATTAAGTGACAATTTTAATACTTTCAGATAAGCTTTGTCTATGTCATTTCTACTGTTGCTGTTGCTGTTGTTGTTTTTCTTTTATTGTAAATGTTTTACTTTTGAAAAAAACTTCACTTTCATATATTTCACAAATTTGCCAAAACAGGCGGACATCTCTTAAGCAATTCAAAGAAAAATATTTATATGTTTAACATAAGTTTTGTACTTTGTTCAAGTTTTTTGAAGTTCTAAATTAATTCCAATGCGTGAAACTTTTTGTAAAATCTAATAAATTTTCTAAAAATTATATTGAATTATTTCACATTAGATTAATTTTTACTTAAAATTTATTTCCTTGTTCAATAATTTTTATATTGTATTAATCTCTCAATAAATGAATTTAAATCAGAGTTATAAGAAGAACAAGGAGAAAAAGTATAAGAAGAAGAAGAAGAAGAAGAAGAAGAAAGTAGATCAAATAGTTAGTTGCCTGATTCTTGATTTTATACCCATTTGATTTTTTTATATTAAAAATGAACTGAAAAGATTTACAATTGAAATTCTTGAAAAAAGTTTGAAATGATTCAAAATTTTCAGAACATTTAAACAAAATATAATATGTAGGGGCATATTGATTAAGTGACTCTCAAGGAAAAAAGTTTAAGCATCGAAAATTGTTCCATTGAAACCTAAATAAAGACTTATCTTTGAAATTTTGTAATTCGCCATGGTCTTTTTTTGCAAAATCAAATCAGTTGAAATCGCTAAAAAAAATTCTCCGCAGAAAAATTTCCTTAAAATTATCCATATTTTTGATACTGTCTGACATTTTATAATCATTTACGATCTTTAGATTTCGTAATCTTTTGTATTTCTATGTATATGAGGTTGTTTAATAAGTTCACAGAACAAAAATATATTTTCTTTATTTTTAAATTTCATTTTATCCGCTGACGAACTTATAAAACATTCATAATTTATTTCCTAGATTTTCATAGATTTTTTTTTATGATTTGATATGATTTTATTTTTACTTTTTTTGTTGCAGTTACAACAGTAACTGTGGAAGCAGTTTTGGGCCGTACAGCGACATTGCCATGTGACATCGAACCGGAAGCCAAAGATGACAGAGTTTATATGGTTCTATGGTTTCGTGAGAGTGCTGGCAAACCACTCTACAGGTAGGAAATTTATATGATTTTAAGAAAATACTTAAATTATGAAATGGTGCATGTCACCCCAACACACACAAAAACAAATAAACAAGCACTTATATGTAAACAAATAAAATTTATGTGGCATAGAATGGAATGACATTAAAAAAAACAAAAGAGAAAAAAAAAAAAAAGAAAAAATAAAGAAATGACACATATGTGTGTAATGTTGTAATGTTGTAACTTGTAAGGTTGTATGTTGTTGGGGTGGCATTTGTATGCTGAGTGAACTGTGAAAATTGTGCAGCGTAAGAGAACAAGTGGAATTTAATTGCTTGTGGTTGTCAGTCTTAAATGGTACAAATACACACACAGACCAGATCACATCACATTTTTGTCCAATAAAAAAAAAGGTAGCATAGTTATTGAGGGAAAAATAGGCAGAAAAGTGTAAAATCATAATTGAAGGAGAATGAAAAGAAAAAAGAATGGTAAGAAAAAACATTTTTTTTAGACCAATTTCAAGTTATAGGAGTAATGAGTTAAGAAGGGTTATTTTGCGAAGCATTTGGTAGGAGTGTAGGGTGGCATTGATATATTTCATTTGGAATGGTTCTGCTTCATTAGAAGTTTCAAGAAAATCATTATAAAAATAGGTAGATTTCTTTCGAAGGTTTTCGAAATTAAGGCAGTGCTGAGCTAAAGCAATAGCGGCTCATCTTCACAGCAAAGTGCTTTAAAATATAAAAATTTGTACAATTGAGCGACTGAGCGATTTATATTTAAAGAAAAAAGATGGATTAAAAAAAAATGCATCGATTTATTGGCAATTTCTTATATTCAATTATGAAACTTTTAACAGGCCATTGCTTTCGTTTGAGCTTAATAATTTATAGTTATTAAATGGACAGATGTACAGACAAATAGGCTTAGTTCAGTCAAAAATTAATTCAGATAGAAATCTGTTTATTCAAAATATATCTACAAAAAAAAATTTCATTTAAATAAGTTGAAAGTATGATTTGATAGAAAAAGAAATCATAAAAAGGCGAAGCATACAAATCAAAATGATTCATAAAATGCAGCATATTAAAAAAATATCTGTCATTTTAATTAATTTGAAAATTTATTTATAACAAAATAAAGTTTTCAAATTATATTCTCCCTCAACGCGAATTTCTTTCATAACTTTTTTTCGTTGTAGGTTTTTTATTCTTGATGCTTTCCTTTTTTTGTTTTTGTTGTTGTTGTTGTTATTATTATTATTATTAATAACTTTCATAATTTTGAAGAGTGTTTTAAGTTTTGTCATTGCTTGAAACTATTTTATGAGATACATGCGTTTGATTGTACCGTTACTAAGTACATAAAATTACTGTAAAATTTACAGCTACCTATTCCATGAATAAAGTATAACATAACAAAGCACAAAGAACAAAGAATAAAGAACAAACAAAAGACCGTAAGAATAAGTGTGCAGCAGATAATTTCTATATATAGCAAGCAATTTTAACAATCTAAATGGAACGGAGTAAGCATCTGCTACTGACTGACTAACTGATTAACTGACTGTTTGACTGATTGTTTGCACTCTCTACCTGAATGTCTGTCTGACTATCATTGTGTATTGTATAGTTTTGATACAAAAATAAGATGGCAAAGGAAAAGCCAAAAGTAACAGCATACCTACAACAACAACAAGAACAACAACAGTAGCAGCAGCAACATTTAAACGCACACCACATTTTATTATATTTTGCTTTTGAATGGCATTTACCTGTTATTGTTTTTGTTGCTATTGCTGTTGCTGTGAAGTTTCACTTCAAGGCAGACAAGCAGCTAACCAAATAAGCAACTAGAAGGATACTTTGACTAGAGGTTTCTAATTTTTCACTCAGCTTCCATTACACTATTTAATTTAATGCAGTGACGTGTTGTGTACGCTTACACACATTTTTTTTTTGGGTATCAAAGTTAAATGAAATATTGCCATACAAGAAATGACACAAAGCAATAAAATGAACAAAACAAAAAAAAAAAACAAGAAAGAGAAAGAGATTAAAGTAAACCAGCAAAATGCTTTAAACAAAGAGAGAGTAAAATAAAGAGAGAGTAAAGTATTTACAACAACAAGATTCCTTTAAAAATCGCCATTTCTATTTTTACTTTATTTTTATACTCATATTACACTTATATTCTCATTTATTATTATTGTTGTTGCTATTAGTGCTATTGATTGCTATTGCTGCGATTTCTCGATATTAAGAGTTAGTCTAACTTATTTTATTGTATACTTTTGCTTTGCTTTTCACTTTATGTAATGGATCATACTTAATTTTTTTTTCTTTGGTTTTTATTGTTCTCTTACCATTTTCATGCAAAATTATGGCACTCGGCATTTTTGCCGAGTTGACTGACCCCTTTAATTTCTTAATAATGTTAAGCGTAAATGAATGATAAGTGCCGCAGTTTTCTCAGGCTTTTAAAATAGCTGCCACGTGGACATTGTAAAGCCCAATATAAAACTATGAAACCGCAATGAAGAAATTTTTATGAGGTCATCTTGCTATTAACTTTTAAAAAACTTATTTTTATACTAATACCAACAAAAAGACTTATGTTGTTTGTATATAACAATTAAATTATCAAATTCTAAGCAAAATTTTACATAAGAATCAAAGGTATTTATTAAAATAGCACTTAAAATTAATTCAAAATTAGAAGTCAAAAAATCCGCAATATGGGCCAACACTTCTAACAAGCTCATTTGCACTCTAAATTGAGAATTGATTTTCAAATGTAAAACTTTACAAGTATATTTCAAATTATTATTAATATTATTCAATTTTTTTCGAACATATTTAAAAGAAAAAAATCCATGTAAGAAGTTTTAAAAAAGATTTAGAATATAATAATCTGCTTATGTTGGTCTTTCTAAATGTTCCATTACAATACGATAATAATCAACAATATAATCCATATGCAACTGATTCCTTTTAGCAGCATAATGAAAAGAGAAAAAAGAAGGGAATGAAAAAAAGAAGAAGAAGTGTTTTAAGTACATGTAAAGTTTATCGATTCTCATGTAATTCTCTCATCTTTATGCAACTCGTTTCAATTTTTTTTTAGTTTTTTTTTTTTTTGATTGCTTCATGCTTTACATTTTATAATAACTGTGCCCGTTAGTCAACGATGTGATATATATATATATATATATAAATACATTTAAATAAATAACGATCATTGAATTACGTTCTTTAGTTGTTGTTGCTGCTGCAGTTGATGACATATTTCTTCTCTTCTTATTTTTTATTTGTAATTTTCACATGTTTTTTCTTGATGTATGCATATATAAATAACACATGCATACATACATACATACATATATTAATATATATATAAATATATAAAATGTACAGTTAAACCTTTCATTCTATCTGCTTTATTCAATCTCATCTCTTTGCAAAAATCCATTGTACTATTTGCTTCTTAAAGTAAATAAGCAAATAAGTAAAAGAACATTGAAATTGGAAATTATTTGTAAAAAATAGCGATTTCATATATAAACGATAGAAAA
This sequence comes from Melophagus ovinus, assembly GCA_023089585.1. NCBI lineage: Eukaryota > Metazoa > Arthropoda > Insecta > Diptera > Hippoboscidae > Melophagus > Melophagus ovinus. The sequence continues at coordinate 11,052,575 of JAKKIB010000177.1, forward strand.
AGAGAACAAGAGAAAATGAAAGAAAAAGATATACAATGAAAAGGTAACAGAGAGTTATTGAGAGAGAGAGAGAGAGAGTAGTATAACAAAAGTAAGATTGAATGTAGAAAATAAAAATGAGCAAAATTATTATGTAAAATATTTAAATTCAAATACTTAGATTTTACTCTTAATACTCTGTACACGCACACACCTTCACAAACAGCATAAGCAATTTATGCCTTTTAAGATTAAGTTCTCTCTATTGTTGTTGTTGTTGTTGTTGTTCTTGTTTAAAACAAATTGAAAGTGTTGTAAAAGGTGAGAAAAGTGAAAAGTACAAAAAGAAAAAGAAAAAGTGATGCAATGATTGAAGCTTCTTATTAAATGTCCTATATCCTGGTTTTATATCCTGACATTGTGTAAGATTTGAAAGATAAAAATGTTACACGAATTATATTATTAAAGGACAAGTAAAAAAAAAAAGAAAAAATTGAAATGAGAGGAACATTAGATTTAGTTCGAAAAGATTTACAGTTGATTACAGAAAAAAAACTTGCTAGAATTAGATTTTTTTTTTTTTGTAAAAACTTTTCTATATATTTGAATTCTATTTGAATCTATATATATAACCATTTTCTTGTGGCTGGTTTCTTTTGCAGCGATTTAGAAAACAAGGATAATATTTATTGTGACCTTTAAAAAATTTTTTGTAATTTTAAGTTTTTTTTTTTTTAGTGAAAAACTGCCAACAATAAAACTGACAAGTAAATTGATTTTATTGGGTTGTTGTTTATTATATTTTATTATTATTATTGCTATATAATTTACTTATGCATTTAGTAAACTAAAAATGCCTGTAAAAATACTTACAATGGATAATAAGTAAATAATTAATGACCTAAAAAAATATGATTTCTAAAACACAACTTAAGTCAAGATTTATCATTAGAGGAATAAGAGGCAATTTTTGGAACAACAAGATCTATTTTGATATGTATTTCAAAAGCGTTTTCTGAAATTATAAAAGCTTTTCTTCATTCTTTCGATCTCCTTGATCTTTTTAGCTACCTTATAAAATAATTAAAGATTTCTTTAAACTTTACATGTAAACTTACTTTTAGAAAAGCTTAGTTTACAAAAAAAAAAAAAAACAAAAAAAAAGTTAACACTGATGCAATGATTTTAATATAATATCACAAAATTTGTTCCTTGATTTAAATTTATTTATAATATTTTACATTTTATCATAATTTTTTTTATTTACATAAATTAACATGATGTAATGTAAACAATGATCTACTTTGATGACCTATAATTTTTTGTATTGTTTGGCATGCTTTCACTATTAAATCATGGATGTTTAAATTTGCAAAATGCATAATATGGCGAAAGGTTGATCATATTCGATGATAACAATCAAATAAATGAAATGCAAATTGAAGTAAAAATGTAAATAATACGTAATGTTAGTTTTTATGTTATGTAAATGTAATGTAGACATACACATACATATACATGCTGGCATTCCATATAAATAAGTTTATGGAGCAGTAGGTTATCCATATTTCTATTAGTATGTAAAATTCTTTCACTTAATTGCGCAACCTAACGATTTACTTATTTAAGGTTCCACTTAAATATTCAACATATTTTTACATGCACATATTTTTGTAGGCGTTCGTTTGTATGTGTATGGAAATTTATATTTTGCATGTTTGCATGTATGTCTTTATTAAAATTTATATATTTTTATATATTTATATAATATAAAATTAGAAATAATGCGTTGCATATTGAGTTTTAAAAGTTTGCCTATAAATCAACGTATAATTTAAAGGAAAACGTGTATTGGCCACAACCCTTGGCTGTACTTATTGGCCATATTTATATAAATAGTGAAGTTAATATATTATTAGATGGTGCATAAAGTTTCATCATATTTCCCAGTTAAACTTATTTGCTGTAAACTTTCTTTAAAACATAGAACTTTGAATTATTTTTTCGTTTTTTGCTCGTAATAACAAAAAATTGTAAAAAATTGTATAAATTTGAAGTTAAAAGTAAAATTTATGCCATCATTTTATTTAGTTCTTGAAATTTATCTCAAAAGCAAAAAGCAAATTGTGTATAAGGCAAGAAATCAAAACTAAAGGCTCCAGTCGAAGACATAATGACATTTTGACTTTTTTAATTCTAGATTTTTTTTTTTTTTTTGTAGATTATAGACAAGTAAGGAAGTTCCAATCAAGTGTTTACGATTAATAAATCAATTTGGATAAGTAACTCTTAGAACCCACAAATCGTTTAAATTTCTTTATGAATAAATGAAGAGATTTCATTCAATTTTCAATAATTTCCATAACAACCCAATATATCTTGGTACGTGTTAATAAATACTTTATATATAATTTCTTAGAAAATAAATATAACTCACATTACCTATTATAATAAATAGCCATATTATTGAGAGAGGCTTCATGTACTTACATTTTAAATGTAGTTTATAATTATAAAATACTTGAAAATAAATATAACAATTAAGTACCATTTTTTTAGAATTATCATCTAATATTTAAGAGAACGCTTATAAAAATCACATGGGTAATTTTTTAATCACATGCGAAATTTTTTTTATTTTTATAACTTTAATTATTTTTGAAGCAATTTTTTTGAATTGATAGGTTTCATTTGTTTCTGTCCCTTAAACTGCTTAATAATATTTTCTGTTTCCGTTCCGTTTCCGTTTCCGTTTCCGTTTTATTTAAGCGAATATTATGATAATAGCAAAATCCATTTTTTTGGTTATTATTCGATTTCTTCTAAAATCTAAAGAAAATTTATTATGAACATAAAAAAGCATTAAATTTTTTAGTGATCATGTGCCGTAATTAAAGTAAATCTCAAAAGTAGTTACTTTGTTAATTTATGACAATATAAAATGATTACCAATAAACTAATAGCACTGCAGGGCATAAAATTAATTAAATAACGCTAAAATATTTTCATTGGCCATATGAATATTTTGCTTTTATATTTATATTATTATTGTAATAATAAAAATATATTTCAACTAATAATTGTAATGACTTGTAATTAATTAAAGGTAGTGGCCATAAATTTTCAATTAATATATATTTTTATGATATACAATTATTATGTGCCATTTGTTGAAAGGTCAATTGCTGTTATTTCATTACTTTTGCTTTTATTTTATGTTTATTGGCCAATTATTATTATTATTATGTTATTATTATTGTTATTTTGTTATTGTTATTGTTATTGTTAATGTTATTGTTATTGTTATTGTTATTTAGTTATTGTTGTATTGTATATTGTTTATTGTTATTGTTATTGTTATTGTTATGTTATTGTTATTGTTATTGTTATTGTTATTGTTTTATTGTTATTGTTATTTTTGTTATTTTGTTATTGTTATTGTTATTTAGTTATTGTTTATTGATTATTGTTATTTTTGTATTTATTGTATATTGTTACTTGTTATATGTATGTTAATTATTATTGCTTTAACATTTATGTAAGTGAATTTTAGTTAATTTATTGACTTTTACTTAAGCCAAATGTTAAATAGACATAGAAAATTTTTCACTTTTTTAATTGTAATAAAATTTTTTTGGTTTTTTTATTTGTTAAAAGTGTGTCATCATAATTACCAGATGTTACATATGTCAACACAAATTTATTATACTTTATAAACGCATAAGCAAAAACAAAAAAAGTGAATAAAACGTAATAAAAGGAAAAGTGCATTAAATAAATAAATTAATAAAAATAAATTAAATTAATACATTTTGCCATGTTTGTTATTTATATTAATTAAATTTCAAAATTGATTTACATATACATACGTAAACGCACACATACATTTATCTTACATTTGCATAAAAAATTCAGCATAAAAATTTCTGCCTTCTGTACTCTTTGATGTTGAAGTAAAATTTATTTCATGGGTATTCAATAATAAATGTACCGTTATGTGAACTTTATATGTAACTCTTAAATATTATTAAATGTTATTAGATAATTAAGTTATAGAATATATAGAAATTTTAATAAATGTGAGTGTAGAGCGTACAAAAAAAAATTATGGATGTAAATATGAAATCGGAATTTTTTTTTATTAATAATGTCAATACAAAACACAAAGCATCAATTTGTATAATAAATCTAAAGAAGCCATATTTTGATTTGTTCTCGTCTATGCGAGATTTTACTTTTTGTAAATTCTTTGAAAAAAGCTTCACACGATTATCGATTTTTATTAATTTTATAGAATAATTTCAATTATATTATTTTAAGTCCTTTCCTTAAAACTTTTGAAAACACAAAAAAGAAAGGTGCATAAAATGCAAACAAAGTACTTATAAAAAAAAAAAAAAAAATCGTAACAAGTAAAATCAATTCTTTTTAAATTAGTTTGAAATGTTTTTTTTGGCCTCTCTCCATGTTTTAAAGTTTCTTCCCATGACGTTATTTGAAATTTATATTTTTTTTTATTTTGTTGTTGCATTTGTATATGTACAGCTTTTGTAGCCGCATTAAAATGTTTGCCACAAAAGTTATAGCCACGTAATCTGCAAAACAGATCAACAATCCGAAAAAAACCTAACAAGAAATTAGGAACAAGAAAGTAACATTATCATGTTACATTCATACAAACAAACATGTGTAGAAATCGTTTCATGGAAATTTTAAGCGTACAAAAAAACATATGGGTTAATAAATTTTTGGGTTTGGATAATAACGGGGCAGATTTTGATGATAAATAACAAAATTTACTGAACATTATAAATCAACTGAATAAATCAAAAAACTATCTAAATTTAATTTCTAGTATCTATTATTTTTTTCTGGATAGTTAAAAGCTTTAAAGCAAACAAAATTTGCCTGAAATGGCAAAATAATTGCCGAAGATTAATCATTCGCAAAAAATATCGTTAAAAAGAAACCTTAAAATAAATTTTTAAATTTCATTTTCCTTCCCAGAGACTTATTAATTCATATGTATGTTTAGTATGCTTAGTATGTATGAGTGGTATAGTAAGAAAGAAATATTTGAAAATCGTAAAAATCCACAAAACCAACTCAACTTTTACAATCAAACTTTTTTACTATCTGGATTTAATTTATTTTTTTATTTTTTATTTTTTTATATTTTATATTTTATTTTTTGACTTTTATTTTGCTTTTCGGTTTTGCTATCTACATGTGTATGTGTGTATGTGTGTATGTATGTGTGTGTATGTGTGTGTGTGTTTATATTTATTTTCTTTTTCTTTCATTTGTGTCCTTTTTTTTTCTGCTGTATTTGTTAACTACATAAAAAAATTTAAATTCCTTTTCTTTTTATGGGGATACGTGCAAAAACAAAAAAAATTTAAAAAAGACAAGAAAATGAAAATACAAAAATATTAGAAATAGGAAAAAGAAACAATCGAATAAAAGCCAATGAGACCAAATGAAAATAATGTAATAGCCTTGACCTGAATCCTTGTTTTTTACTTGCACTGCTCAGTGCATGATTGAGTATAACGGTATTAAGTTATCATAATCCATTATAAAAACTCTCAATAACTTTTGTAATATTTTCAGAAATTATTGAGAGATTTTCATTAATTTAAATTTTGGGATTAAGTTGAGATTAATATAAAATCCACTAATTAACTTTAGAAATGATAATATTTGTAATGTTCAAAGGCCATTTTACGTTGCCCTCATGTTCTCGATGAGATAAAACTATTTTGCTGCTCTGGTAAGTTGTATCGTAGCTTTAATTTGTTGTTTTAAGGTTTAACTTCAGGGATTTGTAATCAAGTCCAAGGCTGGCTATTTAATCTCATATTTTGCTTAGGGCTCTTGACATTATACCGTGTTTAAGTGTGTAAGCTTTGGTAGCTTGTAGAAGCCGATTGTGTTAAGCGTGCACTAATCTCTGGCTAGGAAAGTAAATAAATTAGTATCGCGCTCATAGAACCATAAAAACTTAGAAAAAGTCCTAAGAGAGCCCCCAATGTATTTGGCTTATGGATGGCATTGTAGGGTGTAGTAAGTACAAGTGCAGTGCAGTGAGTGTTTTACATGCATACCAGCCGTGAAGGCTCAAATGCATGGTACACAAACGTACTTAAATAGCGCTAGCGCTGGTGGGTACATGCTACCGTAAGGACTAGCTTCCAATTTAAATCTTCCAATTGATATTTAGATTTGGAGCCTTCCAATTACTCCTTGGCTTAGTTTGGTTAGCTCAATAAGCCTACCCAGCTACGAATATTATTCGGCAAATGGGACCCTGCACGACAAACAACGCTTGCGATATGGGCACCACAGCCTTCGCGAAGCCAACCACAATGAGCATAGTAAACTGGTGATCCCATGGTACCAAATTAAATCTTTGGATCCGACCTCGTGAATTCATGATGCACCCTGATGGCCGACATTACCAACGACCATCTCATGAACCACTCCCACTTAAGCAGGTGCTTCTCGGGACTGGGCAACCAGTCCGGCACCGGGTTGCCTCGGTACAGTACAGTTAGTGTTTTACATGCATACCTGCCTGGAAGGCTCAAGTGCATGGTATAAACATACTTATGATCGCTAGCGTTGGTAGACACGTCACAAAGTGCATGCACCGTCCTGACTAGCTTCCAATTTAAAGCCACTATTGCACCTCATCTAGTTAGCTTAATGCTTGGTGTAAGGATTCAGGGCCTTCTTAAAACCCCTAGGCTTAGATTAGATTAGCCCGATAATCCCACACAGCTAGCCATTTTATTCGGGAAATGGCACCCTGCTCGACAATAACTATAATAGTGGTATAAACATAATAGGTCGAGCTACGTCCGCGACATGGACACCACAGCCCCCACGAAGCCAACTCCAACATCACCACATGGGCAAATATGAATTTGGTGATCCCGTGGTACCAAACTAAATCTTTGGATCTGATCTCGTGAACTCATGATGCAACCTGATGGCCACCATCACCAACGACCATCTCATGAGCCACTCCCAGTTGAGCAGGTGCTTCTCGGGACTGGTTGCTCTCTAAGTACAAGTGCAATGTACTTCTAAGGAAACACGAAACGATTTGTTTAGAAAGTAAAAGTTAATTCACAAAAGTTAGTTAGTTAATGGAAACACAATACGGGCCAACAGCAGCCATAATTGGCAGACGCAGTATAAAAATGTTGAATGATTTGAAAAATGAAACGTGACCTTGTTTTCGACATAACTCTTTCACCTAAAAATTATCTATCCTAAAGAGCCCCCAGCTATATTTTCAATTTCATATTCATTTTTAACATTTGATCATATAAATTTTTGTATTTTCTTTTTGCTTTTGCTTTCTTTATTACAATTTTTATTTTATTTACACAACTGATTTAAGATTTATTTTTAAATAGAAATAAATGTGTGCGCAATATAATTTTTTTCTATTATATTACATTGACTAAACAACGTTTTTTGTGTAGCTGCAGGAAATAAATTTCTTTCTGAAATGTGTCCCCCGCCATCTCCCTAATAAAATTTCCTTGCGAAAAGATTCTTTCCTTATTCTTGTTCATCTGCTTTTTTACGCTTCTTTTATTATTAGTTTAAGCATTTATGTAAAAATATGTAGAATTTTATTTTATAACATTTCAAGAAAGTTGTTGTGAACGATAGAGGTATGAATGAGATATGTATATCTATATATCTATCTATCTCTTTCTCTTATTGTATTACATTTTATGGAGAAAGTTTTGTAATTTCTTTGAATGATGTAAACGACAAAATAGTAAAGTTTAGTCAGTCACTTGTTTTATATATAGTCACATAAATTGGTATATATATATATATATATATATATATATATATATATATATATATATATATATATGTGTGAATTTTTATATATAGAATATAGATTTATGAGCTTTTCAAGTAGACGAAAGAGTAAAAAAGTACAAGAAAATTCGACAAGAATTGCATAATAGAAGAATAAAAAAAAACAAAAAAAAAAAAAGAGAAAAATAAGAGAGAAAAGAAAAATTTGAAATTATTTTAATAAGTTGCTGCCTTTTTTTATAGAACTTGCATCATTTCTTATATAAAAAGGCTGGACTTATCATACAATAACAAATTTTTGAAAACAAATTTACAGTGATAATTACTTTTCTAGAAGACTTGGGATTTATTTTTTTAATCAGAAAATATTTTCTTACATTTTCTCAACTGAAATTCATTCTCTCGAATTTATGAGCCGACTTGAACCATTTGAAATTCTTCGAAACAATTTGAAACATGTTTATTAATTTCTTTTTCAACAAAACTATTATTTGAATTTCTAACAAGAAGAAAATTTCAAGTATAAAGATAATATAATAAATTGTCAATTTGAAGATAAGAGGATAAAAATGACATTTCGAAAAATATAATTTCGATATAATATAATTTTCAAAGAAAGACTTTCCATATCAAAAATACATGAAAGGAAGAAACATTTTGTGAAAATATTTTTCAAATCATTCATCTATTACAATTAAAGTTTTATGTTAAAAAAAAATGTAAATTTGCAAAATTTAAAATTGAAATTTTCAGAAAAGTTCAGATTTACCAATAATTTGTTTAACATTTAAAAAAAAGTTCCTTTTAAAAGCTTTATCTTACTGGCGATAAAACAACCCAATGACTGGCATAGAAAATATAATTAATTTTAAACTTAAAGATTTAAAGTTATCATAAAGTCCTTTCTCAATCGAAAAAGTTATTGCACTTTATTTTACCATATAATTATATTCTACTCAATTAATTGTGACGTTTTTCTTTAAATAAAAAAAAATAGATTTATGTCAAACATATCTTAATTTATTTTAATTTATTTAATAATTATTACATGTCATTCATTGTACAAGGATTTGACTTTAAGTCAGAAAAATGAAAATAGAAAATAGAAAATAGAAAATAAAAAATTTACCACATTATTTTTTCTCTGTTCATCCATTAAATACGAAAGAATATTTTATGATATCTTTTATAGTTTGTTTATGATAATCCTCTTATATTGAAGAAATATTAATTTATCTGTCCCTTCTGTTAGGACCTCTTTAAATGTCAATATGCCGAGTACGATTTGGTTGGAAAATTATTCAAATAAAATGATTACTTTAGTGAGCTTTAAAATCAATAAAAAAATGTTGAAATTATAATAAAAAAGAGATAAATATTAGATAAATGTTAGGTCATAGTAAAATAAAATTGAGATAAAAGTTAGATAAGAGGAAGATAAAAGTAAGATAAATTTGTGATAAATTTCGGGAAAAAATGGCTTAAAAGTGTGATAAACATAAGATAAAGCTAAAATTAAAGTGATAGAAAAATGAGATAAAATTAAGATAAATTTGAGATAAATATGAGATAAAACTAAAATTAAAGTGATAGAAAAATGAGATAATTGTAAGATAAATTTAAGATAAACATGAGATAAAGCTAAAATTAAAGTATAAAAAAATGAATAATTTAGTGAGCATTAAATCAATAAAAAAATGTTGAAATAATAATAAAAAAGAGATAAATATTAGATAAAATTTAATAGTAAAAAAAATTTAGATAAATTAGATAAATGAAGATAAAAGTAAATAAATTTGTGATAAATATGGAGAAAAAATGCTTAAAATTGAATAAATAGAGATAAAACTAAAATTAAAGTGATAGAAAAATGAGATAATTTTAAGATAAATTTAAGATAAACATGAGATAAAACTAAAATTAAAGTGATAGAAAAATGAGATAATTGTAAGATAAATTTGAGATAAATATGAGATAAACTAAAATTAAAGTGATAGAAAAATGAGATAATTTTAAGATAAATTTGAAAATAAAATGAGATAAAACTAAAATTAAAGTGATAGAAAAATAGTAAGATAAATTTGATAAATGAGATAAAATAAATTGTGAAGAATAAATATGAGATAAAACTAAAATTAAAGTGATAGAAAAATGAGATAATTTTAAGATAAATTTAAGATAAATATGAGATAAAACTAAAATTAAAGTGATAGAAAAATGAGATAATTTTAAGATAAATTTAAGATAAATATGAGATAAAACTAAAATTAAAGTGATAGAAAATAATTGAGATAATTTGATATGTAAAAATAAGTGATAAATTTATAGATAAAAAAATGAGATAAACTAAAATAAATGATAAAAAATGAGATAATTTTAAGATAAATTTAGATAAATATGAATAAATAAATTAAGTGATAGAAAAATGAGATAATTGTAAGATAAATTTAAGATAAAATAGATAAAGCTAAAATTTAAAGTTTAAAAAATGAGATATTTAAATAAATTTAGATAAATGAGATAAAACTAAAATTAAATGATAAAAAATGAATAATTTAGTAATTTATATAAATATAATAAATAATATTAAAGATAAAAAATGAATAATGTAGAAAATTTAAGATAAATGAGATAAACAAATAAGTTAGAAAAATGATGATTTTTTATAATTTTAATGAGATTATTAAATTAAATATAAAAAATGAATTATTTGATAAATTTAATAAATATGAATAAAATAAAATTTGTATATTTAATAAAATAATAATAATTAAAGTATAATAGTAATAAATGAATTAAAAAAACTAAATTAAAAAATTATTATAAAATTAAGTTTGCATTAATTTATTAAAAATTAATAAAGGATTAATAAAATTATATCAGAACAAAATAAAATAAATAAACAAAAAATTTTTTTCTAAACTTACTAACTTTTATGTATTATTATATTCATTTATATTCTATTACATATTTCATTCATTAATTAATAACACATCTTATTTTAATTATAACATAATTTTTTTACGATATTTATTAAATATATAAATTCCTATAATTATTATATAATTTAGAGTATTTGTATGGATTATAAAATAAGTAAAGCATATAAATAATTCATAAAAAAATAAATTAAAATATTAAAATAATTTGTTTATAAATTTTTAAATTAATTAATGAGAAAATATGTAATTTAATAATTTTTTCATAATCATCATTTATTATTTATTTCTTTTTATAAATTGAACATCACATTTGATATTATTTTATTCATGTTTTATTATTCTCATTATTAAAGATATTATTTAAGTTTTAGAAACACACGGTCAATTAAAGTGATTATTAACTGCTCTAATCTTGTAAATAAATTTGGATATAACTTTCAAATTTGCTCAAAAGATAATTTAAGCTAATTTTTTATATTCTTTTAGTTCTTTCAAAATTCAATGCTTATGAATTCACTTATGATTCATTTTATATTTTAAAATAAATTATTATTAAGTTAGAAATATAGTATTAAAATTATGTTATTAATAAATGTTATTTTAACTTCTTAAGTAATTATAGAAATACATTAATCTAATTAATGAAATTTCTATAGATAACATAATTTGATATTTATTTTAATAGATATGAATAAACTAAATATATTGACCATATATTTTTCATAATTTATTTTACTTTTATAAATTAAATAAAATGTATTACAATAAATCTTTAAATAAGTAGATAATATATTTTTTATGAAATAAATTAATGATAACATTAATATTTTCAATATAAATCATTTACTTTACCTTATTTATAATTTTTTAAATTATAATTGTAATAATTTTTGTTTTGTAAAATTATTAACTTAAAATAGAAAATCATATTTATTGTTATAATTAAATTAATTCATTTTTATTTACATTTATTCTTTTAAATTTCCTATTATAATCTTTACTGCAATAAAATTAACTTATATTTTTGTTCATTTTTTATTTAGATATTTGTTAATAATTTATTACACTTCTTCTCATGCTTAAGTAATAAACAATTTTTTCGTGTAAAGAGTATCAATTAAATATTTTATATTTTACATATTAATATTCTTATAATTGATATGGCGTTTGTTATGAAAAATTTTACTTTACCAAAGGCTTTTTTTTACCCTTGAAGGGTTTGCCCTTTAAGAATTTGAAAAGCTGAGAGAATAGAAAGATTTTCATTTATCTTTAACAATTTAGAATGCATTCAGTTTGAAAATAGAAATTTTTGAAAAATCTTTACTTAAATTGTATTTATAGGAAAATTTTCCTTAACCGAATAATTTACGTGGAATAATTTTGAATCTTTCACAACTTTTGATAAGAAGTGTTTAGCTTTGTGATGAAATTTTTCTACATTACTGATTTTTTTCATACATTTACATTAATTTTGTAATCAATTAAAGTCGAAGCCTTTTGGCAACTTTATTAACTAAATTTCTTGGACTAACAATTGAAGTAACCATAAACTTGCTTGTTTTGTATATTACGTTGGTATATCTAAACTAAATTTTATATGTGTTAAGTTTCTTTATCTAAAAACTATAATTTATAAATTTTATTTTGTTATACTTAAATAACTGATTTATTTATTATCAAAATATCTGTATCTAAAAAAGGTAGGAGTTGCCAAAAAGGAGTTTTATTCTTTTTCTATGTCACGTAATTATAAAGTCACATATTTTTCTTCAAGGCAAAACTTTAAAAAAAAAATATCATACACATATTTACATACGTTTACATTTAAATATAATATTTGATAAGATGATGCCACAATGTGTGGGTTTCAGTTCTCTTTATATAATTTGTAATATTATTTTATATCTTTTCAAGTTTTCTTTTCTGTTTACTTTATAGTTTTGTTTTGGTGTTCACCATTGCTCTAACACAATTTATATCCCTCATGCATATATTTCATTTTCTTATCACATTGTAAAAATGTCGCCATCATTTGTGGTTGGTAGGAGGTTTACAAACGCTAAAATTACGTTACGCTATGTTATGTTATGTTACATTATGTTATGCTACGTTTATAATACGCACTAAAATATTATTCGGGCAGCCATAAGCAGCTAAAAGCAGCTAAAAGAGCTGCAAAACTTCTATTTTGCTATGTTTAGGGTTTTCTTGTTATTTTATGACTTTTTAAAGATTTAACCACTTTGATGATTCTCTTATTTTCTTCCATACCTCATCATCATCTTTAATCAATTTAATTTCTAAGACCATTTTCAGTTTGAGTTTTTTTCATTTTCTTTGATTGTCTGTTTCACTTCCATTTGCTTTAGTTGCCTTCAGTTGGTTCGGTTCGTTTTGTTTTGAGTTATTATCTTTCCTGTATTTTTGTATGTCTCCAACAGTATGTATCTTCAATTGTTTGGAAAAAAATTTCTCTTTGTCTCATCATTCTTCCCTCCTCATACATAGGACTTGAGAGGACTTTTTAAGGTCTTACTCATATTACAATGCTTTCTCTCTTCTAAATATTTATTATCCTTCGTAAATTCTTCTTCTTAAATTCTCATTTATTATTATTATTTAATTTTTTTTCTTCTTTTTTTTTATATATTTTCCTTATACTTGTTTTTATTGGCTGCGTGATAAATGTCGGCAATTAAGTTTTACATTTTGTCGCATAAAATGCCAATGTGATTTTTGCCTTTGTATTTGAGTGCGGTGTGTATCTACATGAATCTATTTATCTATGTGTGTAAGCGTTTGTATAATCGTTGTAGTATGCAGTATCACGTCTTCGATAATAGCGTTCAACGTTAACTGCGTAATGGTTTCTGGTAACTGAAGAAAAATCGCATTTCTTTTGTGTGTGCGGTTTTAGTGTTAATTAGCTAGGAAACTGTTAATGTCTTTCTTTCTATATCCTTCTCTCTCTCTCTTTCTCTTTCTCTCTTTGTCATTGTCTTCTTTTTTATTTTGGTATATCCTTTCAACAAGAGTCCTTATAATTTTCTTATGCACTCAAATGGCAAGAGATGAAGGAAGTATCATGGCATTGGTGTTACACAAAGATCTTCATAGAAAAACCACAAGGAAAGCAAACGTTTTCAGTTATTGTGTTATTACAACGATTAGCAAGTAAAGAGCATACACAGAGAATTAATGTCACATTTTAAATATCCACCATTTAAACAGAATCATCATGATCATATTAGAAAGATAATAAATTAGTAGGCAGAGCTATGTCCTTTTATAGGATCATTCACATAAAAATATAAGTTGAGACTTTCTCTTAGAGCCTGGCCATTTGAAACATTTAGAATATGCCTTTAGCAAATTTAGCAAACTTCAAGAAAATTTCCTTTTTCCTGTGATTTTCCAGATATTGCAAAACGTTTTGTTAAACTTAATATGTCTCTTTAAGGAGAAAAGGAAATTCAGAAAACGTAATATGAAATAAAACAAAAAAAGATAAAGTAAAAAACTAAGTTCATAACTTTCAAGATATTATTTGATAGGAAAAAAACAATATCAATTAAGGGAAAAACTCATAAAAATGTAAAAGGATATTTTTATTTAACTTACATAAATTAAAAACGAGGGCTGTTTGAAAAATAATTAATAAATTTAATTATACAAAGTGCCATTATGAATGTAGAAAATTTTTCACATTTTTTTCGTACAAAAAGAAAATCACAATGATTTCATTATGGATGGATGGATGGTTGGATGGTTGGATTAGTTTTTCAAAAATGGCCAAGCATTTACATGAACAATAAGAATGAAATTACTTCAAAAATTGATTCTGAATTGATAGGCAAGCTAAGTTTTTTCCAATTGTTTCTTTTTTTCTACCTTATAAAATTTTTTTTTTTTAAAACTGAAGCTAAACGGTAAGAAAAATTCTTATCAATTAGAAATAAGTTTTATGTGTCACTTGTTTAACATGTCTCTTAACATTGCTAATGGTAAAAACTGAACATTTAATACAATATTGATAAATTGTCATAATTTTTATTTTCAATTTCCTTTTTTTCTGCTTTATCAGAATCACATGAATTTAAAAAAAAAAAATAGAAAAAAAACAAAATACAAACGAGAATTGTAATTTTCCTTTTAACAGATTTTCCGCTGTCATTTCACATCAAGTGACGTGTAATAGTATAATATGGCACAAAAATACAATCATCCATAACATAACAAAAACAATAACAATAACAATACAAAACATAATACAATAAAAACAAATAACAATAACATAACAATAACAATAACTAAAAAACAATAACATAACATAACAAATAACAATAACAATAACAATAAAAAACATATACAATAACAATTAACATATTACAATAACAATAACAATAACAATAACAAAAACAATAACAATAAATCATAACAATCAACAATAAAATAACAATAACAATAACAATAACAATAACAAACATAAAACAATAACAATAACAATAACAATAACAATAACAATAACAACAATAACAATAACAAAACAATAACAAACAATAACAATAACAATAACAAATAACAATAACAATAACAATAACAATAACAATAACAATACAATAACAATAACAATAACAATAACAATAACAATAACAATAACAATAACAACAACAATAACAATAACAATAACAATAACAATAAAACAATAACAATAACATAACAATAACAATAACAATAACAATAACAATAACAATAACAATAACAATAACAATAACAATAACAATAACAATAACAATAACAATAACAATAACAATAACAATAACAATAACAATAACAATAACAATAACAATAACAATAACAATAACAATAACAATAACAATAACAATAACAATAACAATAACAAATAACAATACAATAACAATAACAATAACAATAACAATAACATAAATAACAAAAACAATAACAATAACAATAACAATAACAATAACAAAATAACAATAACAATAACAAAATAACAATAACAATAACAAAATAACAATAACAATAACAATAACAATAACAATAACAAAAAACAATAACAATAACAATAACAATAACAATAACAATAACAATAAAATAATAATGACATGATGCTTGTTATGTACAATAAAATGCTAACAGAACTCTTTTTTTTATGTATAAACAAATGAGTTAATATACCAAATGGACAGACACACACACATACATATACATACATACAAAAAATATATACAAATATCTAAAATAAAATAAAAGAGTATTTTGTAAAAATTTGTTCTATCCACGGTCTACTTAAAAACTCAAATAAATATAAAATTTTTGAAGAAAAACAACGAAAATTTACTGAGCTGGATGCCATACATAAAATATCGCTTAAACTATCATATTTCAAAATTTATAAATATATGGCATTTATTTGAAATAGCTTGATTGTTGCTATTCTTAATTTTTTGCAGTTTTGATGTGCGGGGGAGACCGTTCGAGAAGGCATTATATTGGTCAGATACAAATTCCTTTGGTCCAAGAGCTTATTTTGTAACAGACAATGAACCTGCCAAATTAACTGTTGACAATATCCAATTAGATGATGAAGGGGTAAATATTTATAAATTAATTAATTAAAAAAAAAAAAAAAAAAAAAGGAAAAAACAAACAAAGAAACAATATAAAAAAAAGTGAAAATAATCCGATTAATTTTACGCCTAATAACTTTTTATTCATAAACATTTTTTTGTTATACACAAATGAATTGAAAATATCTTAATCATTAGAAAATTGCGACAGACTCAAAATTAACTGCTTAAATAATTTTTAGCACGTGCCTTGTCAAAAAAGAAAATAAATTAAATTTCATCAAAATATTCATTTAAGTTTTCTCTGAATCTCTAGAGAAGTAGAAATTCTATAAATAATTTTTTAAGACAACAAGAAAAAATAAGAGAGAACAATTTAATGATGATGTGAAATAAGTTATAGTCATAGTTTTTGCTTTTTTTTTTTTCTCTATCGATTTTAGCTAACAATTTTAGCTAATAAAATGAATACTTTTTAGGCACGTGACTTGTCTAATTTGTAAAATTTGAAAATAATAATAACAATAATCATAATGGTAATAATAATAAAATAACTTTTATTGAATATTATTTTATCAATTTAAACAGGTATATCGATGTCGTGTAGATTTTCAAAATTCACCAACACGTAATCATCGTATTAATTTAACGGTTATTGGTAAGTTTTCATTTAATATTTTTTTTTGTTTTTGATGCCATTTTTTAATCGTCTTCAAAATAAGAAACAATCAAAGAAATGTAGTAAAATTGTTCTAAACGGTCATGGTCATTTTTGAAATACTCTATACTAGTTTTTTTTTTAAAGGAAACTTCTTCAAAAGTTAGCATTAGATTAGATTTTAGATTAGATTTTCCATGTCAAGAGATTATTTTGAATAAAAGATGGCATTTACTTAAAACAGTCCCTACGTTCTTATCTTTTAACAATTTCATGGATTTTTGAAATTACAAATTTTGAGATGGATTTTGTATGCAAAAAAAAAACACCAAAAGATACTTCAAACATGAGACAAGTTTAATCAGGCAGACAATAAGGCGTAAACAAATTGATGGTTATAATATAAAAAAAAAAAATGGACTTATGAACATGGCTAATTTCTTATGGCTAAGAAACTTAAAAGAAGAAAAAAATATTTTCTATATTTTAGAGCATAAATATTTACTTTTCTTCTTAATTTGGTTTTTGTTGGGTTTTTTTTTTCTCACTTCTATTTTGTAATTTTGTTAATACATTTATTTGTTGATTTATTTGTACATTTTAGTTCCTCCTCACCAAATTTTAGTGTATGATGCATCTGGTCGTGATGTTGCTGGCGCTGTTGGTCCATTATTCGAAGGCGATAATATTATTTTAACGTGTGAAGTGCGTGGCGGTATGTTTATCCACTTATTCACATTATGATCCTTTTCATTCATTAGACACTTTATTTTTTCAACAAAGAAGAGAAGAAGAGAAGAAGAATTGAAAAATACAGCAAAATAAAGCAAAAAAAAAAAAAATAAGAAAAAAGTAAAAAGTGTAAAATTTAGAGATTATGGTTAAGCAGAGTAATAGAAAATAGAATAACGTTGCCAAGGGAAATCAGATAACTTATTTAAGAGTTAACAGTGATTTTAAATACGTTTCATGTGGTTAGTTGAATTTAGTATGACTTCTTATATGCCATTTGTAATTATTATAAAATTTAATTAGTTTTAGATGACATTTGTAACACTTAAAATCATTTAAAATTTAAAATGTTGACTTTTTATTGATTTTTAAAATAATTTTATAAAATTTTACTTGTGTATAGAATAAAATTTTGTTAAAATTTACATAATTTTTTACACTTACAAAGAAAACTCTTTCATTGAATAGATATGAATGTTTAGCATAGAAAATTGTTACAAATTAATATTTTTGCTTTATAAAATCTATATCTAAAAAATTTTACCAATTTTACCAATTTATGTCTTTTCAATTATTTACATTGTAACATTTTTCTAGCATTTTATATAAAAAATGATCAATGATGATGTAAAGTATTAACCAGTCGTCTTTAATTGATTAGAATATTTTTCTTTTTTTTTTTTTTTTTTTTTGTTTGTTTGTCTTCAGTTTGTTGTTGTTTTTATTTTACAGTCATTTAATCTGTGGACATCTATCCACAAATCCGTAAATCTTAAGTAGTCCCCAAAGATATATATTTATGTACATATATAAACATTTTTAAACATTTATATAAAATGTATATGAAAGATAAAGAGAAAGATATAAATATACAGGTTTGATTTTGCTTTTTGTTTTCCCCATTTGCTTTAAGCCATTTCTCAAATTTATGTTTTCTTTTTTTTTTAAATAAAGAAGTTTGTTAGTGTGGTGTGTGTAGTGAAAAAGGCCATAATGGTGTAGATGGTGAGTGGTGTTATATTATATAGAAATTCTGAAGCACTGCATGTTGCCATTACACGCGCTGCATGCTTATGCCAAATACAATAAGATATTTTCCTTAAGCTTTTCATTTTCTTGTTTTCTTGTTTTCTGGTTTTGGTTTTGGTTTTTTTTTTTTTTTTGCCTTACCTTTGTTTTTGCTTTGTCTTAAGGTAAACTCCTGCTTATTTTATACATATAAATATTGTATAAGATGCCAAAATGTTATAGCATGCTGTTTAAGTTGGGTGTGTCTACATTTTATGTGGCGGAGTTGTGCGCTTACAATAAATCATAATTTTCTTGTTATTATTATTATATATTAATATTGTTGCTATTGTTATTGTTATAATTGTTGTTATCATTGTTGGTGTTATTATTATTACATTTCTTCTTCTTGCTTTTTGTTTGTTTTAATATTTTGACAACATACCAAAAATTTTACATTAAATCCAGGCGTGAGATAATTTTTACTTCTCTTTATATAAATTTTCATATTTATACACTTATGCACATATACATACATACATACATACATTTATATATTAAGCAGTATGATTGCACTTTAACTGATTAAGAAAAGAAAAAAAAAAGTGGTATACAAAAGCGTTGTCATGTACAGATGCATTTGCGCCATCATTATCACCATCACAAATTCATATTAAATATACAAAAAATATTTTTATTCTTTTTTTTTTTTTTTTTTTTTTGGTTTATTTTTTACTATAAATTTCTTCTCACATGAGCTTTTATATCTCTTGCGAGTATGTCGCTCACATTTTGTCTTTGTATAAATTGCTTTAAGAAAACATGTCAATTATTATTATTTTTCTATGAATGCTTGTTTGCTTAATCATGTGAAAGGTAAAGAGAGTTTATGCTCTCTCTTATGCTCTCTTTCTTTTTTTTTAATGCTTGTCTTTTAAAGAAAAAAGAAAAAAAAAAAGGCAAGAACAAAGAATATTATGCCATAATTTATATATAAAAATGGAAAATTATTTCAAATTATTTAACATTTTTGAATAAATATGAAAATTAATTAAACTATGTCAAAAACGCAAGCTTTAAAATGTGAAAGAAAAAAAAAAATTAATTAAGAAAACAAAAATGGTATGAAAAGTAAGAAATCGTTTTTTCAATTGTTTGCTTAAATATCTTGAATTATTTTATGTTTTAAGAAAACTCAAGAAGTTTCAAAGAATATCAATTCTTGTTAAGTCTGACAAACCGAAAAAGAGGTAGCGATTTTTTAAAGTTATGTGAAATTTATAAAATAAAAAATTAAGTAAATTTTTTCAAATAAAATGAATTAGCTTTCGTTTGTTATTAAAAAAAAAAAATCTCTTTAACAAATTTCTTGGCATAAAATAATTAAGAATTTAATGTAAGAATATTTATTTGTTTGTTATCTCTAGTTTTACAACTTTATTGAAATTTAATTGAGTTAAATAAGATTGTGCACGTATTTTACTTGATATTAAGCTACAAAATTTTGTACAGCATAATTTTAATTCGATTCTACGTGAGTTTCATATACTTTTATATACTTCATTTTAGATTTTTATGTTATTTCATTTTATTTCATTTTATTTTATTTTATTTTTTTCTATCTTATTACTCTTATTATTTGATTTCTTGATTCGTTGTTGTTTCTTTTAATTTCTCTCTTCTTTTTTTTTTTTTTTTTTTTTTTTTTTGATAATAATCCTACAAATCTGTTAACCAACCTACCAACAGGAAGTTATTATACGATTATTGTTGAAATTCAATTCAATTTAATCAATATCTAAGTAAATTGCATTGATATTGAATTGGAATTGGTATATGAAATTGAAATTGAACATAAAAGAGAGTATAAACGGTATTGAATTCAATTGAATTGAATTGATTTAAATAGATTTCATCTCAAGTTAATATTATTTAATACAAATCTAAACAGGTTGTACAATAAGTTCATTTACAATAAAATGAATTTAAGCTACAAACGATGAATGAATTTGGCTAATTTTGTATAGAAAATGAAAAAACTTTGATTATAAACAGATATTTAAAGGACTGATAACTTCTCAAACTACCATAAATATTCTTATATACCACAATACCGCAATATATTTTTTTATGTATTTTATAAATGTATGTATATATTGCTTATAATTTTCTGTAAGCGTTATGGCATCCAATCCAATCCAAATGAAATAGAAAAACAGCAAAGCCAACAAAAGATATAAATAAAATAAAAAAAAAAAAAAATTGAAAGTCAAGTTAGAGGAAGCCCAGAATAATATATAACATATTTTACTATCTCTTCTTTCATCCATGAAAAGAGTTCTATTTCACCTTCCACTTTCATCATATAAAATTTCGAACCAATTTAATGCTGAAATCCATTCATACATATTGCTCATACGTTAAATTTTGGTTATTTGATTGGTATGGCATGCCATAGCATGATATTGCTTAGCTTGGTGCAGCATGGTGAGAAGCATGACAAAGGTGATATGGGACGTAATGCGTTGCAACGGGTGTTCAACTTGAAGATTAAAATGTTTACGTGAGATTTTTGTCGTTACCACTTTTTCGTTTATTTTTATGTTTTCTGTTTGTTTGTTTTCTTTATGTTTTTGTTTAGTCTAACCCACGAACGTTTTTATGGAGCATGTTGCTTACATACTCATTGATACATTGAGTGTATGCGGTTTTATTTAGAAATGAATTTTAAATGAAAATATTCCATTTATATATGTAAAAGAAAAAAAAAAGAATTGCCTTAGAAAAGCACAAGCAAATTGAATGTTAATCTATTTCTTTACCTTGCTGCTTATTCCGATTTATTCATTACACTCTCAATAAAATATCTTTAACTATGAAATGTAATAAAAAATTTAAATAAAGCTACATATAAATTAAAAAGTCCTACAGAATATTCAAGTCAATGGGAAGTAAGTAAAATTTCTAATTTTTACTTCTTCTTCAAAAGTTAGACTGCTATGTAAATATCGCTTTATTAATTTGGCTGATAACTGATAACAATATTGTTTCGATGCCTTGGCAAAAAGAATATTGAATTGGTTAACTGACAGTTTGAATTACTCCATTTGTGTTTTTCATATAAAAAATTTTAAAAGTTTCATTCGATTTAAAAACTTAAAATAATGACAATTTAAAAATTCCATTTATTGTAATCGACTATTTATTGATTTATATTTAAATGAAAGGACACATTTGATAGATATAATTAAATATTTTTTACTTATTTCATAAAATTTCCTTACAATTTTGAATATATTTCATATGGAGTCACCATGGCGTATAAGTAATATTACATATGTGTATAAATTTACATAAACAAGTAATTAAGTTAATAACTCATCAAAACGAAATTTTAGTTTCATACTGTTTCAATATTAGAACTTTCTACATTGTTTTGCTTTATTTTCTTAATTTGAATAAGATGAAAATTCTTTAAGGAATTAAGTTAAAGGTAAAGTTTTAATTGGCTACAAGTAATCAATAAATATTGATAACTGAAACTGAAATTGCAAGAAATTTATATGAAAATTTTGATATTGTTATTTCTTTTATGAATTTCTTTACTTTACAAAAATTTTAATTGACCTTAATATCTGTAAACTCTACAAAAAAAAAACAAAAATGTAACACAAAGGGCGTATGAGTAATCTATCTAACTCTCCTTTCAAAATGTACCAAAAAAAAAAAAAAAAAATTCAATAAAATGTTATAGATTTGTGAAAAAGTTTAGATTAAAGAAAATTAATTAGAAAGGAAATGTTTGAGAGAATTTTATCTTTGCTCTCTATCAAAATTTCAATTTCAATATCCATTTTACATTTAAATGACAATTTATTTTGATTGTAATTGCAGGTCGCCCAGAACCAATTGTTACATGGATGAATGGTACACAACAATTGGAATCGGGCAATGGTGTATTAATGGGCCGTCATGTAACTGTTAATCGCTTAGAGGTGCCACATATAACACGTTTAGCTTTAAATAATACTTATCGATGTCAAGCATCAAATACGAAATTGGTGCCGCCCGTTGAAAGGAGCATACGTATTGATATGTTGCGTAAGTTTTCTTTAAAACATATTTTACACTAAACTAAACTAGAAATTCGCATTAAAAAAAAAAAAAAGAAGATACATGTATATGAATGTCATTTTAGATTGTCCAGTCTTAACCATAAACATGAACGTGAACATGAACATGAACTTCAACCTGAATTTGTCACTTTGTTAACGCTTTGATTCTTTTTATTTATTTTTTTTTTGATTTTTAGCATAATGCCATACAAACTCAAACAAATTCAACGTCATTGACTTATCCTTATCCATTCACTGGCTTTCTTATTTCATGCAATGTATCATTCACAATTTTCGGCTAATTGTTTAATTTTGTCGTTGAGCAACGGTGACATATTGCATGTTCAAGTGCGATATATATAAATGTGACTATGATCACGATATGTAAACCAACAAGTTTGTTCAAAACACAAAATGTATAACACTACACTTTTAACAAATAATTAGTTGCTTGTTTGGCTGTTTTGTTGGTTGATTTCTTGGTTGGCAATGAGTGCAAAACAATGAGTGCAAATAGTTATTGGTTACTGGTTGCCATTTATTTCACTTTAGATAATAACTAAATAAACATGCTTCGAATAATTGAAAATCATACCAAAAAAATAAAAAACTAAAAGAAAAAATCTAAAAAAAAAATCAAAGTGTTTGTTTTAAGCAATATTTTTCTATTTTATATTCATAATATTTTTTACTTTGGGTTTTTCTTATTATTCATATTTTCACTTTTTCGCTGTATATCTTTCTTGGGGTTACTTCAAAAAAAAAAAGTTAAGCCTACTTGGTTAATTTAACAAATAAACAAAAAGTCTTCTCATCGTCTACACAATACAATTTAACATGTATAGTTGAAGGCTCTGTACCGGATACTGAAATTAAATGGACACAAAATAATCGTCCATTTAAACGGGGAACAGTAAGTAGCAAATGTTGATTTCGTTTTGTTTTTCTAACCATAAAAATCCAAATCAAAATAAAACATAAATTTTATATACTTTTCCTTAGTTTTTTTTATTTCTCCTTACATTTCCTTGAAATCCTTCTTCTTAAATTTTGCTTTTTTTTTTTTGTTTTGCTGGCCTATTTCAGTTGCAGCAAACTCAAGAGAATGGCAAAGTAATCTCTGTATTAACATTTTATCCACAACCAGAAGATGATGGTACATTATTAAAATGTGAAGGTTCAAATCCACGCCTACAAAATTCCGCTTTAGAAGATTCATTAATGTTAAACATTATTTGTAAGTATTTTAAATATTTTTTAATTATTCATTTTGAATGGATGGAGAAAATGTAAACTTTCACATATTTTTTTAACAAAAACGTATTCTGATTCGATTAATTCACATTTAATGCTAAATCATTTATTTATAAAAATTCTAAATATCGTAAAAAGTGAGTTTATTTTAAATGGTTGATATAAAAATGGACAGGGAAGTTGCTCAAGTCCTTTTTGTAGCCTAAGCGAGAAATAAGTCACGACCATTAAGTGCAGTGAGTGCGTTACATGCATACCGTGAAGGCCGTGAAGGCTTAACTGCATAATGAGCGCTAGCGTCGGTAGTTATATCACGCATGGTGCATGCTGCTGTCACGACTAGCTTCCAGTTTAAAGCCCATATTGCACTTTATATACATGGCTTAATCTTTGATATCTAGATTCGGAGCCTTCCAATTACTCAATGGCTCAGTTTAGTGAGCTCAATAAGCCTACCCAGCTGCCTATTGTATTCGGGAAATGGGACCCCGCACGACAAGCATATATATGTTTGAACGAGCAACGCCTGCGATATGGGCACCACAGCCCCCACGAAGCCAATTTTAATATCACCACAATGGGCATATTAAAACTGGTGATCCCGTGGTACCAAATTAAATTTTGGTCCTATCTCGTGGCTGATGATGCCCCCTTGTGGCCGACATCACCAACGACCATCTCATGAACCACTTCCAGTTGAGTAGGTGCCTCCCAATGATCATTAAGTGTAAAATTTGGACCTGCATGTTTCAAATCTTAACTCAACATTCTGGTTGGGAGTATTTGAAAAGTCCAAAATACTAAATGCCAAGCTCCCTAAAAATAAAACAATCTAAGGCACATGTATTATGGTGCTTAACATTAATTTTCAACCTTAACAATTTTAATATTTTTTTATAATAAGGATAATTTGCGAGCCAGGGTCTTTAAAATAGTGCAAACGCTAAAGGACTTACCCTTAAATCGAAATATATCAATGTTTATGGTAAATTTTACGAAAATATTTGGAAAATTTTGACCTGAAGATTAGTAAAATTTATATATGGACAGATCCACGGACACAAACTCTGAAGTCGATTCGTAATGAAATTACTTTGTATAAAGCGTTACTCTTACAGATAAATTCAGCTTAAATCTTTTTCAATGTCACAAATTTTTTCAGTGCCTTTACATAACAAATGTTGTAGAGTATAAAAGGGAAATGGAAAAAAAATGCCAGGCATTCAATTTGGAACCAAAAGTTTTTAAATAAGAAATTCTTAGCATTTATTCCCTAATGAAATATTCATACAATAGATGAATTATGTACACAACAACAATAATAACAATAGCAAAATGCAATACAAACAACAATAACAACAACAAATATAAATAAATGGAATGTTAACGAAAAAAAATGAAACAAAAATAGAAAAAATAGAAAGAAAGCCAAAAGAAGACCAGCAAATTTTTGGTGAATTCCACTTGATATGGACAAATCGTAAAACAAAAAAAAAAAAAAAAACTAAGCAAAAAGAAAATTGCGTTAAAAAAAGAAGAGAGATAAATGTCAATGGGAAAAAGGGAAACTTGGAAAAAAAGGTACCCGCTTTTTTGTGAATTTAATTTTTTTTTTATCTTATACAAACATTCGAAACAGTTCCATCTCACAGCTTCCTCTAATAAATGCTATTATTTCTATTTTGGTTTTTATTGTTTTGCTTTCCTACTGTTTTTTTTTTTTTTGGTTTTTGCTTTTGCTTTTTTTTTATTTGTTTTCGGAAAAAAAAGCCAAACGACAAAAAAAAGCAAAAAAAAAAAAACAAAACAAAACGAAACAAAATAACGAACAGGCAACTCCATCATCATCAACGTCTACTTCACCAATGAATCCCAAACGATGCGTTAACACTTTCATTCACATTTTGTAATAAAAATTTGCATATTAGACCAGTTCAATCTATAAAAAACGACGTCCTACATGCATATTTTATTCGCTCCTTTTTGTTGTTGTTTTACCTTTTTTTTTGCTTTTAGACTTTGTTAGATTGTTATGCATATTTTCATTTCATTTCATTTCATTTCATTTCACTTTACTCCTTTTTATTTCAATATTAAAATATTTATTTTCGTTTTCTTTCTTTCTTTTTTTTCTTGTTGGCTTTTTTTATGAGCGGCTCGCGTTTGGGAAATCGTTTATAGAAAAGTTTTTCCCGTAATTTGCATTTTATTATACAAAATATATCGTTGCTGTTATTATTATTGTTATTGTTGTTGTTATTATTATTATTATTATTTGTTTATGGTTTACATTTTGTATTTACCCATATAAATATATAAATATATTTTTATATACTTTTGGTCACGCTTAATAAATATTTTAATTTTTTTATTTATTTCTTGCAAAACATTCTCCCCCATGGATTAGAAATATTAGATGATACGTGCTATACTTTTTAACGTACATGTATATCGTATGCCCCATAATTCTCTGGGGTTCATTGTTATACAAATCTATTTTTATATTTTTCCTGCTTCCATTTTTTTGCTTATACTAAATGGAAAGTAGAACAATTATGTTGGTTATATTTGATTGGAGCCATAAATTGAATACTCAAGTTCGTTGTTTGTGGCCAATTTGTTTTCCTTTCCATTAAGTAATAAAAGTTTAGAATTATGAGCAGCTTACATCTAAAATAAGATTATTCAAAAAATTACAACGATTTAATTAGTCAGTTGGTCAGTTAGAGTGATAGTTTAGGATCGAGGGTACAATTTCTACAACAATTGTTGTTCTAGCCTTGATAAAAGGCCTAGGATTTATAAAATGAATAAAATTTTCAAATAAATAAATTTTCAAAATTAAAAAAAAATTTTTTAATTAACTTGTACGGCAAATGTATCAATTTTGAGGGGCATGGCATACATGAAACAAGCAAACAATATTTGAACGATTTTTTTTTCATATTAATTGTTACAAATGTTTTGTTGAAGTGTGTAAATTACCAACTTCCAACATGCAACTAAACCATGAATGTAAAAAAAAAATTTACATATTTATTTCTGATATACAAACTTTAGAGCATTACATAAGAAAATCAGATTTTAGATTGAATAAATGGCAAAAAAAAAAAGAAAAAGAAGAAAGAAAAAACAATAATCAAATTTCAATATAAAAATCTTTAGTTATAGAGAAAAACGCTATAAAAGTTTACAGTTAAAAAAAAAATTTCAATTTTGTGGTAAATTAGAAAAAAAAAGTGCAAGCATTTTCTATGCGTGTTTAGCTTAATTTTTTATGCGGATTAATGGCGCATGAATTAGAAAGACCTTTTTTGTATGAAATATTTTGTAGGTCTTAATTCAAAATTTTCCAATTTATTATATAAATAATTAATTTTGCCTAAAAAAAACAGTTTTTTTTAAAAATCAAAAAAAAAGCCAATTTTTTTTTTGATAAATATATTTTTCTATATAAACAATTTATCTTACAAATTAAGAGTTGAACTGTGCTGGAGTTCGAAATGACCTTTTTGAGTATTCATTGATTAGTTCAAAACAAAAATAATAAAATAGAAACAATAAGGGGCCTCCATTGACTTCAAGGTTATACAAAATGTTTTTACTGCTTTTCTCTATTTATCTTTCTAAAATAAATTTTTTTTAAGTCTAATTAAATGCATTGTAGCATGACGGGGGAGTTTAACGCTGGGTTTAACTTTGAAAAGTTTTATTTTACGAAACAAAAAAAAAAAAGAAGCACAAGAAGAACAAGAAAAATTTTCATTACTGTTATTTAGAGTTTTCTCTTCTACTTACTTTCAAATATATTATTTTACGATCTACTAAAAACCTGTCAAAAACATTTTTCTTTCTCTTTTCTATATATTTTTTTCTTTTTTTCTTTTTTTTCTTTTTTTTCTTTTTTTGATTTACGAACATTCAAAATTCAGCACTTTTGTTTATTCAGATAATATTTTATTAGTTAACAGTCACATATGTTTCTTGTATCTTATGGATAAACAAGAGCATAAATAAATAAATAAATAAAAACGTGTTACATTTAAATTGTTCTCCACATGCATTTTATGCTTTTTATAACTGACACACTACACTTGTTTTCAATTTAGGCTGCTTTTTGTAACTTTAAAAAATTGTTCACTTGATTTTTATTTTTTCCTTTTCCTTCCTTCCTTCTTAACCAAACACTTTTACTAAAAATTGATAATCATCAATTTGTTTGTCTTTTCATTTATTATCTTAAGAATTTACTAATTTACTAATTAAAGTCATTGAAAAGTATTTTATGGTCAACCAGAATCCTTTTTTAATTTGTCATTTGATTTGTTTACTAACGAAAATATTTTTTATGTACATTAAGGACATGGAGGGAAAATGTGTTTGCATATGTTTGCATTGAAATTGTTGATAAAAATCAAGAAGAAAACAAGATATAAAATGAAAATTAAAATGAAAATGAAATGTAAATAAATAAATAAATAAAAGTTGACCAGTTCTAAGCTGGCAGTGCAATAAAATGAACCTGAATTTTGAGTACTGAGTACCAACTTTTGAATATTTTATTTTTGTAATTTATGTATAAATATTTTCTCTAAACTACATCAAATAACATGAGAGAGAGAGAGAGAGAGAGAGAGAAGAGAGTGAAAATGAAGGAGATAAAGTGATAAAATGTTACAAATTAATATTTTGGCTAAGGATTCCACTTCAAATAGTCATAAGCGTATAATATGTGAAAGGGACAGTGTAAGAAGGAAAGAGATAGATAGAGATAGATAGATAGAAAAAGGCATACACAAAAATAATACAGCCAATAGGCCTTAAACAACAAAAACTTCATAAAACTTTTATCGTACATGACAATTTACGATTTGTGTACAACATTTAACGAGAGGTTTACCAGTTTTTTCCTTTTTTTGCATTTTTTTTTTTTTTGTTGGCAAAGCATTTAATGAAAAAATGCCAAAAGTGTTATGAATAAAAAACCAAAAAAGAACAAAAAAAAAAAAAAAAAGAAAAGAGCAGCAGCCTCTAAAACCTTCAAATGCTTCAAATGCCTTTAAAATTCTCACTTATTGTTATGATAATCAAAGTAGTTGATGATTTAAAAATAATAGATTTTTAGAAAGCTTCCATTAATGGCATTTGCCAGAATGAAAATTTTGAAAGTAAAAAAAAAAAAACACATACACTCGTATTTATGATTATTTTTATTAATAAATTATTAATAAATAAAATAATAAATATTTTACATGATATTTAAATGTTTCTCATAGTTTTAGGTAAAAGATTTAAAAAAAAATTTTTTGCTTATACAAACTGTTACAAACTTCTTACATTCCTTATAAAGTTTAAAGTAAAATATGCATTACAAATAAGTCTAATATATTCCTAAGGTATATTTTAAATTTGAGACATTAAGTAAATTTTCGTTAATCGTTCCATCAAATGCCTTATGAATTTACATTTGTAAAATATAGAAAGTTTTGCTTAAGCATGATTTTATTGAGTCCATGAATTCAAACTAATTAACTCTGAAAATTCTATGCCCATTCTAAACTGGATCTATTAATTATATTAGACGATTTAATATAAAGTCTTTAATAAGCGATTTTGATTGTTAAGCGACTTTTATATTTTCTTGTTATTATCATAAGACCATTTCTTGTTTTTTTTTTTTTGTTTTTCTTTTTTTTTTTTGGTGGTATGTTTATGCCATTCAAACAAAATGAACCCTTTAAAGTTACAATTTCATGGAAAATTTTGATAGTCAGCAATAACAACGCTCTCAACTTCTCATAACTTCTCTTTTGAAAATAATGCTGGTGATAGTTTAAAACTTTATGTTTTCTCTCTCTCTCTCTCTCTCTCTCTCTCTCTATGTGTGTGTGTGTGTGTGTGTGTGGGTGTACTGGTGACAATATGAGTGTTTTTTTTTTTATTCTACGTTCCTTGCTTTGCAATATGAAAGTTTCATTTAATTCTTTCTTTTGGCCGGTATTTGTTTTTCATTTCATTTTATTTCGTTTTCGTTTTCGTTTCTTTTTTCAAGTGAAAGGAGAGAAAAAACCTTCAAAAAAAATATTCCATTAATGATAAAGTTTTTGACAGTGAACTGTTGCCCCAAACTTTGCTTACATCAACACACTCACCAGCACACTTACATCAACTAAAGTAAATATTATAATTATTGTAAAATGAGAAGCAAAAGCAACAACAATGTCATAATAATAAAAGGACAATGAAATAAAAAGAAAAAAAATTAAATATAAAATGTATAAGAAGAAAATAAGAAGAGTAAAAATGAAACAAAAAAAAATAATATCGAAAAAATTCAAGAAGAACAAGAGTAAGAACGTTTTAATCAAATGAGGGAGTCTGTTAAGTTGAGCTGCTTTACTTTATTTCTAAATTTAACTAAAAATTCAAAATATTGGAAAATTTAGAAATTTCAAAGATTTTCAAAAAATATTTTCATATGTTTTCTTTTTTTTTTGCATATTAAAATTTTTTTTTTGTTAATGTCAAACTTTATAAGACTTAAATTGATGGTGAACCTGGTCCGATGTGATCTATTTTTAAAGGCCCGTTAATCCAGCAAAGGCCAATAGTGTATTTTCTATTGAAAACAACAAATGATTTTTTAATTTTTTATTTTTTGTTTTTAATTCAAAAAATAATTTAAGAAAATGATGATAAAATGACAACTAAAAAAAAAACCTTTCTGAATTTTCTCTCCAACAAGTCGATTTAATTAGTTTTTTGCTTTACATAACGATGTAGAATGAGATTTTTCCATAACTTGACTGACCTTACTGGCTAATTTTCCTGACAATAGTCAAGTAGCAACCAAATAAAGAAAAAAAAAAATTGAAAAGTGAGTTAAAGAAGTATAAAAAAATATTTCATGTCATTGAGTTAATTGAATTAAATTTTTATGCTTAATGCATTGTTTTTTTTTTTTTAAATAAACACTAAGTAATGAATTTTATGTGTGTTGCCATCCTTTCATCATAATTTTCCATTATTATCACTTAATTATCTCTTAACGTTAAAAATATTTTAAACAACAAAACAAAAACCATCAAATATATGAAAAAATAAAAAAGGCAAGTAACTCTTCTAATTATTCTAAAAGTTTTAAAAGTTTTAATGTCTATTCGCCCATTTATCTAAAATA
Organism: Melophagus ovinus; assembly: GCA_023089585.1. NCBI lineage: Eukaryota > Metazoa > Arthropoda > Insecta > Diptera > Hippoboscidae > Melophagus > Melophagus ovinus. Next base: position 11,083,888 of record JAKKIB010000177.1, read on the forward strand.
TAAAATAATGTCAAAAGTGAGAAATTAACTGACTGAGATTTTTAATTAAATGTTAAGTGACATCCGGAAAACAAATGGCCCATCACTTTTATTATGCAATACCAAAAAAAATTTGGGGCACTTTTGTTCAGCATTTTAAACAAAAGTTGGCCTAAACTAATTACTCAATTTTGTTATATTGGAAAATAAGTTTGATTAACAATTTTGAATTTGAAACTTTTTGATATGTAATTTGTGTTGGGATTTCTAAGTGTAAATTAGTAAACCCAATATGTTTGGATATTTCGAAGAAGCGTATAAAGGAAAAAGCCTGGAATTGCAATAATTTTACGCCCATTCCTTATGTAGCGTGGTGTATACCTAGAAAAAGCCGTTAAATGGAAAGGAATATATTTTGATAAAGTTTAATCTTTCAGCATACAAAAAATGGATTAGTTTGATCTATTTCTTAAACTGCTCTTAAAATGGCAGCTCTAGAGTGCCCATGAAAATTTCTCTAAACGTTTAGTGCTCCTTAGTATAAAGAGTTTCTGTTAGCAAAATTTTGACCATGTCAAACCATTTTTCGATCCTGCTAATGCTTTTTCCTCGCTCTAATTAAAATTTTTCTGATTTTTGAAATAATTTTTTTTGTTTTTTTTTTTTTTTGCATTGTAGAATTATACATTAACTTTGCTTGTTAGCCATTTGTGCAATAATAGATATGATATAATAATGTCTGTCCTTTAGTAAAATAATGTAAAGTAGCTTAGCAGAAATTTCGTTTATTTGAGCTAGTTGCTAAGTAGAAAAGAACACAATTGTTTTATTAAAAGCTACTTAGTTTTGATAGCATTTTCATTATTGCACCATTACATTATATATATATATATATATATATATATATATAATATATTTAATAAATGATTTTCTTTTACTCTTCTTCTTTTTCTTGTTCATTTTGTTTGTCTTTGAAATACTTCAAAAGTAAAGTGTCGTATTACTTTTTTAATTGTCTCTAACCAAAGTCTCTACAAAAGTCTCTTTATAATAAAAGCCATTTATTAAAGAATAACAACAATAATAACAAATAATATGCTGACTGAAAACTGAAAACTGAAAAATGAAAAATTGAAAAAAGCACTCTGAAAGTAAATAAAAAAAAAATAAAACAAATTACTTTCTTAATAGAAAAATAAAACCACGAAAGAAGTTTTCCCTTTTTAAATTTTTTCATTAAAAAGGTGCCAGCGATTATTTTTTAACTATCACTTCATTTGTTATTACTGTTGAAAATACAAATCATAGAAACTTGAAACATTTTATATACAATAACATGCTACAATTTTTAGGTATTTGATTTTATTTTTTTTTATTTTATTGAGTAAAAAATTTTGTTACAAAATGAAAAGCGTAATGAAAAAAAATATTTACCCTAATTAACCAAATTTTTGTTGAGTGTTATAAAAACAAGGGGCGTTTAATGATAAATTTTCTTTTTCTTATTTTTTATTTAGTTTATGGCAAACAAAAATTAAATAACAGCAAAAAAAAAAAAAAACTTAAATGAGAAAAATATTAACACCCCGTCGTAATAAACATTAAGCCATAAACGTTGAAAAAACTGAGCGAAGTATTTGTAAAATTCACTAAAAGCAAATATAAATATTCCAAATAATTGGAAAACATTTTAATTTAAAGTTGGTAATTCAAATCTGTTAACCATGTGATTTATTAGAATTGTAAAGAACTTAAAGTTTAAAGAGAAATAAAAAATCAAAATAATGGATTCGTATTAGTAAAATTTTGTAAGAATCCAATTTCATTGTGATATTTTTGTATTTTTCTTATTTAAGCCTTTTCTAAAAGTTCTTTGTTTTAAGGGAAAAGTCCCCTTTAAAATTTTAATATAAATAAAATAGAACTTCATTTATTTATATGGCAGATGATCTGACCTCTAACGGCTGCGAATTTCTCTTTCAAGTAGAATGAACTTTTATGGAAATGTCGCGATTCTTAATTTTCCACAAAATCGATTCAGAATATTTTACTTAATTAAACTCAAAATCTATTTTATATCCTGCTGAATGTTACATATATTTGTATCACAAATTAGTTGATCTTTAATTTATAGTAAATGTTTTTTCTTATTAAAATTTTTATATATAATTTAGATCCACCTCAAGTGACATTATCATTAGGTTCAACATTAAAACCGGATGATATTAAAGAAGGTGATGATGTTTATTTTGAATGCCATATAAAGGCAAATCCTAAAGAGCATCGTATAACATGGTTCCACAATGTAAATATTACGAGTAGAAATTTTTTGTATTATATTTATTATAATTAACAATAGAAAATATCTTAAAAATTTGTTCTTTTAAAAAATGTTCATTTATCTTTTAAGAATTTAAACATCAACTAAAATTACTGCTTTAAATTAATGATACAATTGAAATTTTGATAATACGTATAAATTTAGTTTTAAGCGGTCATTTATTACATTTTACAGGGTATGCCCGTTACACAAAATGTATCATGGGGTATTATAATATCAACACGTTCCTTGGTATTGCAACGAGTTGCTCGACATCATGCTGGCTTTTATGCTTGTTCAGCGGCAAATGATCGTGGCGAAACAACAAGTCCTTTAGTTAATTTACGTATACGTTGTAAGACTTTTTACGTTTAAGACTTTTTTCCATTATGAGTAAAGTTATAATAGAAAAATTTTTATAATTGCTTTATAGATGCACCAGTTTGTAGTGTAAATGTTGTTGTTGTTATTGGTGCTTCTTTAGAAGAAGCTGTACCCATACCATGTAAAGTTAATTCTGATCCAACCGAATTAGAATTTGAATGGACATTTTCAAGTAGCGGTGAAAATTTTGAAGTACCATCTGGCCATTTTGCCACCATACAAGAGGCCATTACAATGGGCGATATACATCGAACGATAATTGAATCAAATGATACACAATACGAGGCATATGGTAAAATAAAAAAAAAAATTTTTTTTTTTAGCAACTTCATTGAATGCATTTTTATTGGCTTTTATTTCATAACATTTCATTTGTCTATTGACATTTATTTGGTCATTTAGTGGAAACAGTGAGTGAATTAATGTATACACCTAAAGGTGAAAGAGATTATGGTACTTTGGCTTGTTGGGGTAAAAATTCTATTGGTAAACAAACGGAACCATGTCTCTTTCAAGTTGTTCCGGCTGGTGAGTACTAAAAATAATTATAAAATAATAAAATTGCAACAAGAAGCTCTAGAAAATTTAAAAATTTTTTTATATGATAATTACAATAAGTAGGAAAATAGTGGTGAAAAAAAATGAAAAAACTAAAAAAATATCTAAAAAATCTAATTTATGTAGTACAACATTTATTTTCATAGAGCAATTTAAAAAATCTACATATTTAAACTCTTTAAAAGGGCGTATGGGCTTTATGTAAGAAATATTGCGTGAGAAAGGAGTGAGGAGTAAAAATGAAGCGAAAATTTTAAACAATAAATATTTTTTTTTTTTTTATTAAAAATAATAATTTATTAACTTTGTTTTAAAATTTAATCATAAACATGGCACAAGCTAATACTCAACATTTTGTCCAAGCACTTACCCCTCAATACCACTAGAATTTTATTTAAACCTTCTACATATCCCAGATTTAAAATCTGGGATATTTAGAAGAGTAAGCGTAATAAGCATAGGAAAATAAAAGGTCATTAAAAGAAAACGAAATAGAAGCAAAATTCAATTTACTTGAAATGAAGTTTAGCTGTAAATTAAGTAAAATTTATTTCTTAGACTCCCTCATAATATCAAGAACATATAAATTGAATAATTTTATATGTGAATGAATGCTTTTAGCTAAACCAGGACCATTGCGTAATTGTACATTGCGTCCATATGTAGTGACATCGGCCTCACTAAATTCATCAAATCAAACAACAATGCACAACAATCAAATGATGATGAGCACAGCAACTATGGCTATGATGACAATGATGGCCCAACAAAATGATGATGATGAAGGAACTAATTATGGTGATAAGAGAAAAATCAAATACATTGCCACATATGGAATTTGTACGTGAGCGTAATAATAATAAAATTATATCAGACAATGGCACGAACAGAAGTAGCAATGGCAGCAATAGCAATAATAATAATGAAAGGAACAGAAATGATAGCGATAATAAAATTTACACTGATAATATTAAATATACAAACAACAAATTCAATAGCAATAATAACAATAACAACAATAATACAAACAATAATAATAATAAAAGTAATGAGAGAAAATATATTGAGAGTGGCCATAGCCATGTCATCACCACAAATGATATCAATCAGGCATCCAAAAGCATTAATCATCTGGACCAGCAAGCAATAAATTGGCAAAAGAAAAAGCAAGTGATACAGCAACAAAAGCAAAAATATCGTCCAACTTTAAATATGGAGCAAATGCAACGTTTAAAGAAACGTACTTCATTCACGCCATCGCAAAGTCTATTAGAACTAAAAAAGAAACGAGTGCAGCAACAACAGCAAACTAATAAACAAATGCGTTTAGAAAAGAGTAACAACAATAATAATAATAATAATAATAATAATAATAATAATAATAATAATAAAATAATAATAATAATAATAATAATAATAATAATAATAATAATAATAATAATAAAATAATAATAATAACAACAACAACAATAATAATAATAATAAAAAGAAGAAGAAGAAATCGAAACGTGTAATAAGTGAAAATTCAATGCCATCAAATGCTGTTAAGCCAGAATTGCAGGACCATTTAAATATGCCAACAAAAATGCCCAGCATTAATCAAATTGCCACAAATTATAAAGCAACTTTAAATACTTTAAACAATGAGTTACATTTAATTAAATATGATTCAACGATATCAGATCACAGCAACAAAATGCAAAAGCAACATATCACAAATGATAATCATAAAAATAATGACAATAACAATAACAATAATAATAACAATAATAATAATGATATTAATAATAAAATTGCTAATGCAAATCATAAAGTACGCATGAAACGTGCCATTACGAAATCATCATTCAAAGATGTTACGCATGATGTTTCAGATACTTCGTTTAACGCCAGAGGAAAGCCTTTATTATCAAATGATCATTTTCATGATACTTTAAAATTAATGAAACAACAAAAAAATCATAACATTATAAATAGAAGATCTAGCAATTTAGATTTATCCAGGCTGTCTCTGAAAGTTACTGACCAAGAAGAAGAAAATTTTTACGGCATAAATGCGCTGAATTTTTTTCAAAACTCTAAGAAAGCACATTTAAAATCTAACTTAGATGATCATGATGATGATTATGATGATTCATTAATAATAAATAGTCATTATAAACATCATCATAATCATCATCATCATCATTATTATTGTCCTCGTTATTCTTATAATTTTGATGATGGTACAATCAAAAAGTCAATGCCAATATTGTTGGCTAATAATACTAATAACAACAACAATGAAAATAACATTATGGCCAAAGTATTTGTATCATCGAAGCCATCATCATTATCATCATCACCATCATCATCATTATCATCATCATCAAGGCATGCGAACCTAAACTCTTTAGCATTTGATAAAAGAATCACCATAAAATTAAAGTAGCAAGACAAAGTAGAGTAAGACATTTGAATAAACGAGAAATAACGAATGAATGGCATCAAAGGAGAAGGAAGCAGCAAAGACATCATAGCAGCAATAAATCTAATGCTAAAAGCAATAACATCAATAAAATTCGTAATAAGAATTTGTTAAATTTTCAACCAATCACACATTCCAATACAAGTATTTTCAATCATCATTCAGCCATAATGGTTAACTCGAGCGCTACCATTACGAAGATAAAAAAAAATGAAATTCATTTACAGAAAAATGCCAATATTGACACCAACATTAACATTAACCATACCATCAATACAATGTTAATGAATAAGGATAATGATGATGAAAGTAATGGAAGTAAGGACGATAATGACAAGCAACTATTAAACTATTTGCAAAAAGAACTAAATCAATTTGTTATCGCTGATTCTTATAAACCCTACGATAAACAAAAGATGAAACGTATACGTAAATCTTTGGAATCTTTGGAAAGTAGTTATAGTGATAATGGAGAACTTTTCGATCAACGCAATAAACGTAGTAAATTTTCATCTTTCAGTACAATGAAATTGTGTACGAATACTATGAATAATAATAATTATAATTGTAGTAACAATAATGTTAGTAATAATAATAAGGAAGATGATGATGATTATGCAACTCCATCAATGATAACATTTAGTGGCAATAAGAAACAGTATCAGCAAAAAAAGTTGACACAAAGTGCGCCAAAAATTGCCAATAATCCCAATGAAATAAATGTACAATTTTCACGTGCAACAATGAATGTCATTAATGATGATGGTAAAGAAGCTTTAAAAGCAACAACAACAGCAACAGCAACAGCAAAAGCAACAACAACAGCGGCAACAACAACGGCAACAATAGGTAAAATAAAAATGAAAATGTCAGCAATTAATACCACACGAGTAACAACAATCACTGAAGCGATGACATTTCCAATTTTAGAAGTGGAAACTTTAGCAGTTGCAAAGGCAACACTTCCAACAAGTATAATCATTGACAATGATGGACAACAGCAACAGCAACAGCAACAGCAACAGCAACAGCATCACTATAAGCAAATTAGCAACAAATTTAATAAAAATTCTTTCGATATGAATGAATCGCTAGATGGCAATATCCATCAATCTAAAGATACTACGACTGAACAAATTGATTTAATTGATCCAAACAAATTTCATATGAAGCGTAATTTTAATGATGCAATATTAAATTCGGATGCTGATCATCTAAGAATAAATAATTTCAATAAACGTTTATCAAGTGCAAGTGCGAGCGATATAAATTTAGATGATAATAACAATGATAATAATGTGATATTGTTGGTTGATAAAAATATCGATTTAACTAAAGATAATTTTAATGAAATTCTTGTTGAATTGATCGATGATGAAGATGATGATGATAATGATAATGATAATGATAATGATGATAATAATGATTATAGTATTAATAGTGATATTAATATCGATAATAATGAAGAGAATCATAATGAGGAATTAACACAATGGAAACGCTCGAATGAAAAGATATCGCCTCAAATCCATGAAAATAATTATACTGAAAAATTGTTAATGAATGATGCTAGTCAAAGTATAGTTAGAGGGCGAATGCCTTTAGTAATGAAGACGAAATATAAGAAACAGCAGCAGCAACTAGAAAATGTAGAAGAAGAAGAAGAAGAAGTAATAGAAATAGAGAGACAGAGACTACAGCAAAAGCATGAGCAACAATCAGAAAATCACGAAATAGTTAAAGAATTTTTCAGTACAAATATTGAAGAGAACAATAAAAGCAATAATACCGCAAACATCAATAACAAAAAGTATAATAAAAATGTTAAAGTTGATGATGGCGAAGAAGTAGATGGCAATGACAATGACAATAGCAACGATAACAACGTTAACAACGTTAATGACAAAGTTATACTTTTTGTTACTGATAATGACAATGATGGCTCTGAGGTTGACAACATGCCAATGCAGCAACAACAGCAGCAACACAACAACAACAACAACAACAACAACAATTACAGCCTTTTATTATTAATAATAATGAAATTAAAATTGTAAAGCATGAAGGCAAAGCCGAAAAAGAGCAAGAACAAGAGCAAGTAGAAGAGCAAGAGGCAAAACTCAAATACGATACATCATTGGAAATTGAAAATATTGTTAATGCGAATGAGATTGATGTTGATGATATATCACCACCACATTTCGATTACTCACGTATGGAATATAATTTTCATAATGGCATTATGGCAACACGTAATATGATCGATACACCAGCAAATTCTAACGATAATACAAATACCAATAATAATAATAATAACATTAACAATAACAACAATAATAATAACAACAAAAATAACAATAATAATAATAAAATAATAATAATAATTTTGGTGGATCATCATCTGGTGGCACAATTAATTTTGATAGTTATGATAACATTCTTTATTCAACAATGGAATTAGAATGCTTACCAGGCTACGATGGTGGCTTACAACAACATTTTTATTTGGAGGCATATGATGCTAAAACAAAAAAATTACGTTTAAATACAACAAGCACATATTCTGATATACCAATTTTTCGTATCGATATGAGTGGTAAGTAAATCATACAATTTATCCTAATGGATTATTAAAATCATAAATAAAAACAAAGATGAGAGTAAAGATATTTACAATGGGCAAATTTTAATTAATTCAAATGCAAAATGAAATATGAAATATGAAATATGAAATATGAAATATGGCAAAATAAACAATAAATAAAAATTGCACGTAACAAATAATTTAACTAATCACTTTTGATATATTTCAACAGCAACAAAATAACAATGAAAAATAATATGAATTAAATATTTATAAATGAGTGAGGTTGAGAAAGGTTGAGAAAGGCAACTACTTCAATTTCCGTTATCTGATTGCACAACCTAAAAAAAAAAAAGAAAAAGAAAAAACAAATTCAGTCCAAGGTCATTGAAGTGAAAAAATCGTATTTCCTAAATAATTTGGATTACACAAAAAAAAAAAAAATTAAATTGATGAAACGTTTTAATTTGATAAAAATAATACAAGGGCAAGTATTAGATGGACGGATAGACATGTGGGCTTATATTAAACGCAAAAAGGTATTGGAATTGTTATAATTTATTTTGCCGTGTACTGCATTAGAATAAAAATATTCACTTCTCATTTAAAGGTTTAGAAAAATATAAAATAAATTTCATTTCCTCTAAAATGTCAATTTAGAAGCATAAAATAAAAGCTCCTTTAACTGTTTCTGTGTAAAATTTCTACAACATTAAACTAACATACAAACTTCATCAATAGATTAAAGTTTATAATATAAATACAGGCTAAGCTGGCATGAATGAATTATAATAAGGGAATAACAGGAAAAGGATGCATTCTGAGTAAATCACGAATTAAAAAAATATTTGAATTAACGCAAATTCACAACACTTTCTCTAGCACTAAAGTAATAAAGTTCAGTAGCAGGATGTAGAGCATAAACTTCAACTGAAGATTTAAAATAAGATAATAATAAATAACAACGTTTAATGGTTTTAGCGACATTACATTACATGAATTTGTACTTAACTTAATTCCATGTCAAAATCGAAAGTCCATGCCACCAACATTATCATTAAATCTTCATTCATGTCTCTCTTTCTATGCCCTTCTATCTCTTTGCCTCTCTATTTATCATTCCTTCTGAAAGTAATGGCACTCCAGTACCTTCAAGCTGTAAAGTAAAGTGAGATACAAGACAAGAGGGAAAAAAATCATGGTTGAAGCATTAGCAAGTGACGCTAATAAAAATAAAAGCCATAATAAAAATTGTGTGAAATTAAAAAAAAAATCAATCCAGTAGCATAACGACAGAGACCAAACAGATATATAACGAATAATATGATGACAATAACAATAACAATTTTAATAATCAAAGTTTGGCTCATTAAGCACATGAAATGTGAAAAAAGAAGTCAAAAAAAAAAAATAAGCGAATAATCAAATAAAAAATCTGAGGGAAAAAAAAAGGGCGAAAAGTTTACGCAAATTTTTACAAAAATGGAAACATAGAAAAATCAATGGAAAAAAAATTATTTTATTTTATTTTACTTTATTTTAATTTTTGCATTTTGCAACTTTACCTTGAATTAAAACTTTCATTAATGTAAAAGCATATAAAGATATTAAAGCTGCTTACGTGGCAATAAAATGAACGTCAATGCTAGTAATTGTTAAGAGAGTTTGCAATTGTTAGAGAGAAAGAGAGAGAGAGAGAGGGAGAGAGAGCGAATGGTTAAGTGAAATATAGAAAAAGAGGAGAAAGAAAGTTTGCTATTTGCTTAGAAAATAAAACATTTAAAATAATAATAAAGGCGAGCTCACAACTTCAATATCAACCTGCTAAGTCATACTAATTATAAAGTGTCATGGCGACAGCATTCGACTTATTTCTAATAATAAAGAAGGCTTTATATAACAATTCTTTAGGGATTCAACTCATTCATAAAATAACTTTAAGCTTTCTTAAGGTGTACGCTTCACTTTTAGTGTAATTTCTAAGGTCTTAAGTGACATCTTAAAAAAATGGCGTTTTCTCAATCAATTCAATTATAATTTTGAGAAGAATGTTGAATGTTATGAAAAGCAAAAAAAAGGGGGCAACAACTTTTGTTATAAACATCTTTAGAAAACATTTATTTGTAAATATATAAATTTGTAAATATATAAATCAAAATAATTATACCAACTTGTACCTTCAAAAAAACTTATGAAAACAAATGAAATAACAGCAAATTATTCAACTTTCTTATACCAAGTAAAATGCTTACGCCTAAAATAATTGTAACAACATCAACAACAATTAAGTTACTGATTAATTTCATCAATAATCATTAGCCAGTTTCTTATATTTTTCCATTATTTTTCTTTTTTTTTTGCCAACTCATGCAAAAGTTTTGATGATGTTTTAATATAAAGTTTTTTTTTTTTTTTTGTTTAAGTTTTACGCAGAAGGTGAATTTATCTGAGTTTATACAACCCCTTTACAAAAACTTTTGCCACATTTCATTGATAAAGTGCTGGAAAAGAAAATACAAAATCTATTGACATAACTATTACAACGACGTAAATACTTATTTACCAGGAATGGTTTAAAGAAAGAAAGAAGAAAAAAAAACAAGGACTTACTGCACTAAATGAAAATCCTTGTAAATATTAAATCATTTCAAAACTTGTTTGGTGGAAAGGACTTTGAATAAAGATCTATGCAATTTATACTTTATAAATCTATGGCAATTTTCTTATTATATCCCGTTAAGTCCCGTTAAGTCCCGTTAAGTTGCCTGTTAAGAGGCATCACCGAAACCTTAACAAAGTTCTTTTAAGATTCTTCTGCGCTGTTCGCTTTAAAGTATTAATTATTGTATGAGCAGGAAAATTTAAGGAATTTAATATTCTAAATAAAACTAAAACTCTTTAAGGAGAAATGTTGTTAACTTAACAACATTTCTCCTTAAAGATGATTTATAATTATAAAGAGAAGAAAAGCCTAGATGAGGTGGAGGTGTACTTGAAGTGGACTTAATTTAATGAAAGCAGAATTGAAAAGACGAAAAATCAATAAACTGCTTTTTAGAAAATTTGAAAATTCCTTCTTTGTGTCAAACTTTTTTTCGCATTTAAAAAGATTTAGATAAATAGCACTAATTACATTTAGTTGGCAGGACCATTAACATTTATAAAAGTATTAAGGATTTTCTCACAAGTAACTAACTAACTCTTAAAGCTATTTGTAAAAAATTTACATGTCAAAAATATACATAAACATGGCAAAATGCTTAGGTTAAACGAATTAGCTTTTATACAGCGCCTGAAATCTGATTCTGAATGTGAATGATTTTCAAATCATGGGTCGGTGCAGTGCTACTTTATCTATATGTTTTCCAATAATTTTTTATTAATAATAAATAATTTTTTTTAGATTTAATATCAATGGATAATTATCCGGATCCAAATCCTGCCTTACATTTGGTTGTTTACAGTGCAAATCAAAAAGGCCGTTCAGAGGCCATTATTTTAGAGAATATACCAATTAATGAAGCAGAAAAACGTTCAGGTAAAATTTTATTATTTTAAAAATATTAGATCTTTGTAAAAATTAAAGAAGTTGCTCTTTACTTTTCTATGGCAAAAAAAAGTATTAAAAGTAAAAACGAAAACTAATAGAAAAAGTTACATTAACTTTTTTTTAGTGATTTGTTCACAATTTTTATACTTTTATTTTTTTCTATTTTTTATTGTTTTATTTTTGTATTATTGTTGCATTCATGTTTTTTGTAAGATGGTCGTTTGGGTATGTCCATATTACCCATAGCCGCTTTATTGACAGGCGCTTTGTTTACTGTGGGCATCGCTATACTTTTTATTGTTGTAATCGCTGTACGAAAACGCCGTTGTCAAGGCAATCGCAACATGTGCGATGACAAAGATAAACATTTAGGTAAGTTATCCATTGTAATACAATACAAAAAAAACATAGGAAAAAAGCAAAAACAACAATCTACATACAAACAACATTTTTCTTTTGGTTTTTTTTTTTGGTCAATTTTATTTTGTTTTGCTATGTTTTGTTAAACTAAAGCCAACAATGCTTTTGTTTAAGCGAAACAACATTCAAAAATATGAATAGAACTGAAACTAAAGCTAAGACCTAAAATCCGTCAAGTGTGAAAAAACATGAAAACTTTAAGCCAAAAAAAAAAAAAAAACAGGACTATCAATCAGAGCTATTCGACTATTAAATATCCTAAATTATTTCACCAACAACATAAGAAAACCATTAAGGAAATAAAAACGATCTAATTTAAAAATATTATTAAAAAGTAGAACGATCAAACAAATAAAGTCATTCATTTATACGAAATTATTAGTTTTGTACTGACTTTTAAAAAGCAAAAAAATTTGTTTGGAAGAAAGTTCTGGCCTAAGAAGACGTCATTTGGAAAGTTTATATGGTCAATTGAAATGACAGGCTCCAACAACAAAATTTCATTAAATGATGTAAAAGACAAGCTTTTCAAGAAAGTCCTTTTAAAATCGATCATTTTATATAAAAAAAGAAAAAACTAAAAGATTGAAAAATTGCTTATTTAGTGCTACAATAAAATATTTAGCTATTGGATATTGCATTACAAAATTGTGAGAAGTTTTTTGTTTTGTGTTTTATATTTTGTGATCGATCAAAATATGCAGGCATGGATGTAACAGTTACTGCACCATTAGAGACAAGTGCCGGACATCAACGGCTTGTTGTTGCATATACATTAAAACAAGGTATCGGTATTGAAAAACAGCCGGATATATTGAATGCACAAAAAAATACTACTAGCGGCAATAGCGTAATATCAACGTCCATGAGTAATCGACCAAGTGGTATTTTTTTAGATACAAATACGAATAGTAATGGTGGTGTAGTGGGAGCTGATGGCAAAATTACCTACACTAACAATAATGGTGGTATAAGCGCCAGCAATTCAACAACAAACTATGTGAGTAAAAATTAGAAAAGTTAGAAGAAAAAAAAAATTACACTTTTATTAAAGATTATAATCCTTGCCACAGTTTCAGTTTATTGACCCTATACATGGTTTCTTAAATTTCATAAAAAAAAAAAAAAATTCTGAGCTAGTAATACAAAATACAAAAATATACTTTAAATTTTAAAGGAAGAGAACTTTTTTTACATACTTAAGCCGTACCTTTTAATAAATTTTCACTATTTTTAGACTCATTGTTAATTGTGATTTATGTACATACTTTTTCATTATTAGAAAAAAGTCTTTAGAAAAATTAACTATTTGCAAACTTTTATAGCTTTTTTCTTTGAAGTGTTACCAACACTTTTAAAAAGTGCTTATATTAAACTAGATAATTTATTTTATAGGTAAAATGAAATCATAAAAATAATTGCAAAAAAAAAGGAAATTTTATTTTGGCATAATTTCATGAATTGTTGACAATAATTCACTCTTTTAGTTTGCTTTAATTAAATAAAGCAATAATGAAAAAAAGGTTGTTTTTTTTTTTTGGTGTATAAATCCTTTTAGGAATCAACGACAATCAATTATAATGAAGCTGCCTCAAGAGATCCTTTACAATTGCAGACATTAAATAGTCCACCATCACAATCTAGTACGCTAAAGTTGGGTACAGATACAAGAAAAACATATCATCATCAAACACCACCAACATTACTCTATGATACATTAAATCGTCATGATATATCACGTTATGATCCATTATGTTTAAATATGAATTACGGTTGTGTTGGTGGTGGTGGTAGCTGTGGTGGTGGCGGTGGTGGCGGTGGTGGCGGTGGTAGCCAAAGTACCTTAAGTTCTATTGGTAGTACAGTTAATACATCATTAACTCAATTGTCATCAGCAACAACGACAAAGCCGTTACTACCTGCAACTGCAACAACAACCTCATTAATACAAACCCATTTATTGGCAAATGGTCATTATACAATCAATAATCAACAGCAGCAACAGCAACAGCAACAGCAACAGCAACAACAACAACAGCATAACAATCATCATCATCATCATCCTCATTATCATCAACAACAGCAGCAGCAGCAGCAGCAGCAACAACATCAACATAATAAAATACAACAATCTCAATCACCTGCCATTTTACAATCATCACTACCAACAAATCCTGAGCAACAATTATCTCTAACAGATTATTTAACTGGTAGCAGTTTAATCGATTTTAATCTAAATAAATCGGCAACAGAATTATTATCACCCAGTCTAACGGCTACTACTAAATCCAACATAAATTCAATTGGTCGTATGACACTGCCAAAAAGTTTAGCATTAAGCACTACGTTGGGGACCATCACCAGCATCACCAACAACACCATCAACAATACTAACACCACTACCACAACTACCATCAGTAATATTAGTAATAATAATAATAATAATAATAATCATAATCATAGCAGCAGTAGTAGTAATAGCAATAGTAATATAAATCAAACTTTAACAGCATCTTCAAGTGGCATCATCAGCAACATATTAACCGTTACACAAAAACCCAATGCCAGTCGTAATCATATCATTACGGACACCTTGCCGGGTCCAGAGAGTTGTGTTTAAGAATAAAACAAAAACAAAACATTTTAGAAAAACAGAGATACAAGAAAAAGCGAAAGTAAATGTAAACGTGAAGAAACAATAACAAAAATAACGACACTTAAAATGTAAGTATTTCTATCAAATAGAAATAAAAGAAGGAAGAAAAAATCGGAAATCTGAAAATTTGAAAATATGAAATCTCCATAAACCTCTTATTATTTTTTTTTTGTAATGTAATGTATACAAATACACACATACAAACACACAAATATATAAAAGACTTAATATCACACAAACTGAAATTATGAAAAGCAAAAGCATTTTATAACTTACCTTATAAAATTTTTCATTTCTTTAAAATACCACAAGCCTTTTAAGTAGACTTCAAATTCAATTCTACAATATCTACCAAAATCTAAGCATTTAAAAAATAGTTCTCTTTTTTTTTTTTGGTATCGTTTTTAAAATAACTTTAGTCACACTTGCAAACAAAATGCTTATGAAACTAGTAGAAAATATTTCAATTTGGCCAAAAGACCAAAACAATCATAGCATCTTGGTATTATTTCAATTTTAGCCATGATTCAAATATTGAAAGTACAAATGAACAGACAAACATGTAAATGTCTGCCTGTTCTGATAAATGTAACTGATTCTAAGCAGAAATGTGGAATTTCTGATTTCAATCTCCTGAATTGTTGCACATTACTTACCTCTGAGAGACGTATATAAAAATACCGTTGGTCAGATGTATTTGGATTTTTGACTTTTTTTAATATTTGATTCTGCTTAAGAAAATATATATTTTTCCTATTTTCTTTGAAACAATCTTCCAAGTTTTGCATATCAATTCTGTCACGTTGGTGGATATTAAAAAAAGTAAAAATAAAAAGAAAGTAAGAAAAATTAATAGATCTACCATATAATTAAATTACAAATGGAAAGTTTTAACATATCTCCAAATTGAAAATGACTGCCCCAAAAAATTTTTTTTATAAAATTCTTTATATGTAAATATTATTGTAAGAAATCTAAATACAACTATAATTAATATTAAGTGGGCTCAGATTACATCTTAATTATCCATTATGTACATATTTTATTATACTATCTCCTCATGATTGATAGTTTTCAATTTTCATCTCAGATAAATCTAAAATAGAACATGCAGGCGGTAAGTAGATTTGAATTTATTGAGCGAGTCTTTCTTATAAATATGAAAAATTTTGAAGTAAACTTAGCCTTTTTTATCATATTAAGTTAAAATTGTCTGTCTTTTTAATTATTGTTGTATTTAAAGTAAAAGATGCATGTTCTTTTTTTTTTTTTTGGTGTTTTCTATTGGAAAATTCTTAGCGTCCCATATTTTGAAAGAAACTTAATGTTTTTTTTAATTCAAATGAATTTTATTAAATGTTTTAGAAAATCGTTATAAAAAATACTCATTAGAAGTTAAATAATTTACATTATAAGTAAAAAAATTTTTTTGGAATCTTTTTCCTTTGAGAAAGTTTTTAAATATCGAAATTATTTAACCAAAAATTTATATTTTTCTTTATGAAATTTTTAAATTATTTTTTTTTGTTTATTTTATTTATATTTATTTCATTTTTAAATTAATTAGAATCACTAAGGCAAACTTATTACAATACAATGAATAATGAAATCATGCTCAAAAAATTCAAGAAACCTAAACGAAACTATGACAAAAAAATGGCGTATAAAATTACAAAAAATATGTAAGTAGTATAATTTAAGTGAAAAAATCAATAGATATATTTAGTAGAAAGCGTATATTTTCTATACGGTCCATTGTCCAATTTTCGCTGATTGAAAGTGACACCAAAACAAAACTAAAAACCAAAAATGTAGAGAATTTAGTAGTAACAAAAAAAATCAATAAAATGAAAGAAATTGTGTTCCGCCTATTTATTTGAATAATCTATTAACTTATTATGATAAATAAATTAAAATTAAATATTAGTTGATTATTACAAATTAAATAAGTGTTAGAGGAAAAGGAGCAAAAAAACTTTATTTAAAAAAAAAACGGAAAAATTTCAATAAAAGAAAATAAAAGTATTGTAAATATATTTTTGTTTCCAATGGAAAATATTTATAGATATGTATAAAGAAATATCAAGAAACAGAAAAACAACTAGATAATATGTGATAAAAATGTAAGCTAATTTTAGTATATTTATAACGATTAAATTAAAGCAAAAAAAAAAAATTAAAAATAATAATAATAAAAGAAAATTCTCACAAAAAAAAAAAAAAAAAAACAAAAAAAAAATGGCACAAAACTGTTAAAACTAATGTAACAAATTTAGAAAACTAAAAAGTGTAATAAAATAAAAGGAAAATTACAATAAAAATGCAATAAATGGTGTAATAAAATACAAAAGAAATATGGAAAATTACATATAAAAATAAAATAAAATAATAATAAGAAAACAAAGTAATACAAAATGCAAGAGTGTTTTAAAGTGCATGTGAAGTGGAATAAAAAAAAACTTGAAATACAATAAATTTTTGAAATTTTGTCGAATCATTATTTATTGTGGCCTAGCTAGATAAATCTTACGGAAATTTTACCAAATGCCTTGAGAAATGACAATAATGGAAACTTCTCAATTCAAAAAGTTTTAGATGGTGCTGGCGAAAATCTTTTATAGTAGCCGCCAAAGTCTGCTATGAGAAATATTATTTTAGACTGCCCATTTCTGTATGATGAAGCAAAAAAATCATAGGCCTTTATTTATAGTTATATTAATGGGGTAATTTTATTTTTTTTAAACATTAACAATAAATGGAAAGCGTAAATATTTATTTTTTACGTCAATTTATATTTTACTTTTACATGCACTCATTTTATACATTTTATTTATCTTATGCATTTTCTATTACACATTTTTTTATATTTTTTTAGGAATTGTATACTTCAACATAATGGATATCAAATATTTATAAAAGCATAAACTTTTTTAAAGCCAACTTTTTGACTCAACTCAAAAAGTTATATTTACTTTTGTTCGTCAGCTATTTTTACATGAAATGTTTTCAAATCAATTAAGAATTTTGGTAATTTCACTGGCTAAACTTTAACAATTGCTTCAATTGCCTTTTGTACGAATCTTGTGGTGCCTATATATTCCTAGAGCATTTCTTAAGTCTTTTAAGTCTTACATTGGCAATATTTATCTCATTTTGAGTCTACATTTCTTTTAAAGTCCCAAGTGGTTGCGGATGAAACATTGAATAGTAGTTTGGTCGAAATACTGGACAGAGATGTTATTAAGGTTTTTGTTTATGATATGGTTTAAATATTGGATAACATTATATCTAAAATTATACTAATATTCGCCAAATCACATTTAGAAAACTTGATTTTTTAGGTATAAATGTGTTGAATAAATCTTTTACGATAGTTTTGTATTTAGTTCGATTACAAAAAATGTGGTGGACAATTAGCGTGGATTTTTGCCAAATAGAAATTGTTGGAATTGGTTTGTTTATATGAAAATATCATCCAATGGACTGACAGTTTTTCAAAATCTATTGTTTTAAGGTTAACTCAATATTAGATGGCATCCGAGTGCAAATTATGCTTAGAAAGCTCATTGGGTTTTTATTATCGCATAAAGCTTTTCACACCAGATTCAAAAGTTATTGAAGACATTATTTTTTTTATACATTTATTTATTATCGTTGCAAAAAGTTTCGAAGGCTTTTCTCAGAAATGAAACGCTCGCTTTATCAGCTTTTATTATAAAGCAAACAACTCGTTCTTAACAAAGGCGGCTTAATGAGTTATTTAAAAAAAAAATTAAAACTTTGATTTAAAGTGCAAAGCTTCATAAAAAGCTTTTTCCAGATATAAAAAAACTTTTTAATTTTTATTAACTTTTATTAAGAAATGTCATCACATTTAAAAGTAATTGCATAAAATGCTAAAATGTTGTTTGTTAATGTTGTTAATGTATCAAAAAGATGATGGCAAATTTGAAAAAACCTAATGAAAAGCAAGAAAGTGCTTACAAAATTATCCAATAAATCATTATTTCACTAAAGATCTGGTCAACATGATGCTTGCTCTGTTTAAATAAATAATAAAAATGTTTATGATCAGGCAAACAGAAATTTATATTTGTGGCATTGGGTCACATATTCGTTCTCTTTTTATTTTTTTTTTCTATATTATTTTTAGTTGACATGTTTTATGTTGTTAGTTTGCAACATTCTAAAACAAACAGCTTATGTTACATATTCACACATACACACAAGAGCTTATGGAGAAGTGTAAACCCAAATGAATGTAACTAATGTTATGCAAAATGTAAATAATATTTATTTTGTTGTAGATTTGTCTAGTTGAAAATTTCTTCCATACATAAACAAACACAAGCATTTTGGATGTTGAGAAAACATTAGCAACATTAGCAACATTAGCAGCAGCAACAGCAGCAATAATACTAACAGCAATATTAAAGCAAACAAAGCATAATAAATGTCCAATAAATGGAATGTCAAGTTTTCCATTTTTTTCTTTTTTTTGGTTTTTTTTTTATTAACGGTGTAACTTTATAGGACCTGAAAGAGCTGTATATGAATTGAACTTTATTATTTTAAACCTTGATATAGCTAAATATGTATTAAAGAAAATTTTATTGTGTAAACAGGTAGGCGTGGCTAAAGTAATCTAAATTTAGTTGGAAACCTTCAAAAGGTTCAAACCAACAACGCATTCAACAATCCATTATATCTAAAAATGCCCCCCACCCCCCTACGCAACCAACAAAAATGCGCATGCAATTTTTTGACATTAGTTCCTTTATACAAATTTTTACAGGGTTTACAAGGTGGCCAAAACAAACTACCTTTACATTTTCAATGATTCTCTTTTCTGTCAAAAACAAAAAAAGCAATGATTAGTTTTAGGTCAAATGTTGTAGGCCTTAAAAAGAAAACTAATAGAAAGTTTGTACTTATTCATGCAGAGTGCGCCCGATTTCACACATAGAATTTCTTAATAAAAGTAATCTCTGGAACAAATTAATCCACAACTTATTTACTTTAATTGATCAATTTTTATTTTAATCCATTTAAATGATATTTTAGAGTATTTAACAACGTATCACTATAAACCGTAATATAATCAAATAAATAAACTAAATTAAATCACAATTTTTTAAAATATATTTACCTTTTGCATAATAACTTCTGATTACAAAGCCATGCACGAATATTTTAAGAAAATCTTTGTGTTTTCTTGGATAAGAAATAGATCATTTGAATCATTCGAATCATTTTTTTTTTTTGGCTGAATATTCAAGTATTAGAATTCGTCAAAATCGTTTGTTAATAGAAAATTATTTCATCTTTTGCATTTTGATTAATTTTATTGCTTATATTTGATGCTTTTGATTTAAAATAAAGTACAAAAAGCAAATTGTTTTAACAAAGATGTTAGTTAATGTAAATGAAACTATTCAATTGAGTTAATTAAACCAGCAATAAATTCAAGGGAATGTCATGCTATTTTTCTATTTTATATAGTGCAATATCTGTAGAAGGGAGCGAATGAAATGGTTAGATCATTTATTGTGCTATGATGAATTTAAAATGATTTTGTTAATCCATAAAAATCTAACAATTGACTCACTTATGCTTTTAAGGTACACCTTGATATATTTATCGTTTTACTTTCTCTCTTCTTACATATAGAAAATCCTTTTTTTATATTTTTGTTAAAATTTATATTTTAAAAATTTTTTCTTTGTTAATTATACAATTTAAAAACAATTTAAAAATAAATTTAATCCAATTTGTATAAGATATTTAAGAGTCGTTATTTTTACTTGTTAATTTTTTCTCTTTGTCAAAATTTTCACGTACTTAACTGTACTCAGAATGAATTGTTTACTCAATTCTGTAATAAATTTCCCTTTCTCTCTCACTTATTTTCTTTCGTTGGTTACTTTCCCCTTTTTGATATCTCATGCTCTTTACAACTTAACCATATCTCTGCCTTCTTCTTTCTTTATTTATCTAACTCATCTGTCTAACTTTTTCTCTCCCCCTTCCTTTATACATCTTTTTCTTTTTATGTTTTATGTTTGTATGTGTGCTTGTATGAGCGTGTCTCTTTATCATCACTGTTTGATTTGACATGAATTCCGCTTTTAAAGTTAACACTTTAATTGTACATTGTAAATATAACTTTCACGTCTAATTGTATAAACAAATGCAACAACAACAACTAAATCAACAACCAAAAACAATAACACATAAATAAATAAATAAATGCATATGCACACACAGTAAGCATAAAGTAGAAGACGTATGTCAGCAGCACCATCTGTTAACCATTTCCGTGTATGTCCCTTTTTATATACACATAAATTATTTGTTGCATTGTCCCAAGCAAAGTATGCAGACATTGTTTGTCGACTGATATATCCTTAACAATTTATTTGTATACATGTGTGTGTGTGTGTGTGTGTGTGTGCGTATGTGTATGTGTGTGTATGCCTTGTTAAATTGTATAAATTGCTATGATTTTTATCCATCTTTTTCTTCTTCTTCTTCTTCTTCTTTTTCTTCTTTTTCTTGTTCTTCTACTTATTCTAATTGTGTAAATTGTGTAAATGTTGAAATGGTGAATATTTTTGCCTCAGTCTCATTTCATACATTTCTGTGTTGTAAGTTGCACATGTCATCGTTTTGTTTGTTTGTATGGCATGTCATTGTCTCTTTCCATTACATGAATTCTCATATTGCGGTTTTATTTTTATTATTATGTTTGTTGTTGTTGTTGTTTTTGTTGTTTTTTTTGTTCTATTTGCATTTTTGTTTTGTTGGTTTGCTGTTTGGATTTTTGATCTTTGTTTTTGTTTTTTTTTTGTGCAATGAGGTTTTAAAATTTAGTGACATTTAGTGCGGTTAAATTAGCAGCTGAATAAAATTTCTCGACAAGCTACAAAATATATGAAACAATTAAAATGTTTATTGGACGCATTACATAATATTATTTATTTGCTTTGTTACTTTTTATATTCATCGATTTTTCCTTATGCAATTTTGTCTGACTAAAATTTACTAAAAATTAAAATATATTTGTCCCAAGGACGAGCAACATTATGGAAATGTATAAGGTCAGGCCATTTTCATTAAAACTTCTCATGTAATACTTCAATAAGAAAAAAAAATGATGATTTGAGTACTTCAGAATTACATAACGCAAATCAGATGAAATTTTGGTGAATTTGTCTATGGCTTTTGCAGAAAATGACTTAAAGCACTTGCACATTATCGCAAGAAATGATAATATTCATTTTTTGGTTTAGGGCCGATTTTGCTTAAGAAATTAATGATTAAATCTGTTTCAAAATAATGCGTAGAAAATTAGAATGGTAAAAAATAAATTTTTTAAATTTGAAGCTAATGTTTTCCAATAAATTCAGATCTTACGTTTTCAACGAAGTTGAAAAGTTTTTGAAGAGGCATTAATAAATAAATACAATAAATAATTAGTCATTATTTATAAGGCTTTTCGATACTAAGGCCAATATTTCTACAACAATTTAAAATTACAATAGACAATAAAATAACCAAAATAACAATAACAATCTAAATATATGAATAACAAAATAACATATACTAAAAAATCAATAACAAAATCATATACTAATTTAACAATTAACAATAAATCAATAAATATACAAAAAAATAAAATAACCAATAAAAATACATAACAAAAATTAACATAACAATAACAATAACAATTAACAATAACAATAACAATACATTAACAATTAAAAAAAAAATAACAATAACAATAACAATACAATAACAATAACATATACAATAAATAACATAACAATAACAATACAATAACAATAACATAAGAATAATAACAATAACATAACTAAAAATAACAAATAACAATAACTAACAATAAATAATAACATTATATAAATAATACAATAACAATAACAATAACAAAAAACAATAACAATAACAATAACAATAATATCAATAACAGTTAACATATAAAACAAATAACATCAATAAAACATAAATATTAATACAATAAATAACAAAACTACAATAAATTACACTCATCATAACAAAAAAATAACATAACACTTTACATCAATAACATACTACTCAATCATTCTAACAATAACAATAACAATAACAATAACAATAACAATAACAATAACAATAACAATCAATAACAATAACAATAACAATAACAATAACAATAAACAATAACATACAATAACAATAACAATAACAATAACAATAACAATAACAATAACAATACAATAACAATAACAATAACAATAACAATAACAATAACAAAAAACAATAACAATAACAATAACAATAACAATAACAATAACAATAACAATAACAATAAAACAATAACAATAACAATAACAAAAAACAATAACAATAACAATAACAAAAAACAATAACAATAAAAATAACAATAATATCGGCAATTAACAGTTTAAAGTTATTAAAACAAATGGCTTGCCATAAAACTATATAAGTGGGATTAATACAATAAATACCAGAAGCTACAAAAATGTACTACTCATCCGATAACAAAATATATATCACATACCAGCCACATTCATCATATTTTCTATCTCTTTCTATCTTGATTTCTCTCTTCCATTCTTTCTCGCTTGAATCTCTGTATTGCATGAATCGTGCATACACGTAACTAAATGGATGGCACAACTCATCCAAATATGCATTTAAAATAATAATAAAGTAAAGTAAACTGATCCACTATAAAAAAACGTACCAAACGGACCGATTCATTTGATTCATTCGATTCATTCATTCATCAAATTAAATCAGCATTCATATGACTTATTGTTGAGATTTTTGTAATGCCATTTCCTGTTATATATTTCTCATTTCATTCTCATTCTCATTGTCATTCTCATTCTGATTTCATTTTTTCGAAACCAACCATATTTTTGTCCACATTACCATCCCTTGTGTACAAAAACAATCACTACCATCATGTCACTTGTGCTATTCTTCCTCTGTTTTTTTTTCTGCTCTTTTGCTTGGCTTTTTTTCCGTTTTTTATTTTTGCTTAATTTGATGTGGGCTCGTTGAAAATGGCGCATTATTGTGAATATTTTAATATTTATGTGTGCGATGGTATATGCCCACACAAAATTTTCATTTCAATTGAAATAAAATTCAATTATTTACGTGTGTGTGTGTGCGTGTGTACAATACGATACAATTAAAATGTACTTAAAACATACAGCAATTGTATAAAACAATTCCAAGGAGCCCGTATACATAGATATTCTCATAATTTAGGGCATATTTAAAAATTTTTTAAATCATGTACATTTTGTGTTTAATAACAAATTGAAAACCACTAATTTCCAGATATTTTTTCGTTTTGTTTTTTTTTCTTTTTTTCTTTTTTGGCAAGTGACGATATTTTACCTTTATGTTCTCATACCAGAAGAAAGGTCTAGTAAATATGAAAAATCTTTTTTATGGCAAATGATCCATTAAACCTCTTTCATTTAATCTAAATTATGCATACAGATTCATTTATTTGTGTATAATTATTATAAATGATTTTTATGCAGTTATTTATTAAAGTGTGACTCTTTTTTTGTTAAAATCTGGCCCTACAAATAGAATGATTTAATTCTGGCAATTTTCAATGGCCTTCTTCATAAAAATTGTCATCAAAACAATTCAAAAATGTCTTTCCAAGGTTTGCTCGCACAAATTAATGACATATAACTAAATGGTTGGCACAATTCATCCATAGTTAGGTAGATGGATTGATTTGTACGTGTATTCTCAAGGGATTAAAGAAAAAGTTGACTTCAAATTGATAGTTAAGCAAAAATGTGACTATTTTAAACCTTTTGCTAGAATACTTTGATTCTACGAATATTTCACATTTCACATTTCTAAATCTAATTACTTGTTACACCATCCTCGTATGAAAATATACATTTCTACTTATATTAATTATGCATTTCCTATTTGTGGGATTTAAGTAAACTAAAGGAAAAAAAGTATTGAAAAAAAAATTATGTTTTACGTTTTTATTGCTTTAGTTTTTTTAAATATTATTATTATTAGCTGAGTTGTCTTGCGGAATATATATATATATATATATATTTAAATTTACAGATATATGAAATTTTTATTTAACTGTAATCGAATCATTGTCCATCCTATCAAACTATTTTACTCTTAATGAAATATTTACAGCGCATAAAAAATATGACATTAAAATGAAATGAAAAAAGTTTTCACACGACAGCTTTTTTAAAGATCATTGAAAATAATTGAAATACAAAGTGACTAAATTAAGAAAATTTTACTTTATTGTATTTTTTTTTTTTTTGGTATTATTGTTAAGGAGCAATAAATATGATGATTATCTTGATTAAATTAACTGCTAACTATTCAATGATAATCAAAGAAAATTGCTTACATTTTTCTTTCAATTCAGTTGGAGATCATTTAACAAAAACTTAAGATAAATATATGCTGAAATTGAATTGAATTGAATTGAATTGTTCGTTAATGTTTTTATTATGCAAAATATATACAATTTAAATATAATAATCGTAACTGAACTGAATAAGTCAAATGGAAAGAGTGAAGCGAAATTTTAGATATCCATATTTCTCTGCTTTATTTACTTTATTCTAAATATTATGCTTAATTTATATATATTAAGATTGTGTTAAAATATTTCTAGATAAAATTGAAATTGTAACTGAAAACTGAAAATTGAAAACTGTACTAAAACCAAACTGAGAAAACAAATTGAAGTGCAGTGAGTGTTTTACATGCACACCTGGCATGAAGGCTTAACTGCATGGTTCACATACGTACATAATGAGCGCTAGTGTTGGTAGTCACGTCACGCAGGGTGCATGTTACCGTCACGACTAGCTTCCAATTTAAAGTCTGTATTGCACTTTATATACATGGCTTTATCTTTGGTATCTAGATTCGGAGCCATCCTATTACTCCTAGGTTTAGCTTAAATTAGCCCAATAAGCCTAACCAGCTGCCCATTTTATTCAGAAATTTGAACCTTGCACGACAAGCATATATGAGCAACGCCCGCGACTTGGGCACCACAGCCCCCACGAAGCCAAACTGAATATCACCACAATGGGCATATTAAAACTGGTGATCCCGTGGTACCAAATTAAGTCTTTGCATCTGAATTCGTAACTCACGATGCCTCTTGATGGCAACGGAGAACCAACAACCATCTCATGAGGTACTCCCAATTGGGCAGGTGCATCTCGGGACTAGTTGCCCCCAACAAATTGAAGTGACATTTTGGTGCTGTTTGCCATAATGTAATACAAAATCACATACTTGATGTGATTTATATATGACTGAATTAATCCAATTTAACGCTGTTACAATTACACAATTACACTAAACAAAATGAGAATGCAGTATCATGAGGCAATGGAATGGATAATGCCACGAAATAACGCATGATATATAAATGTATTTTATAATAAGATAAAAGCTGAAATTGTATTATAAGTCTAATGAAATATGCTTTCTATAATTTTAATACATCGTGTTATAAATCAAAGGCCATTTTTAATGTTTATATTATTTATATGAATTATCATAATGAAAAATACAAATATCAAAATTTTGGTAAAAGCTTTTAAATTACTTGAAGCAGCTGCACGGGTCCAGATAGCTATTTAAATATGTCATAAAAAATCTAAGTTTTAACTACTATCGAAAGAAGAAGAAAGTGCTTTTCCTTTCCTTTAAATTAAAACAAATAGAATTCAGAGTTTATACCCCTAAATTCCAATAGAATTTTGCACGTACTTAAAACTATTTTTGACATTTAAAGACTATTTTAAAAATCGCATAAGCCTTCCATATGTCTGACTTTACATGACTTATTGACCTATATATTACACCTTTAAGTAGTTTAATTTAAGTCAGCTTATTTTCTATGCCTACACAAATGCTTTTAATGCATAAGACTCTATTGTGTATGTGTGTGTATTTATGTGTGTGTATGTGTGTATATAAAAAAATAATTGAAAAGTAAGTAGCAAGTGATATTCTTATATTTATTATTAGCATTATTTAGATAGCATTCTAAATAACTTTCAATTGAGGCCAGATTCTTTTCACTTTTCATTCTATCACATTTAATTTCACATGTAATTGAATAATTTGTTTACACCAAAACTAAAAAAAAAACTAAAAAAAAACGTAAAAAAAATTCAATTTCTATATTCAAAATGTATTTATTTAATAATAAATATTTTTCATGATATGGGCCGTATCATTGTAATAGCAGCAGCATTAATTTGTCAAGAAAAAAATGAAAGAAAAGAAAATTAGAAAGTAAAGCAACACTTATTTAAAAAATCAAGTAAAAGAATTTGATGTCAGTCGAGTTGTTGTAATGAAACATTTTGAGAATATAAATTTTCCAATATTAAAGTGTGCTTTAAAACTGTTTTAGATTTCTAAATTCTTCTAAAAAAAGATGCATTTTAATATTGCAAAATTCCAAGGAAATTGTCGCTTTGAAATAAAATTTTTTTCGATTACATTTATCATGAAAGTTCAAATGAAAATTTAGGCCTAATAAAGTGAGAAAATGAACGATTGAATTTAAAAAATTTGAACCTAAAGATTTAAATTTATTTAAAAAAATCTAAAAAATTCTTAAATTTCTATTTTTTATTAATTTGATTACTTTTCATTATTGAATTGTTTAATTTAAATAAAAATTTTATAATTTTTTACATAATTTAAAATACAAATTTGTACAAATTAAAATTTTCATTAAAATTATCTAAAATTTACATACTTAAATTTTTTACTTAAATGTTAAGATTTTAATTAAATTTGAAAATTACATAAATTTTACATAAATGTGAAAATTTTACATTAAATTTGAAAATTACATAAATTTTTACATTAAATTGTGTAAAATTTTACATTAAATTTGAAAATTACATAAATTTTACATTAAATTGTTAAAATTTTACATTAAATTTGAAATTACATAAATTTTACATTAAATGTGTAAAAATTTTACATTAAATTTGAAAATTACATAAATTTTACATTAAATGTGTAAATTTTACATTAAATTTGAAAATTACATAAATTTTACATTAAATGTGTAAAATTTTACATTAAATTTGAAAATTACATAAATTTTACATTAAATGTGTAAAATTTTACATTAAATTTGAAAAATTACATAAATTTTACATTAAATGTGTAAAGTTTTAAATTAAATTTGAAAAGTTACATAAATTTTACATTAAATGTGTAAAATTTTACATTAAATTTGAAAAATTACATAAATTTTACATTAAATGTGTAAAATTTTACATTAAATTTGAAAAATTACATAAATTTTACATTAAATGTGTAAAATTTTACATTAAATTTGAAAAATTACATAAATTTTACATTAAATGTGTAAAATTTTACATTAAATTTGAAAATTACATAAATTTTACATTAAATGTGTAAAATTTTACATTAAATTTGAAAAGTTACATAAATTTTACATTAAATGTGTAAAATTTTACATTAAATTTGAAAAGTTACATAAATTTTACATTAAATGTGTAAAATTTTACATAATTGAAAATTACATAAATTTTACTATTAAATGTTAAATTTTACATTAAATTTGAAAATTACATAATTTTACTTAAATGTGTAAATTTAGATTTAAATTTGAAAATTACTAAAAGTTTTACATTTAAATGTGTAACCCTTTTTTTTTCTTCTTCTTCTATTTTTCTAGTATGTTGGTTTTATTACACAAAATTATCTTTTGTATACTCATTATGATTAATCATCCACAACTACTTGTTACATATGCCACAATTTATAAGGTATATAAATTTTATTAAAACTTTTGTTACATTTGGAACAAAATGTCAAGAAGTAGGAGAAAATTTCAAAAAAAAAAAAACAAATTTTTTTTTTATATTCAAATGTTTGCTCTGCTTGTTGTGGGCCCTCTTGTTCTATAACCAAAACTTTTTTATGTCCATTATAAAATGGGCAAAATCATAAGAAATTCTTCTAAGCAGTTTGTTAATGCAAATGAATTAAATCGTTAAAGTTATTACAATTAATATCTTAAAAGTCTTTTGTATAATATAAATAAATTTTGTATAATAAAAGGAATGAATTTTCATGATTAGCTAAATAAAAATTAAATAAAATTAAGCGCGCCTTCTTTATAATTTTGCACAATCAATTTTTAGTTTGATTTTCATTAACTTAATTATTTGTCTTTATTAGCCGATTTAATTTATCTTAGAAATCAATTTTGAGTGATGGTTATACTTAGATTTGATATCAGTCCAATTTAACCCTCTTAGTTTTGTTTACTCCTTAGATTCTTAGCATTGGAAAAATAGGCAAACATTTCTAAACATTCTAAATCAATGGCCAAAGACCAATGGCCTCAAGTCTAATCTTGGCATAGATTTCTCATTCATATATCAAAAAAATATGGTATTAGAAAGATGATACAATTGAAAGAGTTTGGATGTCAGTCATTATGGAATTAATAACAAGCACACAAATCGTGCACAAGCTTATAAGGGCCGTATGGTCAACTTTTAATTAAATCAATTGAACATTATTTTATATGTTTCTGTTTATTTTATTTAAGTTCTTGTTATTGTTATTGTTATTGTTATTGTTATTGTTATTGTTATTATTGTATACAATTTTCTGAAAGCGACAATTGTGACAATTGTGACAATTGTGACGCTGTCCTCTGCATTATAAATCTCATTTGGATGCGTCAGTGAGAGTTGAAATGATAAAGAATTATTAAAGATCTCAATTAAGTGTGTATGTATGCACTTCTAGTTGAATCATATGTGTTTAGTACAAATAAAAAAATAAAAAGCAAAATAGTCACCAGAATGGACATGAAATTATGAAATAAGAAAGTGAAGAGTAATAGTCCCCGGATTTGAGTGAAATTGCTCATTATTATTACAATTATTAGTCAGAGAAAGATGTTGATAATAGTTTATACATTTCTACATACCTCAATCAATAAGTTACCAGTTGAATATAAAAATCATTTTTGTCATTTTTTTCTGATAAGGTTTTAAATTTATGATTTTATGACTTCTTTTGTGAGATTTCTTTTAAAAATCATTACCGAATGTCTATGGCCTTTCAATAATTTATTGACCCATGTAATTTATATATATACATGTCATACATATTTATACATGTCAGATGCCAAAATTTATGCGGGAGGAGTTAAAAAATACAACCAACTTAAATTAAAAGCGAAAAAAAAAATAAAAGGAAATAAATAAATGAAAAAATGAAAATTAAAAAAAAAATACAAAACGTTCAAAGAAAAAAAGACGCAATTTATTATGAGAAATTAACAACAACAACAACAACAACAACAACATTATAAAATCATTATAATTTCACTCAAATAAAAATGTTGACTTGAGGTTGAAAGCGATCACAAATTTAAATCAGTTGGTAATTTGAGCTCGATCAGTGAACTGAGCTTTCTTTTTGTATTTGATTTCTTACTTGATATGGCCTTAAAAAATTCAAAATTTTTTTTTTTCAAATAATTCTTTGTCTTTATACAACTTAATCATAATTTCTAATACATTACAAATATTTTAATAAATGATTATTTGAAGTTATGGCCCCAAAAGGAAAGTACAAAATTAAAATCAAACAAAACAAAAAAAAAACCCAAAAGAAAAGAAATTAAAATTGAAGTAAATTTTAAGATCTAACCAACATCTAAATAATAAACAGAAAAATTCAAATTTTACAAACCAAAAAAAAAAAAGGAAATGTATAATAAATAAATAAATAAAAATCAAATGCAAATAAATTTAAAAACACACTAAGAAAACTTTTACAAAAATCAATTTTATATGAAAAATGAAAAAAATTGCCAAAATATATAAAAGTAAATGGCAAAAAGAATAATTGAAATGAATTAATAAAATTTACAAAATAATAATCAATAACAAAAACAAAAACAATAACAATAACAATAGCAAAAGCAAAAGCAAAAGCAAAAGCAAAAGCAACAGCTAAATAAAAAACCAAAAAGCAAACGTTCAATCTTTATGCTATAAAGCACAATCCACAACGTTGGGGGCTTTGAGGTTAAGAGCCCTATATACATACATACATGTGCTCGTGTGTGTGTGTGTGTGTGTGTGTGCATATGTAAATATAACCAGATAATCCTTATCACAATTATTTGCTACAGCCAGTTGCTTGTGCTTTGCCTTTCCAGCGTTTTCGTTTTCTTTTTTTTTGTTGTGTTTGGCTTTTTTTTTCTTTATTTTTTTAAAATTTTTTTTAAGCGACATATATTTATATGTTTAAATGTGTGTGTAAGTGCGCGTGTTGTATTACAACTAAAAAAAAGTCTGGCGTTTTTGTTTTGCGTTTTTCTTTTCTTTTTTTTTTTTTTTGCTTTCTTTTAAGTCATTTTTTTTTTTAGTTATTTTTGTAGTTATTTTTATAAATTTTTCTTTTTCCACATTCATAATTTCTTTTTAGTTTCTTCGGTATCTTTATCTTTTGCCTTCTCTTTGTTTTTCTTTTGTCTTCTTCTTAGTTGATACATTTTCTGAATTTCTTTACTTTCTTTTGCGAAATTTCTTTATTATTATTGTACTTATAAGTAGAAGTTTTTATTGGATTTTGTGTTATCTTGAGATTTTTTTTATTGTTGTTGTTATTGCTTTTATGTTTTTTTGTTTCTGTTTACTATTTTTATGCTTCTTAAAGTTTATTTTTATAAAAATAAAAATATACAATTCATCTTTAGAAGCATTTTACAGCTTAACTTTGAAAAACGCCATTGAAAAATTCGACTAACGGGAAGGCTTAACTTGAAATTAGCTTAAAAATGTTTACATAAACTTGAATTAATTTTTCAATGTTACAAGAAAATTTTGCGTATCTTGCGGTAAATGTTTGCTATAAAATATTTCTTGGGTATATGCCTGCCTATTGATTTTTAACGTCCCTCATATGATCAGGTTTTCTTAATTTTTAATTTAAGTAACTAAAATTGAATTATTATCGATCGCTTTTGTTTGAAATATTAAATTAGAACTTCACAAAATTTGCCATATCAAAATCTTTAGTTATTGAGTTATGCCGGTTTCGACTTAAGCTGATGAGGAAATGGCACCTTCATAAAATTTTGAAGCCTTAAGTGTCAATGAAAACCATTTATCTACTTCAATTAGCAATTCCAATAGCAAATGCAATGAAAGCAATATATTGCTTTCATTAGTATGAGAAGAAATTATAAAAAAGGAAATGACACTCAGTCAAGAATACCAACCATTTTTTTTTATTTTTTATTAAATTTTCACCAATTTTATTTTTCTATAATGCAGCTACATAAATGATGAAATGTTAATGATGAAAATTAAACAACTTCTTCCTTCATTAGGTACTTTTTCATTTAACTATAATAAAGAGGTATAAATAACTTAATACAGTGCTCTCTAACTCTTCATTCTAATTCTAAGTTTATTCAATTGACTTTTGGCATTTCTTTTTGTTGTTGTTGTTTTTTTTTGTGCTACACTAAAAATTTAATTTTTAAGTTAATTTCATAGCATCCATTAAGCATCCGCATATTAATTTATTCCTTGCAATTTATATAACTATCGTTATACTTTTAAAGTTCGCATTAAGTTACTACTGGCAGCCAATTTGAGTAGTTAATTTGAGTAGTTAATTTAGAGTATAATTTTTTTCCTTTTTTCGTTGCAAGTTTTCTTTTCCTAAGTAACCTGTAGATTTTGCTAAAATACTTTGCAATATTTAACGGTTAAAACGGTTGGTTAAAACGGTTGAAACGGTTGAATTCGTTGAATACGCCCATAATTTTATAAAAATTTTAAAGGTTTTCTTAAAACTCGTTTGGAAAATTGAATAAAATCATGGAAATTATACTAAAAATTCATGTTAATAAGAAAAATTTCAAAAGTCATACTAAATTATTCTAAAAGATATTTCCATCTCTTTTTTTTATAAGAAAAATTCTAAAACTTTCTTATCATTGAGATTTATTGAATATTTATGATATAACTTGAATCAAATAAGTCACCATTTTTATATTAGCATTTTATATGCGTATGCCGGTTAATTTAATTTTATATTTTATATTAAACAAAGAAAAAGCAAGTGAAATTACAAAAGATATTTAACACTAACATTTTATATTTACAAATTTTGAATAATTCACTTTAAATATCATGAATTAAGTTTGACTTAAATTTATATTACTATGGAAAAGGTTAAGGGTAAAGGGTAAAGGGTAAAGGGTAAAGGGTGACTATTTCAAATTAAATAAAAAAATATAAAAAGAAAAAAAGTATTATCAAACGAAATTTATCATACAAATGGATGAGACTTTGTGGTTATAAAGGACAAACAATGCGATTAGTCAAATGACTCTTAAAACTTTAAGGCAGATTTATTATTAAAGTAGTTAAACAAATTTTTTTTTTTTTTTGATGAAATCATTCATCATTCCATTCCTGCTACATTTACATTTAAAAAAAGGGAGGGAAAAGATTTTATGTGGGATTTTTGCAAAATGTAAATAATATTAATATTCATTGTAATAGCTCCATAAGGATATAAAGGATATAAAGAATGACAAGTGAAAATGAAATAAAATAAACTGAAATTTGTATAAAATTTCTTTCAATTATAAACATTTTGCCATTCCTTTTATCATGCTTTCTTTAATTTATTATTTATTGAAAAATTAAATTTTTTTATAAAAATATTTTAATATCACTTCATAAAGAATAAGTATAATCACTTTTCCAAGTCACTTCTATTAAGAATACTTAAAAATTAAAGTTGACAGCAAATATTTGAATATTTTGTTTAATATTTCATAAAGAAGTTTATCAGTTTTCGAATTTTGAAAAATTAAGATATTTAACAGTGAGAAAAGCAACAAAAGTTCTAATTAAAACAACATTTGCTTAAAGAAATTTAAGAAATTAATTCAAAATCCTAAACTTTTTCTGTTTTTTTTTTGCTTTTTTCAATTAAATTTTTCAAATGCACATCTCGTCAGATATTTCTTTTGTACTTTCTAAATTCTTGAAAAATTTTACATGTCACAAAATTTTTATGTCACAAACTTGAAATATTTTCTATACATTCATCTATTAAATATAAATAATTTATGTGGACCGAGTTATGTGCGAAAAATAATACATCAATTTTTATATAAAATACAAATAACATATAAAATAAATGAAACAAAAATGTACAAATTTGATTGAAATAACTTTTCTTAGGCATTTTATTTTGTCTCTTAATTTCAATATCAATTTAAAAAATATTTATAAGCTAAACTAGAATTTAAATAAACATTTCTTCTACCACTTTTATTTGTCTAAGAGTTAAATAAAAAAATGCAAAAAAAAAATTTTTTTTTAATTTAAATTTTAAATTTTAAATTATGAGCTTAAGTATTTAATTGCAATTAAATCATCTAATGAAAATTTTAATCGCATTTATTTAATGTCCATTATAAATTTTATTATAATTTCATTTTATATTCTATTATAAATTTTCATTTGCAGATTTTAATACAGATTTCTTTCAAATATGCTACATTATTTTTCAAAATTGTTAAAAAAAAATTTATATAAATTATCATTGAAATTTTCTTCTCCAAAAAGACCAATAAGTAGAAAATATATGACCATTTAATTAAGCATGCTTAATTTATGCTTAATGTCCATCTGTCCTTACTCATATTATAAACATTTTTTAAGTAATAGGCGTGTCCAAACGACCTGCAAAGTTAAACTTACGTACAGTCATTTTGATGCCCCTTTTTTTTTTTTGGAAATTATTTTCCCAATTTAAAAATAACTCTTTACTTATGAAATGTAGATGAAATTGATCTGCTGTTGGAAAGTTTTTCTGTATAAATAGACATATCAAAAGTGTTCTCGAAATTCAATTTCCTTTTAACGATAATTATAGCAATTCACTATGATCATTTAATTGAATCTTTTTTTAACCTTATTAATAAGCAGTTCAAGTATTTTTTATTATTGAATAACTCAATCAAAGGGAATTTATTTAATAATGTCAATAAAGAATATAAAATAACAAGATTGTCAATAAAATTATTAATTAAGTTTCTTTGTATTTTATTAATGGCATCTCACATTTTCGGGTCAGGGTAATAGAAGAGATTTTTTCATTTAATTAAATGAT
Source organism: Melophagus ovinus (assembly GCA_023089585.1). Lineage (NCBI taxonomy): Eukaryota > Metazoa > Arthropoda > Insecta > Diptera > Hippoboscidae > Melophagus > Melophagus ovinus. Next base: position 11,119,098 of record JAKKIB010000177.1, read on the forward strand.
GATATTGTGACGCAAAGAGCGTCATTCTAAAACATTTTTTTTTAGTTATTATTTTTATTTTAATTTTTTTTTTTTTTTTTTGTTATACTTTTTACTTAAGAAAACACTTGAGTTTTTTTTATAGAAAGCAAAAATTAAATGAAATTGATTATAATGACATTTTGAAATCGCATAAATTTTTTATTAACTAATACTTTTTAAGTCACTTTAACGTTTTATTAATTTTGGACGACCTTCCTTAGAATTTGCACTCACATGTCTCTCATGATCTTTCATAGCCATTTTATTATAATGTAATTACAGTCACTTAAGTTAAGACTTTATATAAAATTATTATATTAATACATAAAGAATTAATTAATAGTAACAGAAAATTTTTGTCACAAATGTATTTTATTTTATTGTATATAAAAATAAAGTTCAATTTATAAAGCAAACAATCAAAAATGCCTACAAGTTCAATTAAGTCAATTTAGAATTTAAATTTTAATTTTTTTTTTAATTTTAAAGTAATTTAAAATTTTATAATATGAAAAATGATTTAACAAGCAATTACATTGTAATTAAAATGATTTGAAACTAAAGAAAGTAAATGGGAATTTTTGTGATACTACGAGTTGAGGGTTAAATCTATAAATTAGAAAGCACTCTTAAAAAATTTACATACTTTGGTAAAATATTTAAAATTATGCATTTCATGTAACGCAGTAAACCATACAAAAATTTTTCAAAAGACATAAAATTATTAAAGTTCCATAATGAACTTTTCAAACCATTTCAAACTTTCACCTTTTACAATACAAAAAAAAAATTATTCGTAATATCTCTTATTTTTATTATTGTTGTTCTAATATTTCATTAAAATTTTTAACTTTGCATTTTAAGTTCACCATCTAACACAAAACGAACCAACAGTCAAAAGAAATTGCGAATTTATTTCTGATCAAAGTTTTCCTTTAGAAATTTCCCTTAAAAATTCTTCAATATATTTAGCAAAATGTTTGTCAATTTAGTAGATTTATTTCTTGTTTACAAGAAAACCACAAAGAAAAAAACTCTTCAAATGATAGCAAAGTAGATTCAGTAAGTCCTTTCAGTAAATGGCAGCTTTCAAAAAAACCAACAGCATAAAATGTGCAACAGCATGTGGCGTGCAAAACTTTTCACTTGAACAATCAAAAAAGTCTATAAAGAAAAAAAAAAATTAATAATACTAATAACAAAGCAAATAATATATAAAAAATATAAAAATCTCTATATATAAATATCATTTTCTAAGAGCAGGCAATCAAAGACAAATCTTAACATGCATTTCCGTTCACCTAGCAAATCAGTAACATTAACAAAAGCAAAATATGAGAAAAGAAAAACAGCAACAAAACCAAAGATTAAAGAAGAAAAACTTATAATTTTAGTTTTCATTTTTTTTTTTTATTTTTTTTTGTTTTGAACTTCCTTCGTTTATGCTGATTGAATTTTGCTGGAACAATAGAATAAATAAAACTGAAACAAAAAGATAAAGAACTACTGAACATGTTAACGTACATCGATATACTTTACTATACTAGTGCGCAGAGATGCTTTACGTTATATAAAATAGAAATAAAATTAAAATAAGAGAACAAAAGAAAAAACGAAAGAAGAAAGAAAAAAGAGAGAAAAATATAATAAAAAAAATCAAATAACAATAATAACATTATGAAAACTCTGTGCCCAAGTGCTTATCAAAGCGATGAGTTGTCAACGGCAACGTTATCATTCACAATAAAAATAATAATATATAATATAATACAATTACAAAATGAATTAATGATATGATTTATTTATATTTTACATAAAATATTTTTCTTCTGCCCTTTATTGCCTAATTTAATATTTTTCTATAAATTTTTTTATGTTTCTTTTAATTGTATTATTTTTTTTTTTTATTTTCTTATTTGCAAATGTTTGCATTTACGGGTTACAAGTATTAGCATAACTTGAAGTAATCGGACTTAATAATTTCTAATTTAAGTAGTTTTTGGAGAACGTACTAGCAAACAAGCATCATTCTGGAGATTTTAGATTTTAAACTACTTTGTATTTTTTAAACGTTATAAATAACTAAAAAATAAATTAAATTTTGTTGTATCATTTAGTTATCAATAAATTTTAATTTTTAAATTTAACTTTATGAATAAGGAGAATTACAGAATAACTATGAATTTAATGGAGGTTTAGTGTTAAATATACTTTTTTATATGGAAAAAAGTCAAAATACAAATTATATAAGCAACTTAATGTATATTTGGTTGCCCAAGGTTTAAGCGGTGGGTTGAACCAACTTTTTTTTTTTTTACTTTAATAATGTCAATAAAGAATATATAAAATAACAAGATTGTATTAAAATTATTAATTAAGTTTCTTTGTATTTTATTAATGGCATCTTCACATTTTCGGGTTCAGGGTAATAGAAGAGATTTTTTCATTTAATTAAATGATGATATTGTGACGCAAGAGCGTCATTCTAAACATTTTTTTTTTAGTTATTATTTTTATTTTTAATTTTTTTTTTTTTTTTGTTATTACTTTTTACTTAAGAAAACACTTGAGTTTTTTTATAGAAAGCAAAAATTAAATGAAATTGATTTAATGACATTTTGAATCGCATAAATTTTTTATTACTAATACTTTTAGTACTTTAACGTTTTATTAATTTTGGACGACCTTCCTTAGAATTGCACTACATGTCTTCATGATCTTTCATAGCCATTTATTATAATGTAATTACAGTCACTTAAGTTAAGACTTTATATAAAATTATTTTTAATAATAAGAATTAATTAATAGTAACAGAAAATTTTTGTCACAAATGTATTTTATTTTATTGTATATAAAAATAAAGTTCAATTTATAAAGCAAACAATCAAAAATGCCTACAAGTTCAATTAAGTCAATTTAGAATTTAAATTTTAATTTTTTTTTAATTTTAAAGTAATTTAAAATTTTATAATATGAAAAATGATTTAACAAGCAATTACATTGTAATTAAAATGATTTGAAACTAAAGAAAGTAAATGGGAATTTTTGTGATACTACGAGTTGAGGGTTAAATCTATAAATTAGAAAGCACTCTTAAAAAATTTACATACTTTGGTAAAATATTTTACGCAAGAAGCTGGCCCATATTATAAAATATTTAAAATTGCATTTCATGTAACGCAGTAACCATACAAAAATTTTTCAAAAGACATAAAATTATTAAAGTTCCATAATGAACTTTTCAAAACCATTTCAAACTTTCACCTTTTACAATACAAAAAAAAAAATTATTCGTAATATCTCTTATTTTTATTATTGTTGTTCTAATATTTCATTAAAATTTTTAACTTTGCATTTTAAGTTCACCATCTAACACAAAACGAACCAACAGTCAAAGAAATTGCGAATTTATTTCTGATCAAAGTTTTCCTTTAGAAATTTCCCTTAAAAATTCTTCAATATATTTAGCAAAATGTTTGTCAATTTAGTAGATTTATTTCTTGTTTACAAGAAAACCACAAAGAAAAAAAACTCTTCAAATGATAGCAAAGTAGATTCAGTAAGTCCTTTCAGTAATGGCAGCTTTCAAAAAAACCAACAGCATAAAATGTGCAACAGCATGTGGCGTGCAAAACTTTTCACTTGAACAATCAAAAAAGTCTATAAAGAAAAAAAAAATTAATAATACTAATAACAAAGCAAATAATAATATAAAAATCTCTATATATAAATATCATTTTCTAAGAGCAGGCAATCAAAGACAAATCTTAACAATGCATTTCCGTTCACCTAGAAATCAGTAACATTAACAAAAGCAAAATATGAGAAAAGAAAAACAGCAACAGAAAAAAACTTATTATTTTAGTTTTCATTTTTTTTTATTTTTTTTTTTTTTGTTTTGTTTTGAACTTCCTTCCGTTTATTGCTGAATTGAATTTTGCTGGAACAAATATAGAATAAATAAGAACATGGCAAAACAAAAAGATAAAAGAAACAACTAAACTGAACATGTTAACGTAACATAACGATATCACTTTACTAAGTACTAGTGCCGCAGGAGATGCTTATACGTTATATAAAATAAAGCAAAATAAAATATAAAAATAAGAAGAAACAAAAGAAAAAACAAAAAGAAAGAAAGAAAGAAAGAAAAAGAAATAATAATAAAAAAAATCAAAATAAACAAAATAATAACAACTTAATAGAAAAACTCCTGCTGCCCAAGTGCTTATCAAAGCGATGGAGTTGTCAACGGCAACGTTATCATTCACAATATAAAATAATAATAATAATAATAATAATAACAATAATAACAAAATGATATTTAATGAGTGATGATTTATTTATATTTATACATAAAAAATATTTTTCTTCTGCCCTTGTATTTACCTTAATTTAAATATTTTTTACTTATAAATTTTATTATGCTTTTCTTTTTAATTGTAATATTTCTTTTTTTTTATTTTCTTTAATTTGCAAATGTTTGCATTTACTGGTTACCAAAGTTATTAAGCAAAACTAGGCAAAGTATGGCTTGTAAGATATTTTTATTAGCGGAGACCAGCAGCACCACAATTACAAATCAAAGTTCCTAAATATTTACACAAATTTCAAATGTTTAGATGCTTTTTTGCAATTGAACGTAGTAACTAACGCTTAAAAAAGGCACAGCATTCTTATTACAAAAATTTTATGGATGGTAAGTTTTAGATTAGTTAAACAATAACGTTTGTTAATTTTTTTAATATTAACTTGACTTTATAAGAATCAAAGCTCGAAAGAAAAATATTTTCTGTGAATTAAAAAAATTTTTGTTGATATCGATTTTTAGTTATCAAATATTTAATTTTATTCTTTTGCTAAAATTCCTTATGAGTCTTCTATGCATATGATTATGGCACATTCTACAGCATAAACGTTTATCGTATTTATTCGTGGTTTGCTGTTTAATCTCCTTGTTTTATGGAGCAATTGAAACAACTTTTTTTTTTTTTAGCATTTTTCTAGCTTTTCAAACAAAGATATTTACATTAAGAATGATCAATTTATATATCTACAATCAAGATCTAATTTATCTATAGACTTATCAGTTACACATTTACACACAAATCATTCATTCATGTAAATGAAATTTTTTAATATTGTGCCATATAAATAATATTAACATTTATTCATTATTATCATTACAATTATTATTTATATTATTATTATTATTATTGTTGTTGTTGTTATTATTATTATTGATATTATTGTTATTATTCTTCTTCTTATTATTATTCTATTTACAATGAAGAAAATAATAATGATGATAATATTGTTGCTGTTTACTCTTCTTCTTATTATTATAATTGAGATTTATGTAAATGATTTATTTAGATAAGACATTTTTATACTCATATATTTAATGTCATGTTAGTTTGAATTTATGAAGAGATGACGAAAGCCTAAATAAAGAATTTTGTAAAATTGTTATGATTACATTTTGTTTTGTATATTTTATAGAATATTTAATAAAATGTGTTGATTTTCATCAGATTATTACAATGTAAATAAAATTAATGATTTAATTTACATTGATTTATACATATTTATAAAAGGATTTATATTTAGAAATTTATATAAATGTAACTCAAAATGAAATTAGTTATTGTAGTGAGATTTCGAAATTACAAATGAATTAATTATATATTATCAAAAATTATTGATTTAATTGCAACAATTTGTAGCATCAAATTTTTTTACAACAATTTCTCAATAAGTCCCTACTGGCCATCCCTAAAAATACTAGTTGCAAATTTATGACAAAAAATATATTTATTATGCTTTTGGAAATTGGTCTTTAGTTTGTTTAAGAGACAACTAGGCGGAAGTAACTTCTTCTTCTCACAACAATAAGATTTTTGGCCATCACTCGGTTACCATTCATTAACCAAGAAAATAAGTTACATTTGTTTCTGGTAATCTGAAAATTAATAAATATAAGAACATATGATCGCATTTCATGTTTTTCTGTAAACTAAATATTATCAAAATTTTATTTATGTTCACATTTATTTATTATTAAATTTTTTTTTAAGCCATTCTATTATTCTGTTAGAAGTTACTCTGTTAGAAGTTATCTGTTTTTATATTTAAATACCGAAACTCAAGAAGTGTTTCAATAATATTTAACATTTAATCACTTTGGCAATCGAAAATAAAAATATCTCAAACAAAACCAAAAAAAGAAAAAGAGGGAAATAGTTGAAAATGCCTTAAATTTCATCTTACAAAATCAAATTATTGCAATTTTCTCAATATTTTATAAAATATTTATATAAAAGACTTTGTAATGCTAAAAATAAAAAATAGTTATTATTACAAGAAAATTGGAAACAGTTGTTTATGTATGTATTTAATGTTACACAAAATCAACAAAACACAAAACACCAAAATAATGGAGTTACAGAAGAGAATGAAGCAATAAACAAAACATCCAAACAAGCAACTTTGAAATTGAACTGAGACATTGTGAAAGAGAATAGACAGTGAGAGAGAGAGAGAGAGGAGAGTGATAGAGGTAAGTTGAAAAGTAACTGTAACTTAACATTCTTTCTAACTGTGATTCTTGTTTCTTCATTCTTTTGTTATCATTTTCATTTTCATGTTATTTAGTTAAGTTTTTCTTGTTTTTGTTTTTTATATAATTTTTCTTTTTTTTAAATTTTTTTCTGTTTTATACGAGAGTTTCTAAAACACGTACAAATGACAACAGAACATTTATATAAATGCAAAATCAGCCAAAAACCGTTAAACACATTCATTCATGCCAACAAACTACACACACACGCATGTATGCATCATACGCATGCATACACAGTAAAAGAGAGAGAGAGGGAGAGAGAGAGAGAGGAGAGAGAGACTAAGAGAAAGAATGCAATATAATTGTGTTGTTTTCCTTTTACTTTTCTCTCTCTCTCTCTGCTTTCTTTTTTCTGCTTTCTGTTTTCTGCTTTAAGAAGAAATAATAAACAGCAGAATATAAGATATTCCTGAAAAAATCTCAGTTAATGTGTGTGCTTGTGTAGTAATAATGATGTAATGTAATGTTATGTATTGTATTATATTGATACGAGCAATATCAGCGTTTCAAATGGTATAAATATTAAAGTGGCATAGAATTTCACACGTAAAACTTGCATTATTAACACGTACAGAAGATTTCTTATATAAATTTGTTGTTATTGGCAATGCCAGCATTTTATTGTTGTTTCAATTGATAACTTACATTTAGATTTCGTAAAATAAAATATAAGTTTCTCTATTCTCAAAAATGATGATTAAAAAAATAGTGTTATGAAAGTGTGAGAAAGAAATAGATATAGAGAAGTAAAATATAACCATATAATAGATAGAAAAATTGCTAATGTAAATAGAGCAATATTTTGTAGTAAAATATTTATAATGCATCTTGAAAAGTTTTGTTTTACAACATCATTAGAAATTATCGAATATGAAGAAAGAATGAAATCAAATACAGTTTGAATGATATTTATATGGCCAAAGCTTTTACTTAACTTTATAATCCAAGACAATTGCTTTTTAATGGTAGCTTCTCTAACTCAGTCTCTCTACCTAAAATGTTATTTTAAAACATCGTACGATTATTGAATTTTTTTATGCAAATTCATTTTAAAAATTCGCATAGAAATCTTTAAAATTTTTCAAGAAAAAAAAAAAGAAACTTTTTATAATCTAAGTGGGAAGTTGCTACCAAAAAAAACTCACAAAAAATCAAATATTCTTTTAATTATCTTAATTTAGTTTAGATAATTCCATCAAAGATAAAATAAAAACACCGAGTGATTCCAAGCCTTTGATCTGTTCCTAACATGCAACCTGTAGAATACTCTAAGCGGCAAAAAGTTTCAAATATTATTAAACTTCAAAAGGTAAGCAAAAAGTAATTGAAGTGTACTCTTCGATTTTTGTACAAAAGAAACTTTAAACATTTTTCAATTCTCCTTTGGCAATAGCACTAAAAAAACAAAAAACAACAAACGCAAAACATTTACCGTTGTACTTGTTATGAAATTTATTGCATTTTAATGGGCGTGGCATAATATTTTTATTATTAAATAATAAGTGAGGACTTCTTACTCGTTGAAGGTAATTGCTTAATTCTTAGACTTCAAAAAATAATTCAAATTCAAATTCAAATTCAGCCATTATTTAAAGGCGTGCCATAAACAGCTTTTAGGATTTGGATAATTCTTTCTATTCCTTACAATAACTTGCTATGAGTGTCTACCCGAATAAAAATCGTAATCACGTTCAATAGAAAAGTGAAACTAAATTAAGGAGAAAGATATTAAAAGAAAAATAGAGTAAAATTTGAAATGAAACAATTTGAATTTTCCCTTCACATTTCACTTGATAAAACCGTACAATACCAATTTTCATACCATGACCCATTAAATTATCACTATTTTATGTAGCTGAATAAACTGCAAAATTTACGATTGTTCAATTTTTTTTCATTTTTATTTTCTTTTTTCGTTCTGTTGTTTTTCTTTTTGTCATAGTTGAAAATGTAAAAGTTTAATGGAGAAAATGCGGTTTGCGGTTTAATCGTAGTAGTAGTAGGCCTCAACTTAAAGATTATCGTACAATTAATGGATTGTACAAATAATTACAACTCAATTAAAAATATCAAATATTTGTTTTATACAAAAAATGCATAAAAAGAAAAGGAAAAAGTTATCTCTTAAATTTCACTTTCTTATGGTTTGTTGTTTTTTTATTTTTATTTTTTTTTTTTGTTTTTTTCCTTTCATACTTTATTAAAAGCTCTTAACTCTGACATTACAATGTTTTGTTGGTGTGTGTTTAGTTCGTTCAATTTTCCATGCTAATTCAGTTAAGATTTTAAGCATATAACTTCTTAGCATACAAGAAACGTACGTACATAAAAACAATGAATTGCTCTATAAGTTTGGGGAAATAGAAAATGAAAAGAAAAATTGCATGGAAATTTTAATAAATATAAAAAAATATAAAGAGGAAAGAAAATTTTCTATGTTCCATGAACTTATTAAACCAATTTAAGTGATAGGTTGCTTAATAAGTTTGCAGAATTTATATTCCAAAAATGTTTGGGCTAAAAATTTTTTTCTGTTATATAAGAATATAAGAAAATTTTATTCCATGAATTTATCAAACCATTTTAACCGGTGAATTGTTCAGTAAGTTCACAGAACTTCTATTACAAAATCATTTGAAGGAAAAAATTTCTCCAAAATAAAAATAAATAAGAAAATTTTGTTCTATAAATTTATTAAACCAATTCAATTGGTTTTATAAGGTTGTTTAATAAGTTTGCAGAATTTATATTCCAAAAATGTTTGGCCTAAAAATTTTTCCCTAAAATATAAGAATATAAGAAAATTTTATTCCATGAACTTCTTAGGCAACCTGTTGCATGAACTTTTAAAATTGTTTAAATATTGAAAACAAATTATAAGAGTAATTTGTTGAATAGAAACTTATATAACAACCGATAATAATCATATATATATTTTAGCTTCTATAAAATTAACATAATTGGAGAAGTTTTTCTTTTTCTTTTAAAATTTATAGTTTTATTTTTTTTATTTATTGCTTAATAAAAGTAAAAAATTAAAACGAAAAACAGAAAAACTGAAAGTCATACATAAATTATAAAAAAAAGGAATTGAAAACACAAATACATAGATATATGCTGCTTATATAAAAACGCATTGTTTTTAAGGGCTGATATTTTCTTTGCTTTCCTTTTTCCTTTTTTTTTTGTTTTTTTTTTTTTATTATTTTTCTTTGGGTTGTTCACACAAATATTTACACATTTTATACATGCCGGAAAATGTACTTTAACTTTTACTTTACGTCTTATTATACAAACATTTTTTTTCTTATAATAAATTTTCTTCTTTTGCCATATAAATATTTTCTTAAAAAGTTTCGTTATATTGTTTGATGATAACGATAATCGTGGTAGCAGCAGAGGTGCCATCAATGTATGTATGTATGTATTTATGTATGTGTATGTGTGTGTGTATGTGTGTACTTTTATTTTCCAAAACTTTTTGTATTAACATAACATATGATATGTGTTAGTATGTGTGAATATGATTTTATACTTTATTTTTTTTTTATGTACAAAGCAACAATGAAGAATACAGAAAAAAAAGGAGGGAAAAAAGGGTAAACTTTCGTTTTTTTTTGATGCCTCTTAAACACACATGCAACTATTGCCACAATAATATTAAGAACCACAACCTTAGCACCAACACCACCAGCAGCAACAGCAACAGCAAAAACAAAGAAAAACAAGCCAAAAAAAAAACATATCAAAATAAGTAGAAAAAAGCAAAAGAAGTGAAAAAAGATAATATGAAGACAGGAACATATGATTTCCTATGTAACCTCTGGCCATTTACTCTCATCATACAAGGAAAATATTTTACATTGTTTATATAAGTCAGTTATAAAAATTTTTGTTTAATTTAGAGAAGACAACAAAACAATTGCTTCTTTTTTATGCTTCTATTCATCTGCTATTTAATTGTGTAAAATGGGAAGAGTGCACTTTAATCTGACAGATTCATTTTCAACAAATCAGCAATAGCTACAACAGCTACAACAATAATACACTTAAATGGAAATGGAAATGGAAAAGTCTACTATTTTTAATTTTCTGTAACTGTTCTGTTCTGTTGTTGCTGTTATTAGTGTTAATAAGTAATAAGTAATAAAAAGTAAGGTCAAAATATATAAATGCAATTTATTATAACACAAGCACAACTACACATACAATCACAATTTGATTTGAAATTCTCAACTTTCCTCAATCATCCTCGTATTAGTTTCATGAAAAACTCAAAGATATTTTATTATCAAATACATTTGCTTGCTTAAGTGCATACACAACACACACACACACATATATATATATATGTATGCATGTAATTTACCATTATCTATAATGAAATAGAAAATGCAAAAGAGAGAGTGATAGAGAGAGAGTAGCATTAAGTTAAAAAAGAGAGATGGTGGTTAGGCAATTTTAAAGAGAAGACAAGTAGTAAAATGCCGGTAAAAGAATGTGTGACATTAAGCAAGATTTAAAATTTTTTTTGTTATGAATAAATTACAAATGAATATAAATGTTTTTTTTTTCTTCTTTTCTTTCTTTCTTCCTTATTGTAGAAAAGTAACATTAGTAACATGAACAATAGCACAAAAATATAGAGCAATATAAACAAAATAAACCGCATTCTATTATATGTATTTATTTGTTGACATATTAGATTAAGTTGCTGGCTAAACAGAAGTGACCCAAACATTTTATTTCTTCATAAATGTCCAATATTGTATAATGAAAAAGGATTTTTTTTCTCTTTTTTTTTTTAAGAAAAATTTCATAGAATTGAATTGAATTGTTTTTCATTATATTTTATAAAGTACATTTTTCTCTTTTTTTAATTAGACTAGAAAAGATAAATCAAAAAGTCCTATATCAAAGAAAAAAAGTGCCACTCAAATTATTCTGCTGAGTAGGAAAGCAGAAAAGGAAAGAATAAGAAAATGCCAAAGTAAAGCATCATTTTGAGGTAAGTAGAATATTTTTATAAAAAAGAAAACTTCCCCATTGACAAACTTCCCCATTTTATATAAAGTTTGACCTTTGAAATTATTTCGATAAATTGTCCAAACGTCTTGATAAACATCTCTTATTTTATAGGCAAATAGTTACGTATACCTTAAAACCCAAACAAACCAAATTGAGAGAATTTGTCAAAAGGTTTCATAAAAAAAATTAAGCAAATATATCAAAACATTTAGTTTTCTTACCTGCCACAAAAATAGTTCTAAAATGGAATGGCGAGGGCTTTACATAAATAATGTTAATCATACGCCCGATATATTGAAGATCCTTTGCATGAACACACGCAAGAAATCTTTGAAATATTGCGACATCATTTTCTTAATGTGAGCGTAAGCCGAATTTAAGTACAATTTTCCTTCTAAATATTAAGAAGCATTCCATTAAAATAGTTTACAGCTGCTTTACGACTAAAGCTAGAGGCACTTTTCTTAATTTAACATCCGTTAAGAAACAGTCTCAGAAAGTAAATTTTCTTAAAGTTCAAGGATTGTTAGACTTTTTTTTTAATGCTTGCCTTCATTTAAGTAGCAACAAACCTCTAATAAAATAATATCAAATTGCAAGTACATAAACAAGCAACAAATGGATTTTCCCCTGTTTGATTGTTTGTTGATCTTATTCTTCTTGTTGCTCTTTTTTTGGCTCATTTTGTGTTGTTTTATATTTTTATTTGCCCATTTTTGTTTTTAGATTTACAAGAAGGCCACAATCATCGAACCATGCTGATATAATTCTTTCAAAGTAAGTCAACTAAAATTGCTAAAGAAAGAATGAACCCATACACACACACACACACACACACACATACAGAACAAGTACATTTATATTGTATATAAAGTCGACAGAAATGTATGCACTACGAAACAATAGCAGCAACAACAACAATACTAAGGAAGAAGAAGAAAAAGCAATATCAAAATACAATGCCATTAAAGTCAATTTTGTTTATTTGAACAATTGTGCTATTTTATGTTTCCGCTTCTTGAAGGTTATAGTGGTAGTTAAGACATAATACTATTAATGTTTTTTATAGTAACAATAACAATAACAATAACAATAACAATAACAATAACAATAACAATAAAAATCATTATATTGGTTTATTTGTTTTTGTGTACACTAAAAATACACATAAAAAGAATTGTCATTGCATTTTTTCCACATTTTCCTTTTTTCCTCTTTTTTTTTCTCTCTTCTCTTCTTCTTCATTATTTATTTTTTTTTTCTTTCTTTTGCCCTTTTGTACTCATTCTCTCATTTTCCCTCTATATCTCTGTTTTAACCCTTTTTGTATGTAACAAGTAAAACAAAAATGGTTGTTATTGTTGTTGTTTTTGCATATTTTATATGTAACAACAAATTGTAGTAATAACGAAAAATAATGAAAACTATTGGTTTCCTTTTTTGTTTTTAGTCCAATACTTTGTATACTCGTTCTTTTTTTATATTCCATTTGCAATTTTTGACTTTTTTTTTTTGTAATTCTTTCCATTAGATTGTTCAAAATTTTTCCATTGCATAAGCCAAACTTCAAAGTATAGAACTATAAATTAATTCAAAATATTCTTCAATCATTGTTGTTGAATCGTTTAGTTGTTCATGAACATTGCGAGATTAACTTTTCTTTAGATAAAACTAAATTTAAAAAGGGGAAGGAGAATTTTCTTCTTATTTTTACTGCCAGAGTTTTTCAAATGTTCTCATTGTGGAATCTATCAAAATCATAATTTACAAATTGTTACAAAATTTCTTAGTTGGCAACATAATTTTCAATAATTTTAATCATTTTTAAAATTCTGTATGAATTTTTGCTCAATTTACGTTTCAATATTTTTTTTTTTTTGGTTTCTTTTTTTATTATAAATTTCTCTCCTGTTTATTGTTATTATTATTTTTATTATTATCCTATTTGTTTGGCAATTCTATTTTCCGTTGTTTTATGCTGTTTGTTGCCACAATTTCCCTTTGCCTTTTCTTTTATTTGTTCTTTATTATGATTACACTATTTTTGTTGTATGTTTTGTTTACTTTGCTTTTTTGTTTTTTGTACAATTTCTGACATTATTTTGTTGTTTTATATTTGTGGTGACCCTATTTGATTAAAATTAAATGATTTTTTCATGATTTCATTAAATCATCGCATTTTATTCCATAAATGATTTACTTGTGCTGAAATAAAAGAAAATGTTTAACAAAAAAAATTAAAATGTTATAAAATGATTTCAACATTTCTTTAGATTAAATTAATACCATTTATTTATTTAAAAATAAGTAGAGACTTTGTTAGATCAATTAAACTTAAAGTGAATGAAAGTGGATACAATTTTCTGAGAAATAATCTGAGTACACACAAAATTATGACAAAATTAAATTATTAAAAGAAATTCAAACAAAAAAATTATCATTAAAAATTCCATTAATAAAAGAAATACTTTACCTTTACCCTTAACTGAATTAAAATTAAAAGCAAAGAGAAGAGAACCCAAACCAAAAGAAAGAAAACAGAGAACAAAATTTTAATGCATAATAGAAAACTGTAGCAATGTGGATTGGCCAAAACAAAGGAAGTAATCAATGAAAAATTGAAAATCAATAAACAAACATGAAACAAAGCAAACCAAAAACAAACAAATAAACAAATAAACAAATAAACAAATAAAAGCAAAAAATCATGTGACAGGAAATTTGATGCCATAGACAATAAAATCAATTTATGACAAGTTAACAAGTCATAAATTCTATTGATATTTAGATACAATACAAAACCCTATACATACATGCATACACCCAACACACATGCAAACACATATACAGCCAATACAAAAAAAAAACAAAAAGTGAAAAAGGGAAACAGAGAAAAGGATAATTGATATGTAAAATAACGACAAATAGCGAAAATCGAAATAACCAAGAGATAGAAAATTTTCTATTATATACCCTAAAATACCCTACAATACCCTACAATAGGCTTCAATTACTTAATGAAATTTCATGTTTATGTTTATGTAAATGATTGATAATAACGGCTCATTAAAATATATAAAATTGATTTCTTGTAATAGCCTTAAATTTAATAGGCTTTTGCATTTATGTAGGCTTATTCATTTCATTTTTCAATAATATTATTAATTACAAATAAAAGCAAACTACAAAACTTATAACGTTTAATTTCCATCTAACAATTTGATTTGATTTGATTTGATTTGATTTTTTTGTTTTTCGAGCAACAAACTCAATAAATAATACAAAATATATGAAATATTTTTTGTAAGCCATAAAATTGTTGTTATATAATAATTTTCTACAAGCAAATTCATCATATCTAATTACATGGAATTTTCAATTAAATAGCATTCAAACCTTAGAGAATGTATAATATGAAAATTTTTCATATGACACAAATTTGCATGTGAAAATATTTTTCGAGGACAAATTTATGCAGAGATGAAAAATAGATGAAAGATTTAAATTAGACAGTTTGATTTGATTTGGATTTGAAGAGGGAAAAATGAAAATTAAATGGAAAAATTATATTTGGCTAAAGCGAAATTTGGAATACTCTTCATTAAAACTCTATGAAATTTTTTTACAAAAATTATTTTAGTTTTGAAATTAAAAAAAGTAATAAGCAAATGTTGTTTTAGTGGTTTTTGGGCAATTTCCCTAAAACTGCTTGCTAGAATCTTTAATGATCCTGCTATCTTCATAATTTATGGCTAAAAAAATTGCAAAAAATTCATAATCAGAGAGAGAAATGGATAAATGAATAATCTGATAGATATGTCTAAATCCATTCAAGATTTGTTACAATGTAACTCTCAACACTAGATGGCGGTCATAAAAATGTGTATGATGAAATTAATATGACACTTTAAATGCTGCAACGATTTGTAAATCCATTAAAAAACATAATTTTAATTACACAAAAATAATTTTTTCTTCAACATTACACGGCCAGTTGTTAAGGAGTCGCATAAAATTTCTTATACTTCATCAAAAAGGAAATTTCTCATTACTTTTCCTAATACGCAAAGAAAATTAAATTAAGTAACTTCATGATATATTTTATTAGGAAAAGGAAATAATGGCAATGACCCAAAATTCCAAGCAATCAATGTGGCCAATAAATATAACGAAATAATTTTATAAAATATATAAATAATTTCTATTAATTTATTTGTTTTGCAAAATTACTAAATTCAATTATATTTCAAATGCCTAATGTACCACTAAACAACGGACAAACCTAATTCAAATGAATTTTATTTTAATAATTACTCAACATAAAATATCGTCAATTTTATCATCTCAATGCATACCATTTCATTGTTTGTTTTATATAAAAGAGTTAACTACAATCTACGATAATCTATTAGTGTTGTATTGGTAGAGAGAAAAAAAAAAAGAAAAGCAATTTAAAGATATTTATTGATAAATGTAGGTGCAATATAAAAAGATCTAGAAACAGATTTCTTGTTGATTGAAATGTTTGACATTAAGCGTCATGTCCATAACTCAATACATTTAGAATTTCAATAGAATTTCAATTATCATCATTCACAAGCTTATGGAAATGAGCTTAACTTGATTTTTCATAAGAAAAAAAGAAAAACAACCTTTGACTTCATAGGACAATTATGACTTTCAATTTGACTTTCTTTCAAGCAAATTTCATTTCATTAAAGCAAGCATATTTTATGATTTATCTTTATGTCACATAACAAAGACATAATCCAGATGATAATGATGAATGTACATCAGTTGTCTAGAATGATGTGTTTAGTACACCAGAACGTATGAGTAATTGTCAAAAGTTACAAAACCAATACAAAAAAAAAGAGATAAAAAAGCAAAAGAAGAAGAAGAAGAAATAATATGATAATAGTATTTAAATGATAATTGCAAAGAAATCAAATTGTTGTCATGAATTAAGGAAATCAAGAAATCAATAATTTGAAAAAAAATTTTTTTTTATTTATTATACTGGAATTTATTTTATATTTTTAGCTTAACATTCTGGCACGAATTAATGTAAATCACTTTTACATGTTTACTTAACTTTTTGAAGGTTTCCATTCAACTTTCTTAAAAGCAACTTTTGTTACATTATCTAAACAAATGAACAACAATAATAAACCTTTACTTTTACAATGTTTCAAAGATTCTAAAAGTGTAGATTTGTACATATTTGTATATATTTCCTTTTTTCTTTTCTTAGTTTAGTTTTCTCTCTGTAAAAAACTTTCTCAGTATTATTAAACTATTTTTTTATTATCATACGATTTCATTTTCAAGCAATCCTTTTCTGTAAGCTCTTTATTAAAAGTTTATAATTGTTATTTATTTTGATGTTCTCTATAAACTCTATTTGAAATCTATCGATTGCTTTTTACGTTCTTACTTCTCTATTCTTATATATTCTATATTACATTTAAAAGAGAAGTCGGCATTGTAGTTCATCTGTGCTAAAATTTAAAAGATATCTCTTATTTTATTTGTTTTCTCATTTCTCTTTTGTGCCCTGCTTATATAACATGAAGTGCTCTCTGTTAATTGTGCTAAAGTTAACTGTATTACTCAATTCATTGTTATTACATGTACAGCCATTAAGAGAGCATTTTATGTGAGATTAACACGAATCTAATCTAATAAACACAAAAACCGTATTATAAAAAATTATTTGGCTAAGGATAAGGATGAAGAGTATACAGAAATCCATACTTTTAGGAACATTCAAATATTATAAAAAAAGAGATTTATTATGGTGGTTAATTTGTTTCTTTTTAATGGCATTACTTAACTTAACTTAACTTAACTTACCTCTAATGGAAATTGGAAAAAAAAACCCTCTGAAAAATTGGTTAAAAAAATTCAAAATGCTTTGTATTGATTTGCGGCAATTTTGTTAAGCTAAAAATTCAATGAAATAACCTTATAAGTTTTATTAAACTTTTCTACTTTGCTGCTTCACTTATTTCAACCATATCAATGCAATTTTAATGAAATATTATAAAAATTCAGTTTCTTTAGCTGTCATAGTTGAAAGAAACGTTTAACATTGAACTTCATGCTTTGCATAGAAAATGAGATAAATTTTATGCTCAATTTTTGTATTTTAAACAAGATGCAATAAATTTTCATGAATGTTTGAAATTGTATGCTTCTCTCACCAATGCTTTTATTCATCGAATGTTTGTCTTTATAAATTTGTGATGAGAAAGTTTGTGTATTAAAAAATTTGATTTATTGATACGCAAAATTTATTCTATATCAAACGAAGGAAGTTGAAACTTTTTTTAAATAATTAGAACGGGAACGTTATAAAATTCATTCTACAATTTGTGCGGAAGGGCCCATTTTGAAAATAGTTAGAATTTTTTGAAATGCATCTTGGAAATTTGTATTTTAGTATTTAAGAAATTGTTTAGAAAGTATGAATCAAAATCATCTTATTTTTAGTTCTCCATTACTTTTCATATTAAAAACTTTTTTTTCAATTTTTTTGTTCTTAGGCAAATTTAAATATTAACACGTCTTCTATTTTGTTATGTAATAAATTTTCCATTAAATTAATTCTATTACAGTTCCTATCTTTATATTTAATTCAAACAAACATAAATAAGTAAAAAGCAAAAAGAAATACAAAAAATTAAAAAAAAACGAAACGAAACAAACGAAACGAAACGAAACAAAACTAAAGTAAAGTGCAAATCTAAAAGCAAAATAATAAAATATAAAGTAAAAAAATTCAGCAAAAACAAAATTTTTTCTATAGCTTTTTCCATAGCTGCTGTTGCTGAGAAATTTATATCTCTTATGAAAAAAAAAACAAGGAAAAAACATCAAATGAAATTTTATTTTACTTTATTTTTTCATTTTGATTCATTTGTTGTATTTTGTAGAGCTTGTTACTGAACTACTGTTTTAGAATTTGTTTTCTGTTCTTCATTTTAGTAAAATTTTTACTTGTTTTATTACATTTTTATTAAGTTTATTTTTTGTTAACTTTATAAGTTTATTCAAGTAAAAACATTACCCCGAAAAATTAAACAAAAACAAAAAAACAAAATCATAAAAAAAAATAAAGAAGAAACATACAAAAAAATTTTTTGTAGAAATCCCTTAAAAATATACATTAATAATGTGTGTGTGTGTGTGTGTGTGTGTGTGTGTGTGTGTGTGTGTGTGTGTGTGTAAAGTAAGCAATAAGACGAAATGAAAGAGAAATAGAGGAGTAAAACATAGTCTATACTCTTCCTACATAGAACGTTTGTACTAGAAAGTCAGTGAAGTGAAAAACGAATGATAAGCTGCGGAAAATAACTATTTATACGAAGTAAAATGGTTATGTGGTTATATATCGCTATCGTATACATTCAGTCATACATTGTATAGGTATGTAACAGGTTGTTCAATAAGTGTACCACACAAAATAAAAACATACAAAATGAATAAATGTAAGAATATAACAAATGACAACGGATTAATTATTTTAAGCTGTAAGTTTCGAATTCGTATGCATTTCCTTATACTTCACCTAAAAATTTTTTTCAACTTTTTTTCATGCCATGCAAACACTTTTCAACACTCAGCTAACAATTCAAGTGGCCAATAAAAGCAATAAAAAAGCAATTTATTGAAAGATCAAGGCCTTTTAATAAAAGTCACTTGATTAACGTATTTCTGATAAAATGGCCATTCTTTAGGTAAGCCAGTTCAGCTATTATTTTAAGTTCACAAATTTTCAACATTCTTTGATTTTATAAAAGCTTTCCGTTCAAGATGTTCCAACGCAAGCCAATAGAAACAAATCATATTTTCAAGCAACAAAATCAGCCCACTCATACTGAAAGTTGTTTGTAAGTTATAAAAAGTGCTTGCACTTATGGCCATATTGCCAAACTGACTTTTATAGAGTTCACATTTGATAAGAAAGTGTTTTTTTTTTTTTTTGAATGAACTTTGCTCATTGTTGCAAGACTTATTGAACAACCTCAAAAATATAAAAGAAATTAATATGACTAAAAATGGAAATACGTTATAATATCCTTAAGATATCTCTAGTGGTCGAAAATATATTTAAAAAGAGCTTTGCTTGTTTCTCTTTTCTTTATTTTTTCTTTTTTTTTTTTTTGTTCCCATTTCCTTCGAAACATTAATGTAAATTAAGGTAAAATTAACTGAAATCTTTTAAGTAAGTAAGAAACCAGAGAAAAAAACTGGTAAACGGAATGGATGGATAGATACACTAGAAAGGCAGAAGTATCTTAATGATTCATTATAATTAACGCGCAAATTTATTATCAACTCAATTCAGCAAGAAATAATTTCGAACCACTAATAAAGTTGTTTCTAGTTTCACTTTAATTTCAATTTAAAGTTTACATAAGGATTTCTAAATGCCTTTTGGCAAATAATCCTAACATAAGTTGACTCATTTCGTTTTAATCGTTTTAGAATAATGCAAGAGGAGCGATGTGCGAAAAAAATGCTCGATGTAACCAAACTGTGGAATCATACTTTCCCATTAAGCACTGTCAAATTGTATTTTTTCTATAATGCTTGTTTCCATCAACTCTCATCAAAAGTGATGGACAGTAGATGCTCCTCAAATAATCATCTTTACCATTTTGTATATGAATCAGAAGAATTTTAGGCTTTACAATTTTCTATAATAATGTGTAACGCTAAACTTTATTCAATGGCTGCAAATATTTTAGTATTCAAACATCTTACCTTTGCAAAAACTATTTCGAAGGCCTTCAACAACAATAACAAATTTTAAATGGTACAAAGCAATGGAAGGAAGAATAAGAATGCAAATAAGTATAAATTGTAATTTATTTAATATAAAAAGAATTTTAAATAAATAAGTCAAAGTTTATACAAAATATACAAAATATTTGGTGGAAAGGAAAAGAAAAGAAAGGAAATGCAGCATAAATTGACGATAAATTATCGGTAAATTGCCTAATGAATGATTCAGTTCACATCAGTAAAATTGGCATAAATTGTACCTTGTATCACTTTCATACTCATAGAAATGTTAAATCTGAAAAGAAATTTTAATAAGCTGACAAGTGACTTTTTTGTTATTTGAATATATCACTTTATCTATAATTTGTCCAAAATATTTAATTCTTTCAATTATGATATAAATAATTAGAAATTTTTTATTGGTGAAAGTGTACATACAAGATTTCCTTTATATTATTTTTATAAGTAAATGATAAAGCACTTTGTTTTGTACGTACATTTATATGTATAAGAAATACAATGCTTTTATAATTAGTTTGCTATATTTTGGAACAATTTTATACATTTTAACAATAAGTAGACACCATTTTCAAGATCACATTGATAATTTTATAGTTATATTATGTAAATAAATAAAAATAAAAATAGAACGCATTTTGTAGAGAATAAAAGAAAAATGCTATGAATTGAATTGTTCTGTTAATTTATTCTAGCTTCCATTGTTATACAGAATATTTAATTCTGATGAAAAATAGGTTAATCTTACTATTTCACACTAGTATATTAAAAGAAGCAACCCTTTATATTGAGAAATAACAAACTTGAGCCAAATGAAATTTGTGGGCTGAATGGAAAGTGTTGGAATACGATGCGAGTGTACCTAGGTTCGAAACTTGTCGATGATATTGTGTTTTTGTTAATTCTATATTTGTGTTTTACTTTCTCCTTCAACCAAATGCAGTAATATTATATTATGTATATAAGTTGAAAAAAGTACAGCGTACTCGTTCTTACGGTTAAGAATAATATAGGAATATATAATTGTGAAGGAGAAACAGCAATTTTTAACTTTCTCTTATATAAAATTTTAAGGGGTAAATAGTTAAATAGAGAGTGTACTCACTCTTTCATCTGCAATAATACAGCACTTGGTTGGTCACAAATTTTATATCGTATTGTTTTGTATTGATAAGAGGAAAAAGTGATAGACTAAATAAAATACAGGAAAAGGGACGTGTACCTGTGTTCTTTCAAATGTGTAATAATAATAATAAGTATACATTTCTATGCATGTGGTAAAAAAAGACATTTTATATTAATGAATAACATGAATAAAAGAAAAATGAATTGAAGTGTTGTGTTCATTTACTCTTGCTTCCATTGTTATACAGAATATTTAATTCTGATGAAAAATATGGTTAATCTTACTCTTTCACACTAGTATATTAAAAGAAGCAACCCTTTATATTAAGAAATAACAAATTTGAAACAAATGAAGTCTGTGGGTTGAATGGAAAGTGTTAGAATATGGTGCGAGTGTACCTAGGTTCGATACTTGTTGTGCTACTGCGTTTTTGTTAGTTCTATGTTTGCGTTTTACTTTCTCCTTCACCACAATGCAGTAACATTGTATTATATGCATAAGTCAGAGGAAAGTACAGCGTACTCATTCTTACGGTTAGAATAATGTAGAAATATATATTTGTGAAGGAGAAAAGCGATTTTTAGTTTTCTCTTAATTTAAATTTTAAGGGGTAAATAGCTAAATATAGAGTGTACTCACTCTTTCATCTGCACTAATACAATACTTGGTTGGTCACAATTATATATCATATTGTTTTGTATTGATAAAATGAAAAAGTGATAACCTGAATAAAATATATGAAAAGGGACGTGTACCTGTGTTCTAACAAGTATGTAATAATAAGTAAATATTTCTATGCATGTGGTAAAAAAAGACAGTTAGTTTATATTAATGAATAACATGAATTAAAGAAAAATGATATGAATTGAATTGTTCTGTTCATTTATTCTTGCTTCCATTGTTATACAGAATATTTAATTCTGATGAAAAATATGGTTAATCTTACTCTTTCACACTAGTATATTAAAAGAAGCAACCCTTTATATTAAGAAATAACAAATTCGAAACAATTGAAGTCTG